>CM056208.1:11040030-11592530 GCA_029692085.1 Gymnothorax javanicus | reverse complement strand
CTTCACATTTATGGTTCATTTAAATAGAGTGATTCAGGTAATAAATGTACGCCTCTTCCCTTGCTGGCACGGAAATTAAAGTGTGCGACTTATTCAGTGCTTTTCCTCTCCAGCGCCCATAAAAGGACGACAGGAGGCCAAACCTACACCCCAACACCCCAGAATCACTCCTCACACACTGCCGAAGTCTGTATTAAAAAGCACTTTAGTCTTCTAATGAGGCAATTCAGCTACTAAACACCTGCTTTGTGGTGACCTTTCATTTTTCTCTGAAGTTCAACACATTACCTTGTTTTCCTTGGCAATTTAAACGGGCAAAGCTGGAAATGAGTAGAACTGTTTCACCTCATTAGTAATATTTTTTTGTCTTTCATGGCTAATTATATAAACACTATTCCACACCCGCAGCACAAAGACATGCAGCTTTCCAGGGATGAGTGCGCCACAACTCCACACAGACTTGCCAAAAAATGCCGGTAAATGTTTAATTTGCCCGTAAACAAAAAAATTCTTTGTCAGTCCTTGTCCATGCCAATGCTCAATGCCCTTTGGCAGTTTCACACTGATTGGCCGACTGATTGAGGAGAAAGATGGATCAGACAGAAGGAAGGGCAGATTTTCACAGAATTTAGTTGGATGCTTAAAGTAGGATGTTTTTCACCATGTATTCTGAGGTTAATTTTTAATGGCGCCTTTCCCTGGCGACGCAGAGAGGGGCTAAAGAAGCACTAGATGATATCATCTGTATGTTATTACTGGGGTAATGGCTCACGGGAGGGTAATGAGAGGATACTGCAGAGATAAGCATCTCTCAGTGTCAGCACCCTGACCTGCGCCGGTGGCCCAACTCCCAGGGGTGAGAGAAAATGCGGGGACGAGGGGAAAAGGGCAGTTTTGGGAGAGATTTCTCACCCTGGAGTGGTGGGGTGATGAGTGGAGCTCCTCTCGAGTTACGAGGCCAGCGAGCGGGAGTGCGGGACCTGACGTTTATCGAGACTCGGTCACAGAGAGCGCGAGGGACGCCTCGGAAAAGCCTTTACACTGCAGCGGTCCCCATGGCAAGGAGAAAGGCGGGGTGACACATAACCCCGGACCAATGGTGTGTTCCCACCGGTGTATAAAAAGGGGCGGAGCTACAGAAGTAATAGTCCTCACAGGTCAGAGGCCCTCACCTGAGGGAGCCAATCACATGCCAGGGGAAGGGAAAAAAACCAATGTCTCGGGCAACATTTCCAGCAAGATCCCCCCCAACACTGCCCCCCTTCTTCACTAAAGACCACTGCACAGTTTGAACTGAACTCTCACAGAACTCATATACAATCTGCAAGAGTTAACACAGAACATTCAACTGCGCAGCTAAAGATGAGATCCAACATTTTGTGTGTTTCAAAGCAACAACAGCCATCCGTATATGTATATTATATCAACATTTTTTACAGGCACTGCTATGTGTGGGAATGGGCAGCGTCTTGTCCCTAAAAACCGATTCACTAATCACCCAAACAAATATAATTTATCTGAAACAACCCCTAGTCTGCATCATACAGCGCAGTAAAGTGAAGCACTTCATGCAGCCACATACTTAGTGAGTCTAAGCCATGGGCACCACGTCACTGTAGCACCTACAATTCAAACCTGCAACCACCTGGATTAGAGCACCCCACACCACCCGCTACCTCATACCGCCGGTAACCCCCGTAGTGCAGGCTGAAATGGCGCAGTGCATCAGGAATAAAACGCCTGCACACGGTCTGTATGCCACGCACGTCCGTCAGAGTTAATTGCGGGGCGCCGCCCATGTAACCCCGCGGGGCCGCTGCATGCATTTAAACATGGCAGCGCTAGCAGGTGGGGTCAAGGCGACCTGACCGTGGAGACAGAGGGGATGGACCCTCATTTCAAACTGACATGCTAATGAGCTCCGCAGCTGCTCAGCCCTGTCGAGGAGCGCGCTAACAGCGCTAATCGGCTCTCGCAGACCCCGTCACACCCTGTCACACCCAACCCCCCCAGCCCTCGACAGAGCAGCGTTCCGCTGGGACCTTAAGGCTAAACTGTCCCCACCCCGCGTCAATCACGCTCCTCCGAGCGTGCGCACGCCTGACTGCGCTCATATCCTCCAATCACAGAATGAGCAACTCAACACAACACTGGGATACCGTACAAATTCTTAAAGCAGAATCACCACTCAGAACTGAATCTAGTCCAGGACAAAGCTTCCTCTGCATCTCTTGAGACGGTCCTGAGAGCAAGAGGTTTAAATGGCTTATTTACTGTATGTATAATTCTAGAACCTGGTATTATACAGTTTTTCAGTCTTGGTTTTCTCTTGTGGCCAGCTCTGTGCAGTCCACCTCATTTAAGCCTCTGTCATTTAAAGCCGAGCTCTCTCCCAGCTAGGAACACTTATTACACCTCACTTGATGGTAAAATACCATACGAAAGTCGAGGTGGCTCCACGGTCACAGCTCTGGAGTGCGCTTCATGCACGGCCGTCTAATTGGCGGGAAGAGCTCGCAGAGTAACTGCAGCAAATTCTGCGACAGGATTCCCTGCCTCGCTACAGCAAATTATGAAGCTTCCAGAACTCGAGAAAGGCAAATTAACCATTGGCCTCGCTAACCTTCAGCGATCACACGCTGCTTTCTGCCCACAAATAGAGTTTTTGCCTCCATTTTTGAAAGGCAGAAAAAAAAAAAAATTTCAAGAAACCATAGCAACAAGAAGGGGCGGGGAATTAAACCTACAGTCAGTTGGCAACAAGTTTGGTCATCAGACCCGAGGAGAGCTATCCTCAGTCTGGTTTGAGAGATGGAGCGGTTTTGCCTGTGGGTCCTTGTACGCTGTGGGGCGACACTTTATCATCTCTTCTCACTTCTCATTGGCTCCCTGGAGGTCGCCACACTCAAACAGCCGCCATCCTGCCAACTTCCCTAATGGACAAGTACACTGCACCAAATGCAATGCCATTCGTCTTAGCCTGACAAAATAACAATACAGTCAGAAGGCTGGCATTCGCAATAATCTTTAAAGCTCTGATTGATTACCAATCGTAAGAACCAGTCTTACCCAACTCATGTGTGCAAGATTAACTCTCTGTGAAGCATATTGTCAGAAAATCTGAGTCAAATCAAGATTAACTCTGTGTGAATCACACTGTTTGTGACTCCTCCTGAATCACACAGAGAGTAACTCAGCCGAATCTGCCTGAATCACACTGGAAGTAACACTGTCTGAATCACTCTGAGAGCAACTTTCTGAGTCAAAGTGAGAGTAACTCTGCCGGAATCACAGGGTGACACTGAATCACACTGCAAGTAACTCTGTCTGAATTTCAGAAAGTAACAGTCATTGATTTACACTGAGAGTAACAATGTCTGAAATATACTCAAAGAACTCCCTGATCCTAAAAAAAGAGAAAAACTATTCGCACTTTTAGCTTTTAATCTCAGCCAATATTGCTGCCGTCAAGGACAGTCCACTGCTGTCAAAAAAAGCTGCAATCATGAGCCAAAATCCAACAATGCGAGAGCTTGACATTGCAAATCCATTATGTCCAGTTTATCACCATTTTTCATTCTTGGCAGAAGCTGAATCACCGAAGGACAAGGCTGCTCAGATATTGACCAATCGCAGACTGGGTACCATTACAGTTTAGAGCTCTTCATTATAGTGCTCGGTGCTGCGGTGGTACGGAGTGCAGTCGGAAATGGCACGGCTAACCTTCCTCTTCAATTCAATTTACCGAGCAGGGACGGGGGGGGTAGACAAGTGGGAGATTGATGAGGAGACACTAAATGCTCAAATATGTGTAATATCTATGGGAGAGAGCCCACCAGTAATATGTGAAAACATCAAGACAGAGGCAATCAGACCTGCTTGAAAAGACCACCGTCTCCTGGGCATAAGAGGAGATAATGAAATGATAATTTGAACTATTGTGCTGTAGAATTGCTGAAAATCCCAGCGGATCCACAGACAATTCCTAGAAGAAGACAGACGCCCTTTTCAAAAAGAATGAACAGAGAAATACAGGCAAACACTCGCTACTGCTGGCAGCAATTAAATCTGATTATATTTCCCTCAGTGTACCGTTTAGCAAAGCCTCTGCTTTACCCCAGACTGTCTTCGCTAGCAGAGCACTCCAGATAATACGAACTCGGAAAGCCCACAGCATCTCCGCAATTACAATCATCCTGTTCCCCCAACTCTAATATAGCAGATGGTTAGATGTTTGAGCGAGTCACTTGAGTAAATCATTACTCATTACAGGCTGCAATCGCAGCCACAAAAAGGCTGGGCCGGTCTGCATGGACCTCCCACGGAATCATCTTTAAGAGCTCTGAACAAACACATCTGAGGCAGCGGATAGCCTCTGCAGCCCGTGGAGAGAGCAGCAGGCAACAGGAAATGGATCTCCAGCTGGCTGCGAGGCTCGGCCAGTGATGTGATCGCCGCAGAAACAAACTGACCATCAGGAATGCTAATGGCTGCGGTGTGGGGCACCTCTACAGCTACCGGCTTGCTTAGACGACTGGATCTACTTCCACTGGGAGTTTTTAATGGACGGGAGGCCTTTCAGAGCTCTACGTGAAGCCCTTTTGGCCGGGTCACAGTACCCTGAAGGTTCTCAGACGAGGGAAAACACCTCCAGTGAAAATGGGGCATTAGCGACTCCACAGGTGACAAGGTCTGGCTTCAGAGTCTTTGGGCTCCTCCCACTGGCTAAAAAAAAGGTCTTGAAACAGTTTTTTGTCTCCATGGCAAAGCAGACCTCTGCATACATTGTGTACTACCACCTGCCATTTTTACAATACAAGGCCAACCCATTTCTCTGGAAGAATCTGTAATCACATTCGTGCGTTCAAGAAAACACACCTATTTCTCAGACATGGTGAAGAGCCCATGTGCCCCAGAAGCAGTGTAGAGGAGGCGAGGAGGGGATTAAAAAACAAAAGATACAAAGGAAAGGCTATGTTTCTCAGAGAGCCAATCCCATTTCTGTCTGAGAGAGTTCTGGAACGAGGGGGTACAATTCCACAGATGGACTTCCCCTATTTTTCCTGCTGTTATTTCTGACCAGGGAGTTTAACTTGCCCAACAGTATCTAGGGACAATAATTCATGAGAAGTTTGAACTACTGAACTTAATACTGATGTTATTTGTGCAAAGACCAATCAGCTTATGTACTTTCATCAGAAGCCGTTTTTATGGTGACACCACCTTTATGAGAATGTTCAATGCTTGCTTTAATGAGTCTGTTCTAACCATCTCTTATCTTCTAGTTTAGTTCACTTATGTTCAAGAACAGAAACAGCTAAGAAGGAATTGTTAAAATGTGCAGTAAAATTGCAGAAACAAATTTGAACTACTTCTCCCAGGTGTGTACAGTCAGAGCCACAAAGACTGCCCAGTCAATCCTTGCTGACCCCAGTCACCTCTGATTCAACGAGTTCATGTGTCTTCCAATCTGCTTGCAAATTTAATCTGCCAAGATGGAGGGACCGACAGATTTAGGAACTCATTTGTGCCAACTGCTTTTTGGCCTTTTGAATAACATTACATAATTCTGTGTTTTTGTGCCAACTGTTTGGGTGTTGGCTGGTGTGTGTTGATTGTCGTTAATGACTTGCCGCTAGTTGATCAACAAATTGCCCCTCGGGGATAATAATGATTTCCTTGACCTTAGTCTTGACCTGAAAGGAGTTGTGTCACAATTACTGCACATGCTCACAACTTGGAACTTGGAAATAAATCCACTCAACTGCAAGTCAAAATGTAGAAGGTATTTTTCTTCTTCTGTGATTACTGGCAATGACCAACTCACCAACCAACTCACATTCTTTGTATCCCTTGGCTAAAGCTTAAGATAACGCTTTGTATCCTCGAATTACCGTAGAAAGCTCCTTTATATAAAAAGCATAATGCTGGAGTAACTAAAATGTATATACAATGCAAACCGAAGACGGACTGGCAAGGAAGGAATCAGATTATGACTTGCAGTCACGCAGATTCACTTTCTCAGTATGTAAGTTCTGAGCATGCTCAGTAATCATGACACAGCTCCTTTAAAGACAGTGTGAGCGTAAAAGAGGAAACAGCCGAGGTGTGTAGTTCACAGTCAAAAACAATGAACCAAGTCAGTGTCAACAAATATTTTAGTCCAATATTTAAACTTGAAATCTCACTTTTACCCCCTCACCAATTCTTATTCATGGGGTATTGTCATCCCTCCAGCTGTCTGTCCGTCTGTCCGTCTGTCACCTGTCCATCTTCCCATTGCTTGTTACCGCTCTAGCTGTTGAATCGTTGTAGGGACAGCCCTCAAATTTAAACAGATTACGCACATTGGGTGTCTCCAGAAGCCCATTTCATTTCAAGGTCGTAGCACCCATTTTGACCTAATTTTAAGGCACACTGAGGGGGTATATAGCGCCTAGTGCAATCTAGTTGTGACATGCCGTTTAATTCGAAGTTTGCATACACTTTAGAAAAATACATTTAAATTCGTCTCTCGGACACAAAATACGTCTCCTTCCTGGGCTGTGTGGTCCCATGGTAATTATACTTACACGTTAGTAAAGATGAACGAGGCACCATCAGGTGTTCTGAAATTGCTCCCAAGGATGAACCAGACATGTGGAGACCCACAATTTTCTTCTGAGCTCTAGGGTAGTTTGATATATTTTTTTCCCCACAATGTCAAGCAAAGAGGCCAATGAGTTTGAAGGTAGGCCTTAACATACACCCATATCACCTGCAATTTACTCAGATGACGTCATTGAGCCCATCAGAAGCTTCAGAAGTCATGACAACATTTTCTGGAATTTTCCAAGCTGTATCAAGGCACAGACAACCTGGCATATGTAAACTTAGTGTGAACCCGTGAACTTGTAATATAGTGAATAATAAATGAAATAATCCATCTGAGATCAATTCGAAGAAAACTATACTTTGAGCATGACACAAGTAATGTCCTATATGACGTTAAAAAAAAAGTAGTTTTTGCACAAGACACCTGTGGGGCGGTCAAAAATAGGTTTTAATTACTTCAGCCTATGAGTAGGCAAACGTTCGACTTCATCTATATCAGGTAAATAAGAGAAAAATTGTGCCAATGAGGTGAGGCATTTAGACCCATTACAAAATCTGCCAATAGGCAAATAAAATTCAAGTTGTCAAGGAAACAGCAGGGTAACAGAAGCTAATATTTTCAATATTTTCTACTTGGCAAGGGAAAACACAGTGACAGACGTAAACACTTGTAAAGGCAGACAGTTTGGACAGAGGCCATGGCATTGTGGCAAGCGCACTCCACCCTTACCTGTTCAGACGCATCCACCAGCCCAAAGAGGGAGTGATCAATGGGTTATCAGATGGAAATCTGGGTGTGCCCATCAAGTGGGGATTTCTGCAATCTGGGATCCATACAACTCTTCCAAGGAAGGGGAGGGGTGGGGAGCAGTCTGCTGGCGGGGGGAGGTGTTTCTGGAAGGTGTCATAGATCCTGTCTGCCACTGCTCAATGTAGCAAAACTGCAACCACCATCGCTAACGTTGCCATCCCCAGTATATCACTATGAAGGAGCCCTTATCTTCCTCTTAATCCCATTTCCTGTCCAATACCCATCAACCCAGTCCAAAGACCACCCAGGCCAGCCCAGAGCAGGAGTAGTGAGTGGGTACAGCTCATCGCCCTCCGCCCTGATGCAGTTTCCACTGCAGCCTGTCGCTGTGAATAACAGCCCAGAAACATCCACACTGCGTGCCCTTTGTTTACCTCGCTCAATGTAGCTACAGGACCGGACCGTTTGTTAACATAATTAGCTAGGAAGTTACACGTCCACCTGGGAATTGTAAAGTAAGACGGGGCTGCAATCTGGCTTGTCCTTGATTTGGTAGCACAATAACTGTACAACAATTCCAGAGCACAGAGAATAATGGAACACATTGCTACGCTACAAAAAAATAAACAGCTTTAGGAAGATTTGCATATAAATGCAATCAGGTCTGCCATGTTTAGAGACCTGAAGTAAAAGATAAGCACATGATCCATTCATGAGCATGTCCTTGTTTTAATGTAATCGGTGAACGGCATATACAAAAACACCATTTGCATGTGAATCGCTCAAATCAATGAGGATATGCTGTTATTTAAAATGAGCTGAAATGACATACTAACCGGGACAAAATAAATAAATAAATAAGAAGATATGTTCTTGCAGGCGTCGTTCAAACCGGGCATGAAGATACTTTTTTTTTAAAGATTATTTTTTGGGGTTTTTCCCTTTATTAAACAGTAGTCAGTGGAGAGAGACAGGAAAGGTGGGACAAGAATGGGGATGACATGCAGCAAACAGGCCTGGCTGAGCCGGAATCGAACCCGGGCCACCGCAAGAAAGACTCAACCTTCTGTAGTGTGCGTGCTTAGACCGATGTGCCACCGGGGTGCCCCTGAAGATACATATTTACAGAACACACAGCACAAGCATTGATTGAATTCCCAGGCGGGAATTACAGTCTGGGTATGGCAAACTATGCACAGAATACGCTTCGGTGATAAGATGCCACTCCCTCGCTTGAACTGCATCTGCGCTACCGCTCCGTATATTTTCTCCAACACCGCAGAGTCTCATTGTGTAGAGAGAAGTCAGACCCCACAAAATTACATCCATGAACGCATTATTCCTGTCTAGGCCCGACAGTTTGGTGTCTGTAAGGTACTGTACAGAGTGTGTATGGGCCCCACAGTCTGGTGTCTGTAAGGTACTGCACAGAGTGTGTATGGGCCCCACAGTCTGGTGTCTGTAAGGCACTGTACAGAGTATGTATGGGCCCCACAGTCTGGTGTCTGTAAGGTACTGTACAGAGTGTGTATGGGCCCCACAGCCTGGTGTCTGTAAGATACTGTACAGAGTGTGTATAGGCCCCACAGTCTGGTGTCTGTAAGATACTGTACAGAGTGTGTATGGGCCCCACAGCCTGGTGTCTGTAAGGTACTGTACAGAGTGCGTATGGGCCCCACAGTCTGGTGTCTGTAAGGTACTGTACAGAGTGTGTATAGGCCCCACAGTCTGGTGTCTGTAAGGTACTGTACAGAGTGTGTATGGGCCCCACAGTCTGGTGTCTGTAAGGTACTGTACAGAGTGTGTATGGGCCCCACAGTCTGGTGTCTGTAAGGTACTGTACAGAGTGTGTATGGGCCCCACAGTCTGGTGTCTGTAAGATACTGTACAGAGTGTGTATGGGCCCCACAGTCTGACGTCTGTAAGGTATTGTACAGAGTGTGTATGGGCCCCACAGTCTGGTGTCTGTAAGGTACTCAATGCCACTGAAAAGCTTTGGACCACTAAAGAGATTTGGACTATGAGCAAGGTCTAGACCAATGAAAAGATCAGAACTACTGAGGAGATCTGGACCACTAAAGATATGAAGACCTCTAAATAGATCTGTATGACTGAGATCTGCACCACTTCAGAAACCTGCACCATAAAACAGTTCTGGACCTCTAGATACAGCTTTGGGCCACTCTGTTCAGTCTGTCTGACTGTGGAGGTTTGGACCACCAAAAAGATCTGGACCACGAAACAAATCTGGACCAGTACAGAGACAGTACAAAGATCTGAGCCTCCACAGAGATCTGAAGCACATAGCGGCGCTTGCCACACATCATTTACAGCAGCCTAATTTACATACGTGGTCTGTACACAAGGCTGATAGCAGTAGGAGGACTATTCTGTTGACGTGTAACTACTTTCTGTCTTACTCTGCTTCAGACTGCTCATGTATCTCTCTTGTTCTTTGCTTATTTTAGAGTAAAAACCGGAATATAAGCAGAATAAGGGCAAACAATACATCACCATTAGAAAGTTGCTCGTGGCGCAGGTTTCCTGGCACACGCAACAATGAAAATTGACTCTGCCCACACACACACACACACACACACACACACACAACACACTCACACACGATCACACACAGCCCCTCTGCACTCATCTCCTTTCATTCTTTTTTTTTTCAGGAAATTGTGTACAACACATTGTTAGATCCCAGCCGTTTCACATGTATTACTTAAATCTGCGAAAAGGTCATTGACAAACAATACTACACCAGAAGCTCAATGATCGGTTGCACAGTAGGTGCCGTCCTCTGCTTGAAAGAGCTCCTTTCAGCTTCAGCCTAACCTCAATAGAAAGGTCACCAAAGTGCACTGACGGGTGGAGAGGCTAATTAGACCTCAGGTTCATCGAGTACAAACTTCTACAACAGAGAGTTTGGAATGGGAGCCGTTAACCTTCTTCAAGGTTAGTCTCCATAAAGTGTAAAATGTGCTGTTTATTGCATCATCTTCCAACCCATTCACTCTAAAGCAATGACCCAGAAAAAAAACTTGCATTTGCCAAATGGGAGAATCTGTGTTACCCGACCTGGGGTCTGCGACTGAGGTCATGGCCGCTCAATAAGGTGGAAACGAAGAGACACTGGTTACTTTATGGTGCTCCGAGCTGCAGCAAATGTTACAGCATAAGCTCAGGAGGACTGACTTCTGGCACGCTCTTCCTGAGAAAGCCCAAGGGTTAAAAGATAAACAGAACAAAACACAGACTTAAAGCTGTCTGTGCCGCAATCAGTAAGCCACACCTTCACTTTAATCCTCTCTTCAAAACACCCGTATTGTGCCTCTATTGTGAGGTATTTAATAAGATAGGAAATATGCCTGGCCAACACAAGACCAAAAACCATCATGTCCTTTTCTTTTATGACTTCTGTTCTTCATTCAGGAGTGACGTCAGACGTTCACATTCGTAGAGTGAGAATGAGATACTGTGTGTAAAAAGCCTACGGTGAGATGCTGAAGACATGATATAACAGTTCTCCTGCATATGCCAATCACTTAACACAGCCCCTCAAGTGTCAGGGACTGCACAGACATGCCAAGAATGACATAAACGAGCCTTAATTATAGTGCTTTAACAGGTTTCCGTATGGGCACTATAAGATAAAAGGGCACGCTCTCGAGCATGGAGACAAGGCGAAGAGCCCACTCTCCAGGATAATTCTGGTTCAGGCTCACACTCGGGCTGTAATGCAGCAGGACTGTACACTGAGCTGACAGATTAGCACACTGTGTCCAAAGGAGGCGTCCCATTAAGCATCAAAATCAGCCCTCCTGATTTTCCAAATTATTTCTTTTTAGGATACTAGTATATACCCTCTAATATATCAGAAACTATTTGATAAGCGTTAGCAAGCAGATTTCTTAGAAATTTTGACATTTGAAATTGGCCCTACCAGAATGGCGACTCTGTCCATTACTCAGGAATACAAAGTTTGGGGCATCTACGCAGCACACTGGACACTGTTACAGTTTCTGCTTGATATCTAAGCATATTATAGGTTGTTTTGTTCTGCAGCGGTGGTCCTCTTCTTGCATAAAATACAGCAGTGGTACTTCACCATGTTGGAACATTGTACTGACAAAGCCCATTCCAAATCTCAGCTATAAATACCACCTCTCCTGTGTTCATTGGTCAAAAAAATCCCAGAGATGATTGGTTTATGAATTCTGGAACTTGAATCTGATTGGTTTGGGATATGTTAGTTAATCTTTTTAATATTGGTGGAATATGTCCCACAATGTGATTGTTCTGATAATTTTCATGTCAATTCTCATTGGATATATTTGACATTTGACATTTATTGCTCATGTCAAGAATGAGAGAAACTCTCATCTCATGAATAAACAACTCAGAAGATTAAGAAAGCAAAATGTTACGAGTTGCTTCTGGAATATAGGTCTCATACACAGCTGTCATACATGAGTTTCTTGATATTTTTCACATAATAATGTCCATAGTAAAAGATAATCACATATCAAGAGATTCTACTGTAATAGTAATATATAGGAGTCCATAAAACTGACATTCTCTGCCAATGACAAGTACATGTATTCAAAGATGCAACAAAAATTTTGAAATAATGACCTATAATTTCACATTCTCAGCTCAAAATCAGGAATATATTGCCCATATGATTGTTATACATGATCACATCAATGTATTTTATGAATGAGTGGGATTCTTATTTTCTTTCTGGCCAAAATTGTTATCTGAAACATTTCAGGTCTGCCATTGCCATTTTTCATTAAAGTCCTTTTTTAACACAGAGCACAACATCAGGCCAAAAATTTTATTTCTCTTAAATGAAGCTAACTATATGTATATTCAAATAAGCAAATAAAAAAAATGGCCTTTTAGTGTGCTGTTATGCTTTTCTGGCCTTAAATGCCAGAAAATCCACTAAAATTGGTGAAAATGGCTGGTATGCCTAACTTTGAATGTGTAGAAAGCATCAAATAGATTACACATAAATGAAAATTTTGCCATTTCTAGACAGATTAACACCTAAATAATAGATTCCAAGCCATGGTTTGATTGAAATTTGAAAAAAAAAAAATTCTTGAGGATTTCTTCCTGATAATGGGACGCCACCTTTTGGCCCATGAAACCAGCATGGTCACAGAGGCTTACAGCTGTAAGCTCTCACCCATCTCAACGTGATCATCAGGTTTAGAATCTGATATCCTGAGCGGTGAAAAGGTGCCCGTCTCATACCGAGGTTTCCTCTTCAATGCAACAAATCCACTCACCTGCAATGACCTGGCGGCCTGTACAGCAGGTTTCGCTACACCTCGCTCAGCATACAGGAGATGACTTCACCATGGTAACCCTGACTACGACAAACCAAGTTAGAAAATGGATGGATGGATGGACTGAAAAGTGGATGGATGCCTGGATTGGAGGGCAGACGGATGGATGAACTGAAGAGTGGATGGATGCCTGGATTGGAGGGCAGATGGATGGATGGATGGACTGAAGAGTGGATGGGTGCCTGGATTGGAGGGCAGATGGATGGATGAACTGAAGAGTGGATGGATGCCTGGATTAGAAGGTGGGTGGATGGATGAATTGAAGGATGATGAATGGATGGAATAAAGGGTGGACTGCTGGATGGATTGAAGGATGATGGATGGATGGATGGATGGACAGAAGAATGGAAGGATAGCTCACGGCTGCTCTGACAGGAGCCCCGAATATGGATGTTGTTTTATTCCCATTACTTCCTATAGTGAGCTTGCGGGTGGGATAATTCAGTGTTGTTTCTGAGAGCTCTCTGATGCCTTTTGGAAGGTGAAAGAAAGCGAGAGTTAAGGTAGCGCTCAGTCAGGAGGTCCATGGAGGGTTCCTCCATCTGATCTGCACTCAACAGCCAGGCAAGACAAACACCAGAAGCCTTTCATCTCTCATACTGCTCCGAAAAATGAAAATATCTGAGATCTCTCTCACAGCAAACAGAGCACATTCAAAAGGTAGTAATCATTCTCAATTACCCTGCTTAAAAATACGCTACCCCGTCTGCAGAGAGGAGCAGAAACCGGCAAATTGTGCAGTGAATCTCAGTTTAATGTGTTTCAGGTTGTGCGATGGGATCAGGGAAGGGTCACTCAGGGGTTAGACTGACAGTGTGTGTGAGGGGACTCCTCACAGCCAGTTAAACTGCGAGCGGCAGCCCCCGAGGGACCATCTTCACCACAGCCAGGGTCTGCTTAGTCTCACAGCAGGAAGGACTCCTCTGTCTCCCCAGACTGAGGGCCTGGAAGCTCTCCGCAGCAGACAGGGACACCCGGAGCGCCACCTCCGCCTCGGGTTTGGGGTAATTCTGCATCCCCAGAGCATTTCATTACCAGCTTTGAGAAATCCTCTCCAGTACTTCAGTGTATGTGCTGTAAAACTCTGCTGTTTTCCACACTCATACACCCACACTCAAATGTTCATTATGGAGTGAGCTGCATCGTGGGACAGTCTGTGGCCATGCGGCTAAGGTATTTAACAGGGACTCGGGAGGTTGACAGTTCAAATCCCTGTGCAGCCACAGCAAGATCAGTACCGCTGTCGGGCCCTTGCACACGGCCCCTAACCCCGTACTACTCGAGGAGGGACAGGCCCCTGATTTGTTTAATCAACTTTAAGTGACTTGGGGAAAAAAGCATCATCTAACAGAAATGGAATTTCCACTGAAGTAAGGCTTAAATCAGTTCATGGTTCCTACATGTTTTTTAAACCAAACGGAAGCACCTTTCAAGCATTTTCGAGTTGCATTTTCAAGCTTTTCCACAACCACACAGCCGTGATATACAACGTGTTTATCGAGCTATTCAGGCAGATAGTGATTTGTTATGAAAGTCACGCAATGAAGTTAAAAGTTTATGCCGTTTCAAGCACTAATTAAAATCCAAGTCTTTTTCAAACGCTGAAAAGACAGTATTGAAATTCAAGCGTTTCCAAGGATTTCCAGTACCAGGAGGAACCCTAAAATTTAGCCAAGCCCAGGATGGAGTTAAGGGCAATTAACACAGCAGCAACATCAAGGAAGATATTCAGGAAGCAATACAGCTCATCTACAGATTCATGTTCCAGAACAGGCAAACAACCCCAGCTCTTTGACTCACTTCTTACTGCTCTGCTCTAGAACAGGAAAACAAATCCATCTTATGTTCCAGAACAGGAAAAGAACCCTAGCTCTTTGAGAAACTTCTTACTCTTTTGTTCTAGAACAGACTAACAAAACCAGCTCATGTTCCAGAACAGGAAAACAACCCCCGCTCTTTGAATCACGTCTCACTCACGTGTTGCAGTAATTGTCACAACCCTAGCATCTCAGTAATTAGTCCCTCCTCTGATCCAGCGGTCTCAGTGAGGTTTGTCTCCCTGAATTGATTTATAGCCTTGTCATATCCCCAGTCTTCCAATGTGATCATTTGTAGCCTCGCCCCTTGTGTTTAGTGTCTCGTCTATATAATTGGCTTGTGGTATCTCAGTCTCCACTGGTTTGTTACGATTCATCCCCTACATAAGTTTCCAGTCAAAAATGCCCTCTGGTCTTGAGCACAGTGCTCTTCCTCTTCTGTGAGTTCAGAAATTGTAAACCCTTGTTCCTGATTTGTCCTTCCCTGAGTCTAATTAATAGGAACAGACATGGCGCAGACATGTCCTCACTAACTCCAGTTATACCATCTACAAATACGTTGTAAATTGGACTGCTATTCCTCTGTTCTCGACTCCAGTCTATCTTCTTCAGTTACTGTATTCCTACCAATAAATATGCCCAAGTGGCTTTTCACCTATCCGCGTTTGGTTCCTTGTCCAAATCATAACAAGAACAGACAAACTTAGATCTTTGAGTCACTTCTTAGTCTTACAGCGTCTGTAAGACAGTTATAAATACGCCGAAGGGAAAGGCATTCTCACCTCCGTGTTTTTTTTTTTTTTTTTATCAGAGTAACAACAGCCTTGGTGGAAAAAAAAAACGCCTAGACAACAAAAAATATGCGACTTCATCTCTTCCCTCCTCATTTTGTGCTTGTTCATTACCATGTCAACTGACATTTTCTCAAGTCAGTCAACACCCCCTCCACTAAATGCCTGCTAAGAACAAAAAACAGAGGAAAGCAAAGTGTTTGTGAAGTCAGAAGCCTATGCAGCAACAACAGCTCTATTTGTGGTTTATCACTAAGCTACACCTGCATATCGATATACAACAAACTAATTCAATTAACAGAAAAAAGCATACAGCTTTGCTTGGCCTGAGCATCAAAAAGCACTCACGACAAATCAACATTCCCGTTAAAATGGCCGAAGATTGAAGAATGAAGAGCCAGATTGCTTGTCATGAGCTGGGTCAACACTTAGAATGCCGAGAAGCCGGCTCAAAGCACAAAGGCAATGTGAGTGACTTACATTACGACCATTCTGCTCAAAAAATCTGGACGACTCTCTCGAGCTCTGTCACACAAGAGGAGGAACCAAGACTTCATTGACAAGGGAAGGGCACCAAGGGCAGTGAAGTGGGATGTGGTTTCTGAGAGATTAAAACTGCATCTAAAATGTCTAAAGTGGTTTACGCGGTATTTGCAAACGTACAGCTGGTTGACCTCTATGGCTACTTGGCCTCATATAATACTTAGCAGCTCTTTTCACCAAGTCTGGTCTTCTTCACGGGCAAGGTCAGACATCTGTGCAGTTGCGATGAGCTGAACCCAAAAAAAGGACAGATTCCAGGAAAACGTCCACCTGTATCGTATCATCAGGGTCCCTGGGCATCACCTCGAGCATTAAAGCAGCTACAGACATATGGTCAGTCCTTACATCCCCCTCTATCCTCACTCAACCCCACACTATCACTCCATCAGCTACATGCCTCATAGCGCTCCGTGAGTGTGGCTAAATTTGACTTGTTTCTTTTTAATTTTTCAAAGCATTCTTTGTGAAATTCAGTATATTTATTGCCGTAGCATGCCTCCCACCCTTTCTCTCTCTTTCCTCTCTCTGGTATGAGAAGAATCTGGTCGCTTAAACCTGTATTGGCAATCATTTTCCACCGACTGGCTATTTTTCTTCTCAGTATGGGTTCACTTTTGTTTACCATCAATATCATTCTCTCAGTTTTTCATTCCTTTTATTGGGTGATTCTTACTCAATATAGTAATTTCTGGGGTTTTTTTGCTTTTGACATGAAAATCAAAAGCCCTTCCTCTCCGCTTTCTCCGCTACTCTGTCAAAATGTCCTGGTGACTCACCATCACAAACAAATGTGAGCGTATTCATGCAGACGCAATGTAAATAGTGTCATTGAGCGCAAGTTTAACTTTTTGTAATTGTGTTTAACCCTTATAATAAAGTCCCAGAGAAACACAGAAATGTGCCAAAATGTTCCCACTCTAGTCATTAGAGTGTTACGCAATAGACACATGAAACAGAACTCTTCACCACCCACACCAAATTCATTTATAACGTTGTGTTTGTTTGTAAATGGTAGCCTTCCAAATTATTATAACCCGAAGAGGACATTTTCTCACTACCTCTTGGAAATGTGTCCTTAAAGACCCAAATTCTACCCCCATGGTTGTGTGTAGTCAATGCAGGCCTGGTTTATAGCGGGGTCTCGGATCGGGCCCACGCATCGCTCACACGCAGGGCCTGTCGAGAGATTGATCTCCAGCTCTTAGTGTGAAGGACTCTCACGGGCGGCCGTATCATTGGCCTTAATCTGGCAGGGGGCTGTGAATCTATTACAGAGATTAAACCGCTTCCACAGCCAACAGAGCTATCATACGCCAACAAAACACGGGCTCCAGACAGGCCGTAAAGGAGCCGGCGGAGGGGGGCGTTCGCCAAAGTCACTTATTTGTCCATTTCATCACGCTAATGGTAGCTGCTATCATCCCATTATAGAGCTGCTGGAAGAAGGTTAAACAAAGGCTGTTTGCTTAAGGTCAGTGCGTTTCAATCAGATTCAGCTGCACCCGCCCTCAACCCTCTGCAAATCATCAGCTTGTCTATATCTGCTCTATATCCGCGACCTCCTGAACCTCCGGTCCAACTGCAGCCCTGCTCTCTCTCTCTCTCTCTCTCTCTCTCTCTAACAATTTCTCTTCCTCTCTGTCTCTCGCTCTCATTCCCTCGCTCTCTCTTTCTCTCCCATTCCTTCCTGCTCTCTCATTCCTTCTCTCTCGCTCCCATTCCCCCCTCTCTTATTCCCTCCCTCTCTCACTCATTCCTTCTCTCTCTCTCTCTCCCTCTCTCACACACAATCTCTCTTGCCCTCCCTCTCTCTCCGTCATTCCTGCTCCCTTAGTGTCTCCCTCCATCTCTCACTCGGGTTCCCTCATTCTCTTGCTCTCTCCCTCTCCCTCTTCCAAATTAAAATGCTTTACTGTCTTGGCATATTTACAAAATATGCATTGCCTAAGTCTAGTCTTTACAATCAATCATAGTAATATTAACAGCACAAATGACTGTAATAAAACATGCATTAACTGTTATATGTTCTTTAATTCAGTTTATTACCACATTTCTAATAGAATTGAATCCTTTCCCTTTAGGCACTTTCAAATTGAAAGAGATTACTCTTTCTTCCCCTCATTCTTGCTCTTCATATTCAATCCTTCTTCCTTCATGTTGATCCGGTTAATCTTCCCTGTTACCTGTCCTTCTCCAAAGTTTTCATTCGGAACTGTATTGCCACTATGTACGCCAACTCCTAATATACTCAGAGGCAATGAAAACGCAACACCAGTTTGGATTCAAATAATTTTGTGACTCAAATTTATTTTCTTATTTTAACAATTCAAAAATGTTGGGTGGGTTGACTTTGATGAATTAAATGTGTTAATGGGCCGATTTGGACAATAATAAACAGATGCAATAAACATAACGAGCACAAGTTGAAAACGAAAAATCACAACAAGACTGAACGGGACACACATTTAAAAATGAACTCAAAAGAACAGTCAGTATCGGGTGTGACCCCCACGAACATCCACACAGGCAGTACAACGTCTCCTCATGGACCTGACTAAGTGTCTTAGGTTGTCTTGGGGAAGTTGTCGCCACTCTGCCTGTAGTGTATTCTGGAGTTGCTGCCTGGTTTGAGGTCTGGGTACTTTTGATGAAAGAGCTCGTCCCAGTTGGACGTACTACACCCAAAACGTACTGGTGCTGGACGTACTACACCCAAAACAGTGAGCCACTTGCCGGGCACTTACTCCGCCTCTAGCATACCCAGGGCCCTGTTCCGTTGTTCATCGACAGACGTGGCATTATGACACTTAAAAATGTTTTTTGTGTGGCTTTTATCATGCCTTTATAGAGGGAAGACAACCCCTCCTTCATTTCAACCACTGTACTTGCACAACTCCTAATCCCATATGTTGTGCTCAATATGGATTGATGAGAGTCAAACTCACACTGTTGAGTTACATGATGATCATTCATGTGTAACGAGGTACATATTGTGACCCCATTGGTCACTTAAGAACTCAAGTTGGACTACTCAGGTCCTGAGCAAAAATAAACCAAAATTTAGAGTGTTGCGTTTTCATTGCCTTTGAGTGTATAATACTACGCTGCCTACTGGCCAGGACTCCTGTGGTCTTACACGGGTAATTAATTGGATTAATTAACCAGTGTTTACAATTAAACCCAGAAAATTAAATCCCTTGGTAAACAGGCACCATACAGACCCAATTGTGCTCACTTCGTTCAGCTACATGGAACCGGGCGATTTAAAGAAATTAATTTAACGAACCCATGCCCTTGCCTCCGGTGCAATTACCAGCGTGGCAGTCGATTTTAAGGTACAGTAATGAAAGCAAATGGAGGGGTTGTTTTGGGGTTGGGTTTACGTTTGGCTACCGAGGCTGCAGGGAGAACCCCACACAGGAAGCTCAGGTATCGGAGCCTTGCTGTGACACAGGAAGCAGGAAGTGGCTTCGCTCCGGGGAAAGAAAGATTCACTCCCAAAATGTCACCCAGAAAGCTGAGGAGCAATCATCTGAACAGGGTTTGTAACCATATAAACATCTACGTGAGTGTACAGATTTGAAAAAGAGAGTGTACAGTATGTTTCTCTTAAAGATTTGGGCAATCATATGCATTGCAGAAAACAAGCCAGTCACCTCCGTATTACTAGATATTAAACATTTTTTACCACACCTTAGGACCACTACTGGTGTCCCCAGGTAATAGTCCAATAGTCTGACCATATACTCAGCTCACTTGACTAGGAGACCAAAGTCCTACACAGAACTCTTCCAGAGTATTTTCAGTCTCAACAGGGAGCCAAATCAGAGGCAACAGAGCACTGCAAGCAACCATAAAGTGACCCTCTTCCTAGCATACCTTCTTAATTACAGTACCTAAGGAACAGGTAATTCCCCAAACCACACTGCCAGCAAACAATACCCACAGACATAAATATAACACGGGCTGGTGGCAATACAACCACCAAACACTCCCTCTCTCCGCCTGAGCTGAGGAATTAAAGGCATGTAAAACACGAAAACACCCTTCTGAATGACGCTAAGCAGCATTAGCATTCATATTATAGAGATGCAGAGCCCAATGACCTGTCCTTGAGAAATATATTGCAAACAAAACTAAATTTGAATTATACAGCTTTTAAATATGAGCAGATGGTAAATCAATAGCCTATTTTGGTTCTCACCGTGTTCAGTTTATTTGACCTGGTGGAATATTGGCAGACTTGCGAGCACAAAGCTGGTACAATTCCATGAGAATAACTGTTTATGGAATATTCTGAGGGTGTTTGTAAAATGCCGGTCGAATCCTGGAGGAATAAACGTCAGGAGAGATATGTCAGGATGTTTACACAGAGCTGGCAAAACTTCCTATATGATTATTATCTCGTGCCACGCTCTAAAAACTATGGGCTGGGAATCATTCCTGAGACTGAATGTGATCACATTCCTTTTTAATGACACACAAACGCTAGGTACGGCTCTTTAATTGGCCAGAGAGATATGCAGGCAGCTGAGGCACGAATACGGTCTATCGCAGGGCTCGAAATCTGCGCTGCAGCAAAACGCTCTCGCCGCAGGAAAAACCCGTTCCATCTGCGGCCCTTTCGAGAAGAGCCTTGCCCAAACTCAGGAAAGCCGTTACACCGACTCCACAGTCTGGAGTCACCCAAGGGGCGCAGCGTTTAGATGCTACTGCAAACACAAAATGTTCCCACAATGCCGCTGGAATGTTTTGTCAATGCTGCAACATTGCCACGCCATGGCGACAGCACTGTCAGAGTGCTCTCAGCATGCTGGGTTTATGTAATCTTAAACTGAGGAACATAGCCGGTCGGAGTCAGCCTTTCGATGCCCTCAGGAATCAGGGCTTGGCAGCATAATTCCTGCCGTGAGGTGCTGATAAAGAGGGAAGGTGGCATATTTCCTCCGGTATAAAAAACAACCTGCAACCATATCTTCTTTCTTGGCTTTTCTCCCTCAGAAACAATGCTTCGCCTTGTCCGAGCGGAGTCGGGGGGGCTGAAGGAAAGCCGCGATAGGCCAGAAGCCTCATCAGCATTTTGCTCCGGCGCTCGCTGCCTGTGTTCCCGCGGTGTTGATGGCCGGATTTGGCGTGTTTTAACAAAGGTTTACATGGCATGCAGGACGCCCGATTAGCTGCCAGAAAAGGGGGGAATGGGGGGTTTGGAGGGGCTCGGGGCCAGCGGGTGAAATGAACTGGCGTTGAAAGGCGGCCCCGAACTAGGCCAGGCTATTGGCCCTCCATCATGGCCTCTGCCAGTCCCCCAACCCCTAAACTGCGCCCCCTGAAGGGTGCAGCTCTACATCTGCCTACACTCCCCCATCTGGGCACGCTCAGTCAAACACCCACTCAGAACGCACTGGGGTCGCGAAATGCAGAGAGCATTGTGGGAATACAGCCAGTCACCCAGGCAATGCACAAGTATTGTGCTTTATTTATACTCTTCCTCATTTTAAGGGTGGGTGGGTGAAGGAATGTTGCTTAGCGGCAGTAAACCCGTCAAAGAGATGAGAATCTGTTCTGTGGAACCACAGTGCCCTCTAGTGAACGCTTTGTGCAACGGCAGCGGAGTAAAGTGCGTCATGAGAATACGTACCACTGAGCACAAAGCGAAGTAGAATGTGTACAACGTCCTTCAGAGGAGAAAAGCCTTAGACAGTCATTTTCAGGTGATACAGAACAGCAGTGGTAGCAAAGGAGAGAAGAGGATTGAATACATGGATCAATTTCACTGCTTTTATTCAGTAACATTGTGAAATCAAGTGAGAAAAACTGGCAATCTCTTTTCCATTAACAATACCTGAACAGGACTGAAATCAGATGCAAGACCCATCTGTGTAATAATACAGAACAGGGACAGGAAATTTGAGATGTTAAGGAACAGGTAGATTATTCCAGACCTGACATTGTAACTTCACTCCTCAGCAAACACCACCAGGACCGATTTGAACTTTACATTTGGCATTCTTGGCTGCGCGTCTCAGTCAATAGGAACCTTGGAAAGCCTGTTGAAATGAATACGCTCATTATGTGCCGATGCATATTTACACACTGTAATGTACTCAACATATGCTTAACTGAAACCGAGATGCCCCTTCCACAGAATAACACGCACTCCTTCCAGGTCAATGTGGTCATTCCAGCATAGTGCACACAGAGCAAATTGTTCTTCAGAAACAAAAATACATACAGTCAAAAACACAGATATGTACAGCCAAAGTGAGGGGCCTGGAATCAATCGAGAGCTGTCAGTAACTGACATGCACGTTTTAAATGCACGTTTTCGTTTAGCTTTTTCTCTCCACAGACACAGTTCATGCTGTAGAGCGGACTTTTATTAGCCAGCCAAAGTGGATAAAATTACTAAACTCAGGCTCTGAAAGGACTAAATGGCCGCTGATATTACTGCTCTTATTAAACCTGACGAGTGTCATTTCCTGGGCAGACCGCGGTTTTCTCATAGTCGTTCCCAGCTCGGGGAGCCGAGGAGGCGAGGCGGGAAGGGAAGGGATGGGTGTCATGGCCGCCGATCTAACGGTCGACAGCCGCGGGGAATGCTGGATTATTTCAGCCGCAGCCCGTCTCAGCCCCCCCATCATGAATCAACCGGCTGAGGGGGGGGATAATCGCTGTGTTTGTGCAGAAGGGATCACAGAGCTTTACCAGGACCGGGGGGTGGAAAAGCAGGGATGATATCTAGATTGTTTCGGACAGAACCCCACCGCTCTGAATTATACGCGCTGTCACTGGACGGGGGCAAGAGGCACTTGACGCGGCCCGACTGGACTTAGCCTGACTCCATGCATCTCTACTCCAAACATCCCATCAGGTCGTACCTCATTAACACGCTATAGGCCAGGCAGCGCGCCCCCACAGTACAGGATACAAACTGACGGCAGTTATCCCAGCGCTGTCCTGCGATTCGTCTCCTCGACTGTCAGATAAAGGACAGTTTATCCTCCGGGAAAAACGCTGATTAGAACCATGTGAAATTGTGAAACACAATCCCTGTTACTGTACCGCAGGAGACCTGCTGAGGGAATGTTGATATGGGTTCTTAAACTGCTCCTCATAGGTCAGGTACGAAATAAGCCTGACCAATAAGGTGCTCTTTGGCAACAATGGAGACCAATCAGCCCAGCACGAATCATAAGCACTTTGCCGTGACTGTTAAAATTCTTAGCAGGCTTAACAGCTGTTCTTCTTAAATAGATTACAATATTTTAAGCCTCAAGTGTCCACCTAGGTTCCAGGACCTGCTGGTTTAGTCTTTCAGATTAAATACCTTTCCAGTGGAAAATGCTACATTTAAGGGAACATTTCTGGCCGGTTCTGGCACATGAATGACCCTGTGCTACGGTCAGCATTTTTGGCACTGAAATATCATACCGGCGCACCACTACAGCAGGGCCAAAGCTAAAAGGCTAAATGGTTATGCTGTTGAACAGTGAACTCAAAGATCACTCTTAGGGCATGAACATCAGGAGCAAATGAAGTGCAGATGAGGAGCACAGGGCTATGCACCTTAGATTTATACTGCAGGTCTGAACCAAACATGGGACAGATGTGGGTGCGAGGGTCCAAGTGTAAGGCTCTGGTTCGCTAAGCTTTGCTAGCATCTGTATTTAATGGGTCCTTACAAGTGCTAAATGTCTAATTTGGGTCCTAATATTCCAAATGTGTTTCAGGTGAGTAAAATACCAAATAGATTAGGCGCAAGTGTTACCTGTTCACAGCACTGGAAAGTGACTGCATTATTTGCGACTTGTGCCTGTGAGTGCATATGCGTGTGTTTGCGCGTGTGCAGGTGTGTGCGTGTGTGCGTCTGTGTTTGGGTGCCTGCATATGTGTGTGTGTGTGTGTGTGTGTGCGCGTGCGTCTGTTTGTGGGTATGAGTGAGTATGAGCGCGTGTGTGTGTGTCTGCATGAAAGCTCGAAACCAATAGGTAATGATAGCTAAAACAGAAGATTTCAGCTCGAGGGTGTAGTTCTCAGTGTTAAGTTTGTGCTTAATTATTATCCGGCAGACTATGGCATTAGTGTGACTTACGAGTGTGTCACAGGAAGTAGCACAGTGTGCGTGCTAACATACAACACCCCTTTAACCCAGAGCAGACTGGAGCTGTATCCACAGTAACCTGATAAAATAACAGCACATTCATCTCCTGCGTAAGGAGCCCAGGGCCACTGCTTTTACACAGAGAACCTCATCACCTCCACCGCACACACACCTGGGGCACGGCAGGTGTACTGGGGAGAGAGGGAGGGGGCGAGCGAGGGGGGAAGAGATAGGGCTGAGAAAGAGAGGGACAAGGAAGGAAGAGAGTATGGGAAGGAGAGAGAGAGAGGGAGAGAGTGAAAGAGAGGAGAATAGGGCAAACAAATATTGCCTTTGGTGCACATGTGAGCAAAAGTAGAAACCCAGTAATGTTTTCAGGAGAATCACCGTCATTTTTCATATTTCACAGCTGAAAACTTTCTTCAAGTGTTTTTGCTTTGAATGAACAGCTTTGGAACAGAATTAAAATCCCTTTTCCCTTCCATATAAACCTTACCCATCTCACTGACTGCTCATTTCACAAAAAGCATAACCTATGTCCTCAACACAAAGGTCTTGACACAAAATCCCCAACGCAAAGCAGCCATCTTGGCGATGCCCCCAGGCAGTTATTTTGGGTTAATATGAACAGGCTCCTATCTCAATGAATGCAGCCAGAGCCATAACTTCACTTTCAGGGGTCAATGGGATATAAAGACTGTGTATAGGGTCACCACTCAAATATGATCAAAACCACTTAAAATTCTGGTGATTTTGCCCGAAGATAACCTTTAAAATGCACCCCACCCCCACCCCCCACAGGTTGTATTTCTACCATGCATGCGCAGTTTTATGACACAAACATCCTCTACAGTGTGCTGTATCGTTATGCCGTCAGCTGATCTCACTGAACTGAATGATAAGCGCTCCGTGGGCTCATCCCATCAGAGCACCTGAACGAAAAACATTCCAGTCAGTTGTAAATGTCATATATCTGAACTGTGTGTACTTGCATCAATGCCACAACAAGATTGGCTAGTTATGTTTCCTAGTCCAGTTGTGTAAAGCAGATGACTGACTGGGGGAAAAGATGCAGGATGCGTGTGTCATATGACCGCCATCTCTGGCATTACAGACTTTTCTATTCAAAATGCATTCAGTCATGGGCCTCAAACTCATCCGTAAAGAGCTGAGGGGCTCCAGGTTTTCAATCCAACCGAGCAGAAGCACGCCTGATGCAACGAATTTGATAAACTAATCTCAGCCTGCACAGTTGATTAGTTGTATCAGGTGTGCTTCTGCTTAGTTGGATTGAAAACCTGCGGCCCCTCCGGCCCTTTTATAGACCAGTTTGAGACCCCAGCTTTAAGTGGTTTGTCTCTTCTCTACAAAGCCTCTGGCGTAACGTCCCCATCTGAGCCGAGCAGTGAGAAGACACTGAGCCATCTTGATCTCTGTAAGCCCCATTACACAATGCACATGCTTTGTCCCTTCCAAACAGATACGCCACATTGACCCTTCATCACTACAGCAAATGATAATTACTTGGCAGGTAATTTTGGATGCGCGTTTAATAATGTTTGCAGCGTATTGGACAATTGGAGCGTGCTCACTCGTTTGCATTCTTCAGTCCCTGCTAATGATGACAAGTCTAATGTAGTGGAATCATGAAATAACCACATTACAGAGAGAGAAGAGCATCGTACCCTCGCAATCAAATTTCATCAGCTTCTTTCATCATTCACCTCGCAGAACTCACTCACCCCTGTTCCCTTTTCAAAAAGACCCAGCCTTTAAAAGGCTTTCTTAGTGGGGTCACACACCGCTGAAATAATTAGCACAAAAGCAGCTCTTAAAGTTTCCACATTTACTCGGGGTGACGTCAGTCACTGCGGCAGTGAACTGTGCCGAAAATAAATCTAATCTGCCCTGGATACAACCTACTGGCCAGCAAGGGAATTTACTGCAACTCGCACCATCTAAACTCACACCAACAGCCAAGTAAAGTTAAATTAGGATTAATGCACTGCATTTTATTACACGCAGCCTGATTCTTTATCACGAGCCATCACAGTTTGGTAAACAAGTAATAGCTCATGTGAGGGCCGTCTCTAATGTAGGGAAGACCGTGCTTGGGGCCCAAAGTTTGGGGGAGGGGGTGCCAATCCAGAACAGCCCAAAAACAGGAGGATAGGGGGCCCATGGAAGTACCTTTCGAGCAGCCCTGTATTTGCACTGATGCCCCTAGCAACCATCACTTTCAGCATGAATGTCTACAGTCTGTAGGCGTGTCTTCATCAGAACAAAGTTAAACTAGCCGGCTATTTTGCGGTTTGGGAAATTAGCCCGATATTTGCGTCTCCATTAGCCCGAAAGCCCTCTGCTCCAGAAATGGAGATGCAACACTAGTAGCGGGCTAATTCGCGAATTAGCTTGCTCTTTTGCGAACTAGACCAAGATTTATCGGCAAAATTTCCCAATCAAATTAGCGGGCTATTTGCATCTTCACTACAAAATAGCCAGCTCATTTGACATCGGGCTAATTTCAAAACTGAAAAAAAGCTCGCCAAATTGAAACTTTGATCTAATGAAGACACACCTTGTCATGCCAGGAAAGTGAAGCCACGCCCACACTGATGCTCACAAGGTGATGGTCGTCATAACGCCAAGCAGTGCACCCTTGCATATCCTCTTGAATATCCGGAACTGATAATTACTGTGATCATCTTACAGTGAAAATCAATCTCATTTATGTTCTTCAACCTTAATTCCAGAGGAACTGGAACAGTGTGAAATGTAAATAGAAACAGCAATTGGTCATTTGAAAATCCATTTTTACCTGTATCCCATTTTTAAAAAAAATACATAGACAAACTAATTAATTCTTTTATCTCATCAACTTTGTTTTTTTTTTTTTTCATTTTATAATTGCCATTTCGAAATGGGATGTCTGCAACAGGTTCCAATGGATTTGGGACAGGTGCATTTTCACCACTAAATGACATCACGTCTCATTTTAATATCACTTAGTAGTTTTTTTAGAACAAAAAACATTAATTTTAGGAGTTTTCAAAGGAGAATTTATTCCCATTTGAGCACAATATAGGACTTGGCTTACAGTCCAGGGTCACCACTGTCTTATTTCGCCCTTCAGAATTCACTGTACGTTTTAAACGGAAGACAGTTCTGGGCTGCAGGGTGTATTATACCCACACACTGTGCCTATGAGGCCATGCTGCAGGGTGTATTATACCCACACACTGTGCCTATGAGGCCATGCTGCAGGGTGTATTATACCCACACACTGTGCCTATGAGGCCATGCTGCAGGGTGTATTATACCCACACACTGTGCCTATAAGGCCATGCTGTTGTGATACAAGCAGTGTGCAGCTTGGCATTATCCTGCTGGAACAAGCAGGGCCGTCTCTTAAAAAAGCAATGACTGGAAGGCACCATATGTTGTTCTAAAGTGTGCATTTACCCTTCCACGTCAATTTTACCTTCACTGATTGTGCAAGTTGCCCACGCCAAGTGGACTACTGCAGCCCCAGACCATGACAGAAGTATGTCACGGATAATATTTGGGATTGTCCTTCTCTTTGGTTCTGCAAACAGGACCATTATTTTCACAAAACAATTTGAAAGATGGACTCATCACTCCGAGCGCTGCTTTCCACTTTGCGTCAGTCCACTTCAGAGGATCTTGAGCCCAGAGAAGTCAGCGGTGCTTCTGGATCATGTTGACTAATGTCTTCCTCTTAGTTTAGCAGCGTTTTTACTTGCATCTCATGATGCCATTACAATAATGTTCTCTGACACAGATTTTCAATTTTTCTACAAAGCCGTGTGGGTATGTCCATTAGAGAAGCATGTTGGCTCTCAATCCAGTGCCATCTGAAGGTTCAAAGGACACATACAACCAATTTTTGTATTCAGCCTCATCTTTAATGCATGCAGATTGTGCCAATTTATCTGGATTCTTGGACTCTTTTCACTATCACGGACCGTTGATGGTGAAATACCTAAGTTCTGTGCAATGGAGCTCTGAGAAACGGTTTTCAAATTGTTTCACTATTTGTTCACACAGCGTTTGGTCAAGTGGCCAACCTCAAACCATGTTGCTGGTAAATGACCGTGCCATTCGTGACAGCTGGATTTGAACCCAATCATCAGTAAATCCCTAGTTACCAGTTCAGCAGCTTACATGTGGAATACTACAAATCAGTGTTATTTCCTCAAGATTCCAAGACTTGTCCCATTTTTCCATTCCCCTGTCCCAAGCTTTGGAACTTCTTGCAGGCATGAAATTACAAATTTACAAATAGGCCTATTTACAAAAATCAATACCATTCATACAGTGAAGCTTTAAATATTTTTTCCACTTCTACTCTCAACTAAATGTAGGTAAAAGAGACTTAACAAATCCATTCAGTTTTTATTTGTATTATTCGTATGGGCTCAATTCTTGCGGAATTGAGGTTGTGTTATCACTGTGTCTGGTATCACACACAGAAATACAATGACTCTTTCCTCAGTCCTTAATACAATGTACTCTTTCCTCACCCCTGCACAGAGGTATTGACAGGGAAAAAATAATGTAGACTTCAGAGCAGCGACTTTTTTCCCTGCTGTGCTGCAAGGAAATTTTCGAGCTCTGCATAGTATGTGACACTTCCCACAGGTCACAAGGATTACACTATACAATAGGCCTAAGTCAAAATCCCTGACGAGCAAACGACGCTTCAAACTGGTCGCTAATAATCCAATCAAGTCACCATTGCCAGAACATGAGAGCTTTTATGCCAGGTCAGTGAATTATAACACCAGGACCCCATGTCCGTTCCTGTGCAGATAACACTGAGGCCTTCAGAAGAGGACAGGAGAGAGTGGTTCACAATCAACAGCAGCAGCGTCTGTGATGTTCACCCCCTTTCATTACATGGAGTTTAAGTTTCATTTTAAGGCTCAGGAGGGGAATAGGCTGGTCCCCCATTCTACTGGATATTGGAGAGAAATGATGAAGCATTAACCAGGATTTGAGTAAAAAAAAAAAAAAGGCACTTAAAATTAAGATTAGCACTAAATCCCACAAGATTTAGTTTGTGTTTGTGCTGTTTGTGCACAGTTGTGTTTGTGTGTGTGCGCGTGTGCGCGTGTGTGCCCGTTTGCATACGTTCTGCCTGAATGGATGTCCATGCATTTAGCCAAATCAGACTGCTTAACACATTGCATTTGCAATTCATTAAATATAATGTATATTCGGCAAGCAAGAGGCTATTGTAGTCCAACTGAGAAAAGGCACAGAATGGCTGAGGAACGGCAGAAATTTCAAAGCTCAAAAGTAGCTGTTTTATATGAGTGAGATGAGTCACACAATCATACACTGAGTGTATAAACCAAACAGCAGCTGACTGCTCTTCTCTTTAGCACCCTCCCCTTTCACTGGGACTGACCATAGACTGTATAAAAAGAGGGACGTAGCAAATGTGACGTCACCCATTGGTTTCAGCATACCATTTAGGAAGCCTCGATTTTGGCAATTCGAACAGCGCCATTTTTTCATTTTGAAACCGGATGTGATTTCTATTGGACGAGAGCGTGAATTGAAGATCCGGGGAGGAGCGAGTGGTGGATCCACGTGTGCATCTGACCCTATCTGACGAGGACCAGAGGATAGCCACACCCCATAAAGCATATCCTGGCTTTATCCTTTATTCTAGTCTATTTGGGTCCATAATTTACAAAAATTAACATCATGATATATCGAAGGAGACTTGAAACTTGCGATAGATACAATAAAATAATGTGGAAAATCATTATTTAAATAATATATCAGGTGGGAAAGTAGGGTCATTTTCTCATAGACTTCTATTGCATTGAACTTCTTTCTGCAACCACCGACGTCGCCATCTGCTGGCCATTAAATGGAATGCAAGTTTCAGAGACTTCCGCATGGACTTCACTTTTCAGACCCGGGTGCTGCATCCATCTTTTTATACAGTCTATGGGACTGTTCCCCCTCTATCTGATCACAGAGGTGATGGGATGATGGGATACGCAGTCCTCCACTGCACCACCCTGTCCATCCGAAAATTCCCACCAATATTACCAGTATTACTGTAACATAACTATACAGGCACCCCGGAAACCCCTTCATTCCCACGGGAACGGAGTTGTCCAAGAATTCCTGAACAGCAGGTTTGCCAGTATAAGGCCAAACCCTGGCTGCATGCACTTTGTACTGCAGTCACCCAGCAGGACTAAAAAGTCAAATGGGATGTCGAATAAAGTCAAGTCATTAGGAGCATGGTATATAGGCCCCATAAAATCAGTAATAAGAGATTTGGAGAAGTTGCACTGCCCCGATAATGGTACTGTTTAGCTAAACCACCAGTAAATTTAAACTTCTCGAAAAACTGCACGATCATACTGCACAAATGTATGTTGGTAATTGACTTTAATGCCTTCACTAACATCTCAGCAATAGTCAAAATACTCAGACTAAATCAGTTCATCTATTTGCTGACACATAAAAAGATACGCCATATCATATTTGACATGATATCACATTTAAAGCAGGCAGTGAGCGAGACTCTGTGAGATAGATTATATTTTGAGCAGCTTGTGCCAGAATCCCACACGATGGGCAGGGGAATTGGGAGAAATATTGATGCTTGTACTAGTATTTTAAGACCAATTCTCAAAAAGCTCATACCAGCTTCTTAAATAACAGTAACATTATTATTACAAACATTATTGCTCTTATACATCACAACACATTTTCTCAATTAGTCACCTTTTGCATACTTTTCATGGGACAAAATCCAGTACCTTTTAAAATGAATGGCAGAGTTCAATATTGTCCTATGTAGGAGTTTCAGTCCACTTTGACCAAGCCACTCAACTCCAGCATCCTCGTCATCCTCCAAATGCAAACACTCCACAACTGCTATGTGCAATACACTTTCTCACAGCTAGGGGGCTGTAATGAGAAATTTGACCATGTATAGACATGAAGCCAAATTAGGGGATATCGGCTAGTCCTGTGATGGCAAAGAATTAAAGGACTCAAAAAGCGAAACTGTTCACCAGTAGATACACCATCTGTTAATAAATAGCAACAACTATTCAATGAAAAAACAAAGGCAATACTGAAAGACCACATTCATTGCCCCCCTGCGCCTACTGAGGCGATTCTATCAGTTTTAATTCCTTCACCTGAGTTATCTTTCACTACAGTAAAAAGCAGGGATCCCCACTACACGTGTAACCCTGAATGATTCTCATAAGTACACAACACTTACCGGTGCTAAACCTGATGTTATATCCTCCATCCCATTCTTTGTCCTCATATCACCAAATCTCCACTTCCTCTTGCCCTTAATCTAGATCGTAAGGCTCTGTGCTGCGCACTACTATCAATTTAGCACCATTCCTTGACTAAATACATGCACATACGATACAGAATACATTCACACTCATTCCTGACTGTGCACTAAACCTACACATACAGTGTTTCTTGCAGAGGTATAGGCAGAACCATATTTTCAACGATTTTGCATATTTGCAGTTTCACCCTTCACCAGCTTGTAATTAAACGTTTAAAGCCCACTTTTTGCTTTAAATTTTCTCTTGATGTTCAAAAATGAAAAGCTTATACAGGAAGTCCATTTTACCCGTGCTGTTTGTCAGTTATGAGGCCGCATTCGAAAGGCAACATCCTCTAGTTTCGGGAAATGAGCTCATGTAGTTTGCGGCTAAAACACAAGCTACGCTACATGAGCACAAACATGAGGTATTTTCAGTGAGTTCTATCACTTTAAAGCCACTGTTTACTCATACAACATGAGCAGCCTCTCTTCATTAAGAAACTAGACAGGGGCGAATTTCCCAAAAGCGTAGATTCTAACTAAGTTAGCAACTTACCTAGTTCATCCATTCACTGTCAATGGGCCCAACTACATAAGTTAGCATCTGTGATTTTGGGAAACGCACCCCAGGTCGGTCGCCCACAACCAATTGGTGTAGCCCCCGATCGCCCACATTTTTCATTTCGGCTTATTTTTGACACAAAATTATCTATTATTTAGTGAATTGTGTTACAATGGCGACCAAAATCGATAGGTACAGTGTCCTAACCACTGCCCATATACAGTTGTATGCAAAAGTTTGGGCGCCCCAGATCAAAATTTTCGTTACTGTAAAAAACTAAGGGAGTAAAGATGACTGCTCTCCAAAAGGCATAAAGTTAAAGAGGACACATTTCTTTCATATTTTAAGCAAGATTACATTTTAATTTCTATCCTTATACAGTTTCAAAATAACAAAAAAGGAAAACAGTCCGAAGCAAAAGTTTGGGCACCTGCATGGTCAGTTCTAAGTAACACTCCCTTTGGCAAGTGTCACAGCTTGTAAACACTTTTTGTTGCCAGCTAAGAATTTTTAAATTCTGCCTTGGAGGATTTTGTCCATAATTCTTTGCCAAAGGCTTCTAGTTCTGCGAGATTCTTTAGCTGCCTTGCATGCACTGCTCTTTTGAGGTCCATCCACAGATTTTCAATGATGTTGAGGTAGGGGACTGTGAGGGCTATGGCGAAACCTTCAACTCGCACCTCTTGAAGTAGTCAGTTGTACAACCCCAATTCCAAAATAGTTGGGACGAAGTGTAAATTGTGAATAAAATCCAAATGCAATGACTTTCAGATCACATGAGCGAATATGTAATTTACAATAGAACATAGATAACATTTCAAATGTTGAAACTGAGACATTTTACATTTTTATCCACAAAATGAGCTTATTTCAAATTTTCTGGCCGCAACAGGTCTCAAAATAGTTGGGACACAGGCAAAAAAAGGGCTGAAAAAGCAATTAATATATAAGAGAATCAGCTGAAAGAACATTTAGCAAAAAATTAACTTAATTGGCATCAGGTGTGTAACATAATTGGCTATAAAAAGGGATGTCTTAGAGAGGCTGAGTCTCTCAGAAGTAAAGATGGCCAGAGGCTCTCCAACCTGTGAAGGCTTGCGCAAAAAAAAAAAAAAAAAAAATTGTGGAATACTTTAAAAACAATGTTCCTCAACGTCAAATTGCAAAGGCTTTGAAGGTCTCATCATCGACAGTGCATGACATCAGCAAAAGATTCAGAGAAACTGGAAAAATCTCTGTGCGTAAGGGACAAAGCCGAAGACCTTTACTGGATGCCCGTGATCTTCGGGCCCTCAGACGCCACTGCATCAATCACCGGCATGATTCTGTCATTGACATTACTAAATGGGCCCAGGAATACTTCAAGAAACCACTGTCTGTAAACACAGTCCGCCGTGCCATCCACAGATGCCACCTAAAACTCTCATGCAGAAAGGAAGCCATTGTTGAGCATGATCCAGAAGCGCCGCTGTGTTCTGTGGGCCAAGGCTCATTTAAAATGGACTGTAGCAAAGTGGCAAAGTGTCCTGTGGTCAGACGAGTCCAAATTTGACATTCTTGTTGGAAATCATGGGCGTTGTGTCCTCCGCGCTAAAGAGGAGAAAGACCGCCCCTCCTGTCATCAGCATTCAGTTCAAAAGCCAGCATCTCTGATGGTATGGGGATGCATTAGTGCATATGGTGTGGGACACTTGCATGTTTTAAAAAGCACCATGAATGCTGAAAGGTATATAAAGGTTTTAGAGCAACATATGCTCCCCTCCAGACGACATCTATTCCAGGGAAGGCCTTGTGTATTTCAGCAGGACAATGCAAAACCACATACTGCAGCTATTACAACAGCATGGCTTCATAGTAGAAGAGTCCGTGTGCTGAATTGGCCTGCCTGAAGTCCTGATCTTTCACCAATTGAGAAGATTTGGTGCATAATTAAACAAAAAGTCCGTCAAAGGAGACCCAAAACTCTCCAGCAGCTGGAAGCCAGTATTAAACAAGAGTGGGATCAAATTCCAATGGCTAAACTCAAGAAATGTGTCTCCTCAATGCCCAGACACCTCCAATCTGTGTTAAAAAGAAGAGGAGATGCTACACCATGGTAAACAGGCCCCTGTGCCAACTTTTTTGAGACCTGTAGCAGCCATCAAATTTGAAATGAGCTCATTTTGTGGATAAAATTGTAAAATTTCTCAGTTTCAATATTTGCTATGTTATCTCTGTTCTATTGTGAATAAAATACTGGCTGGTGTGATTTGAAAGTCATTGGCCCTCATTTATAAAACTTGCATAGGATCTGGTGTAGATTCTGGTGTCAATATCAGTGTACGCCAGGTGTCACGTCTGATTTACTAAAAGTGTGTACGTCGCTGATTTCGGTGTAGAACTGGCGTGGCATTGATAAATCTGGCGGCTGAAACCAACCGTAATTTACATGACACGCCCCAGTAAATTCATGCTCTGGGAGGAATAGCCCTGCCCACTTTACGACATGGACTCTCGAAAGACGGCAAAGAAGAAGAACTTCACTGAGGAGGAAATAAAAATTATCACGTCCGAGGCGGAGAAAACCAAAATAATTTTATTTGGAAGCCTTAAGAGTGGCATCAAGGGAGCCCAGAAGGCTGCAGTTTGGAAAACTATTGCTGCTGCAGTAAACACCATTGGGGTGGAAAACTGGAGTGCAGCAGAGGTTTCATTTAATAAATTCAATTTATAGATCCATGATATTTCATGTTATATAGCTTACATAACTGACAGTCCAAATGCTGTACATGTAGGTTAAAAAAAGTGGTGCGATTTAAAGATAGCCACCAAAAAATGGGTTAGCGCACGGACCGGTGGAGGCCAACCAGGCTCAAACCTCCAGCTGTCACCGTTTGAGGAGCGCATGGCAGCACTGATAGGCTCCCCCTCCATCGTGGGAATACGAGGTGGTGGGGACACGGATGAGTCCCCACCGCCTCGATCGGAGCTACATGCGGGTAATTATGTTAAAATACAGTCTGCAGAAATCACTGGTCATTGTACTTTTATTAGTAAGCGCATTGCGCTTAATCAAATTGATTGTAATTGTCAGCCGTCTGGTTTGAAGAGCAGGTTGTCTCAAAATATAAGTTTAATCAATTTCTCAACACAGGTGTCTTATTTATTTATTTGGCCTATTTTTTTCATTTTACTAATAAGAACAACAACAGCATGATGTCCGCATCGCTGCATGTGGTTTATTAATCATTTTGACAGCTGCACTCGTTCCTGAATGTTGTACGCTGGTTTCAAATGTGCGTACACCTGGTCAGACCTGGCGTGAGATTTTTGCATGCCGTACGCTCACGTTCAGATTGATAAATGCCGATCCTTGCGGGAAATTTGGCATACACCCATTTTTTTGGTGTACGCACATTTGATAAATGAGGGCCATTGTGTTTTGATTTTATTCACAATTTAACTTTGTCCCAACTATTTCGGAATTGGGGTTGTAGATTTTGGGGTGTGTTTAGGGTCATTATCCTGTTATGGAAGCCACCCTCTTTTCAACTTCAGCTTTTTTACAGATGGTGTGATGTTTGCTTCTAGAATTTTCTGGAATTTTAATTGAATCCATTTTTCCTTCTACCAGTGACATGTTCCCCATGCCACTGGCTACAACACAAGCCCAAAGCAAGATCGATCCAACCACGTGCTTGACAGTTGGAGAAGTGTTCTTTTCATGAAATTCCGCATCCTTTTTTCCCCAAACATAACTCTGCTCATTGCCGCCAATGAGTTCTATTTTAACTTCATCGGTCCACAGGCCTTGTTTGCTAAACGCATCAGCCTTGTTCAGATGTTCCTCAGCAGCCTTCTGATGCTGAATTTCATGGTCAGGATGCAGGAAAGGTTTCCTTCTCATGACTCTTCCATGGGCTTTTTCACAGTAACCTAGAGCAAAGTGTCCCAGCAGGGTGAAAAATTTCTGAAAAAAGTTCCTATTTTGGGGGTTCCAGGACATTGTGAAACATGTTGTGGGGAGAACACCGCAAAAAATTGAGCATAATTCATTATTATAGAAAAGTTCCACGTATTTTTTGTGGAGTATATTAATTTTTTTTATAATATCATATCAATAATTAGTCAATTATATTAGTCCTGATTTGAGATATCTAAGTCCATTATAAAACCATTAAATGATCACTTCATCTTCTACTTGTTAAACTATTCTCAGTAACAGAAATTTTGATCAGGGGTGCCCAAACTTTTGCATACAACTGTACATTCCAAATATAAACGAAATAACTTTAAATCTGTGGCCTGTAGAGCGTCCACAAAGAAATCTCTACATTGGCGGCAGCAGACACATGACAAGGCCAAATCCATAGTAGCCCTGACTTCATCTGGGGACTACAAATACAACACAAACTCGAACATCAAAATTGCTTTTGACCTTCATGCTTTGTATTTCATAAACTTGACTTGAATGACTTCAAACTTTGTGCCATTTGAAGTCATTGCAGTGCCTTACAAAAAAAAGCACATTCCAGTGATCTTTGAAATCTAGAATAGCAGCAATGAAATTGGACAGCTGGAGCTTTTAATTCTATGGTGACAGAAGGCAGATCCAGTTCTTTATGATTCCCGAAGAGTGCGTTTAGTTCCAGTCACCATTATTCCTCGCAAAGACAGCTGGATCTGTAACTCTCCCAGTACGATTTTCAAACTGTTAAAATGAGGTGCTAAATTGAATCATTGAGCTTCCAAAGGACCCAATTCCATATGACTTAGTGGTCTGCATACAGTATCTTAGCACAAAGAAGCTATTGATCCCGGAACTTCAGCCAAAAGAATCCCAATGTCACCCTCTTGTAAGGAAATAAAGTGAAAAAATATGGGTTGTCTACTTTGGAAAATAAATTAATTTTTCCCTTTCCTGAAAAACAGGGCTCTGTGGAGTTGGGCCTTTTGGAAACCCAAAGATTCAACTGAAATGTGAACTACATGATAAAGGCGAACACCATTCTCCTGAATCAGTCCCAAGCAAGTTCCTCTGCACCCTGAAAATCATCTAAATGCCAGTCGCAACCGCCAATCCTGGCTCACTCGAACAGCCGTTCAACTAACCGAAATTATATTTTCTCCCAGCTGTCGGAGATTTCTTGCATATAAAACAGGCAGCAACAGCCAACGGGGAGCGCAGTGGTCACTTCTAGTTTTGTCAGTGTGCAATTAAGAGGCCGGGTTCTTGAATCCAGCAAGAGGATGAAAATACAGCAGCCTTCCAGGGGCTCCCCTACATCAGATAATTACCCTTCTGAAGGACTCTGCCACTCAAGCGAGCTCAATATACGGCAAAAGACATTTAACACGTGATATCGATTTTGCTGTGTGTTACAGAGCAGTATCAGGGCTCTGGAGAATATTCCTCTGCCCACTCACTCACACCATCGCTGCTGCTCATCTCCACTGCCATCCTTAACAGAGCTCTTTACGCGGAGAGTCCGCTCCTCATGAGGAACAAACATTCAACATGAAGGTACAGGCAGTTTTACTACCGCAGTCTTAAGGGAGGATAAAAACTGTCAGTCTTCCCCTCTGTAGTTTGTGTGTTATGTTGTGCCAAGTGCCAATTAAACATCTAAAATATTAGAGAGTCTAAACTGAGAACAAATTTCTCTCATTTACTTTCATGTACTGTAGATGTTTAAAGACAGCCACGGTAATCCAAAGCGGTTGGCAGAGGTACACTGCAGGGCCAGCTGCTGCAGTTTTGAACTTGGCTTTCGTCCCAATCTGTCTGGAGGGTGAGTGTAAGTTTTAACTGCGGGTTTAAGTAGGTAGGGTTAGTCTATGATTGAGTTAGTACGCTGAGTAGACGTTAGCGCCGAGGGTTTAAGTCGGTAGGGATAGTCTATGAGTGGGATTGTGTCGATACACTGAGTAAGTTTCACTGTGAATTTAAGTTGGTAGGGATAGTCTATGAGTGGGATTGTGTTGGTACGCTGAGTAGACATTAGCACTATGGGTTTAAGTCGGTAGGAATAGTCTAAGCTTAGAAGGGTGGGTTAGTGCAGGTTGAGTTTATGTTGGCACTATGGGCTTTAGCTGGTAGGGGATTTTATGTTCGGTGGGGTGGCTTTGAGACTGTACTGCCTGTTCACGCTGGTTCCTCATCAAGGTCTGACAAACCCAAACACACAAGGTACTAGAGTTTCTGCTTTGGATTTTTTTTCTTGCTGGTCATTGTGCCCAGAAGGGATTTATTCTGCCAGTCACATTCCAGTCATAAGTAACATGGTGCAGGTATGGAACAAACACACGTGCACTTCAGGTTGACTTAAAACATAGCTAAAATCAATTTGATTGTCTTTTCATTGAATCCATTTTTGCATACTCTGAGGTTTTTTTCAAATACAATCCCATGTTCAAATCACAATGTTTAGTCAACAGGACGAAACGCAAAGGCCTCTTAGGCTACTGCAATAATATCTTGTTTATAAAACTCTTTTGTTCAACTAATCTAATGGGCAGCACGGAAGCATTTTAGTGTATCATTCGCTTCATAACAACAATCCGCTTTGCGGTCAACCTGGAATAAAATATACCAAATGTTTCTCAACAACGTGCAATGACCAGTATCCAATTCATTCTGCACCTGTATAGCTGACGACTTTGTAATGCTGTCTGTGATTCTGCAGAGAGAAATTATGCAAGCCTCGTCTAAAACATACAGATAAATTAAACTCTCCATAATGTGTCCGTGGGTTTCAGGAATTGTTCAGTATTCAAAGGAGTTGTCTGAATCAAGAGACTCAAGGAAATGGTCTTGTAAAGCATTGAAGAGATTTTTAATTGACCGCGCTCGGACAACGCCGAGTTTTAGTAATTTCGCCTTAGTTCAGCAGTCCGATTGTACTGACATTGAAAAGAACTTCGGCACCCAATAAGAGAGCACCAAACTCGGAAAAAAAAGTCTTTTCTTCAAAGTTTTATTCAACAGAAAAAGAAACAAGGTTTCTTATGGGCCCATAGGTGTTGCTGACTCAAGTTTTTGTATTATAGATGGATACGCCTTTATACCAAGAAGTCTACTTTTTGGGAATACATTTAGTGGACATTTTGACCAGCAAGTTTAATGAAATTTCACCAGACAAAAATCTGCATTTGCCAGCTAACAGAAACACTGCAGATCACGGTGCCACAGTGGTGTTCAGATCCGATATGATCAGCCTCCTCTCTGTACGGCTCCCTCAGTCTTGTACCTGTGTTTGTTGTGGGGGTCAGACTGACCCTCACCCACAGGAGAGCGAATCAGAGGAGCGGATCTGCTGTACACTCGAAGGGAGGTATCACTCCATGGAAAGGCACAGAGAGCAGCGTACCATCGTCTCTCCCTGCAGAGTCCCTGACCCTGATCTTCCCCCAAAATCTCCTCAGATACCACCTCAGTAAAGTCCACGGTTCCTCTCAGCTTACAGGGGGCTTGTGCAGATCTTTATTCAGGTGTTACTGGGGTCCTCCGTGAAGTATCACCGGGGACTAACACAGATTTTATTCAGGCTCAGTGCGGGCCATGGTCCAATGTCAAAAGCAATGGGATAAATTCAGAGAAATGTCCATCAATAATGAACAGAGATGAGTGAGCAGGCCACTACGTGCAGTCTATAACTATTTGTACAGTAAGACATCTTCAGTTCCAGCTGGTTCAATGGATATGGATAAAACCCTTATCTGAACCCTGAGGGCGTTAAATGCAACTATTGTTGCTCAATGCTGTAAGACATCAAAATCAAAACTGTTGAAAACCTATCATGTGGCAACTTGTTTAAAAGAGCTCCCGCAGGGAGCTCTTTTAAACAAGTTGCCACATGATAGGTTTTAAACAGCACAAGATAATTAAATTTATATGTGTTTATTTATTTCAGCGCTCTAATGGTTAAAGCAGATATCATCCATTTTAACCACATACTCATTATCCCAAGAAAAGACCCAAAAAAACAATAACTGTGTCACAGTTGAAGTACCAATGGACTGCACTGAAATGGTGAGAGAGCCTTTGATAGTGGAGTAACTGTGGGACAGGGACCAATACAAATCCTCAAACCCCGTCGCTACACTCTTTCATGACTCACTATCAGACCCCTAGAGACGTATGAACAGTTATTATGCACTGCTATTTCAATATCTCCTTGTTACAATTACAATAATCCAACAGCAATTGCTACCATTTTAAATCTAGGCTTTAATTTTTTTCTGTATACCAACTATAATACACAAAAAAGGTACTCATAGGTAAAATAAAAGTTGTTGCTTAGAAGATCTCCCCTTATTTCAACAGATGCAGGTGAGGAATGGAGGACACCGCAGGGTGAGTATCGGTACCTTAGCCAATGAAAACTATTTGTGTAGGGGTCTTCAGAGAAATCATTAAAAATGTAAAGGTGTTCATACTGTACCTTCAAATTCAGGAGATACGGCCTGATACTACCGTGTGCAGTTCGAGGATCAACAAAATAATGCTTGTCCAGGGGTGGTTTTATGGTCTACCTCTGAATAGCAGCCCTGATACGATGGCGTAATCAAACCGCAAACGCTTTGCAATGTGCGCTGCATGTAGCCAGCAAGGACCTTCGGCTGGCAGTTCTAGCTGGCGAAATCCTCAAACTACAGCAATTAAACTGTGAAAGTTGTGCGAAAATTGAGGGAAAAAAAACTACTTTGAGTTTTCTTGATAACATGTATCACTGCAAGTCTCCACTCACCAGCATGAGAAGCTTGCCAATATTGGCTCGCCAACTTTAAACAACTAAAATGCAGGACATTTGAAAGCGCTAGCATTGTTTTGTTGATCTCGGAACTACACTTACACGGTGATATCTGATTATGCGCACAATAATACTGTCCCATCATTTCAATACTGATTTGCATTTGTAATAAAAATCACTCCCTGCCTAGCCCCGTGGAAATATGGAGATAATTCAGTGGCCTGTTATATATTTATTTTGTTATTATATTGGCGTTTATCATTTAAAGTTTATTCAGACATTTGCAAAGTAAGCTTACGCGAGCAAGACTTCACTGCCATACTTTGTATTAAGACCGCAATTTAAAAAAAAAAAAAAAAAAAAAAAAAACCCTATTCGCTAATCCTGGGTTCTATGGCTGATTTTGATACTCACTCTAATGCTTGATCCGGACATTGCTAATAAACAAGGAATCATACCCACTTCAGCCAAACACAAAACCAGTTTCCCCCTCATGCAATAGTCATCCAGTGTGAGAACAACCTTCAGACTGAACTCAAGCCGCGAAAGTAAACTGCTGTCAGTGGTAAGAGATTGGCAAAGCAATATAAGCAAGGGAGAAAAAAAAAAAAAACTGTCAGACCCGCACATTCCGCTTTTAACCACTAGAGGACCCACAAGCACCATACACAAATGAATCCCGCAGAATTCTAACAGAACAGTGGTTTCATCTTTTAGAGTCGCAGGCAGACTAACAGTATTAGTCAAAAGATTGAGTTTAAATTTTTCATACTCTCAAAAATGCACATTCATTGTCTACGATATTAAGAATGTAGACGACAAGGCTAAAGGAGCAGTGACTAGCAGAAGTGCAGTGGGAAGACAGCAGATCTGGACTCGGCACCAAGCAGAATATTTTGTCCACTGAGGCACTGATGCCAGCCTCATGCCCAACACATGCCAAGCAGGGCAGTACACCCTCATTTTTGCACAGGCTCTTCTAAAGACACCAATGAAAAGCACTGAGTGTAGGACCCCAGGGTCAAGACGACAATAAAGCAAGTTTAGAATAGGGTTTTAACAACACAACACAATGTGAATAGAGGATTGGCAGTACAGTAGCGCCACCAGCAGGCCAAAACTCTGAAATCAGTACTGTTCTGACAGATTTTATTTTCCTTTTCATAGACTGTTGTTATTTTTTTTCCAGCTATGGCCTCCATCCTGAGTCGAGGCCATCTTCACTAGTACGGTTCTGAATGTGCAGCACGAGCACTGAGGCCAACTCACGAGGAGCCTTACAAACATGGTCCAGTCTGAGAAACGAAAAACGCCAACGCACATAAACACTCACGGTATCCACCGCCGTAATGTCGCCAAAGAAACCAACAGCAGAGCAAAAAAAAAAATGCATCTCAGACACCATAGATCCTCACAAACACAAAGCAGCGAGCAGCAGATTCTCTGGCCTTCGCTTTGCATGTTAATCACGTTGCAAATCTGTGAAAGCTTCGTCTTGTGCAAACGGAGCAAAATAGATCTGTAAATAAATCCGCAAACTCACCAGCATTCACGATGGCGTCAATCTCCAGGGTGGTGATGTCGCCTTTGTAGAGAGAAACCTTGTCACTCAGGGGGAGCACTTCCTGCTCATCCACCTCCTCTTTTCCTGGGAACAAAAAGATCATATCATGGTGACCGGAGCGAGAGAAAGCCAGCCTCCTACCTGAATTCTGTCAACCACACGAGTGTTTCTGAAGAGGGCCCTGTACACTTCATAGAATCGCACTGCATGCTGCCTCCGAGATGTTGTTACAACCTGCTCCAGAGCTCATATTGGGGCCCTCTGCAATCACGCCCAGAGAACATCCAGACCAAGCCGTCGTACACCCCGTTGCCACCAAATTGCAGTACAGTGTGCATGCTGTTCTGCGGGCCACCATTCAACAGCTTGACAATAGTTCTGGAGACATTAAAAATAATCTGAAATAAATCATATCTTTCCTGAAACCACAGAGCTGCCTCGTATCCAAAGTGAACGGTGTAAAGCAGTGGTAACCAACGCTGTTCCTAGAGATCTACCCCTACTGTAGGTTTCCAGTCCAACGCTATCTAAGCACACCTCATTCAACAGGCAGAATTCTTGTTGAACAGCTAATTAGTTGAATCTAATGAGCCCAATTACAGCACATTTGACCTACGGCACATGAGGAGACGTACTATCCTCCCGACACAGGATTGGTTACCACTGGTGCAAAGATCTCACTAGTTTGTAGATATTCATGTTCAGGTTCGACTTATAACAGGAATCAAAGAATGGGGGGAAGTATCTTAATCGCACCGTTTCAAGATGCCCCTTAAACATGACCAGCACACCAGGGCGAGAGATGCTGTATTAAATTCAGAATTCTGTCCCCATTCCCAAACTGGCACTAATACTGAGACCAGCGTGGAGGGCAGCACCAAATGTGTGTCTCAGACAGGGGTTACCCACACTTCCACAAAATATCACTGAAATTGACTGGCCAGTCAACATCTCCGAAATTTCTCAAACAGACATTGACCTCTACATACATGACCTCTGCCTAACTTTGCTGGAAGTATTCACAATTCTGACTATATCTCAGAAGTCAGGGTTGGTTAAATAAAAAAATAAAAAAAATTCAAATCTAAAGAAAAACATTCCAAACAACAGCAGAGCTTAGGAGGCAGGCCCATGAAATTAACTTCATTGATTTAGAAGAGTGCTTCCTGTACTCGGTCCTGGGGGACACCTGTGTATGCTGGTTTTTGTTCCACCCACAATTGCAATAAAATAATTTTAACAAGCTGCTAATTTCTCTTGAGTACATGCTTTTGATTGTTAGATTGATTACTTATCTCACTGAACAACATGTATGTAATCTCCAAGTTCATATTGTGCTTCTTGCGAAATGCTCCGAACTTGGTCGGCATTAATTGTTTTTCTAGCTTAAACAATGCAGGTTTGCCTCATTATCATTTATTTTGTCTTTGAATTGTTCATTATCAATCAGATGGCAATGACTGGTGGCCAGATGTCAGGACTTCCACTAATTAGCAGCCCATTGATTCAGATCAGTAGTGTTAGTTTCATTGGAGATTGTTTGCCTCCTTTTAAGTATGTACATGTTTGCAATACAGCCCAATGAGCACTACTTGTCCACAGAAATGGTCGCTGAACATATATTTTATTTCTTAAATAATATGATTAAAATTTGAAGTAATCTTCCGGGAAAAGCACCTAGTTTGAAAAGATTATTACAGTGGTGTGCAGTGATCACTATACACCACTACTTTCATCCAAAAGGGGTCCTACTTCTCTATTATTTTTTTGGTGAAAATGTATTGAAAAATACTATTGTAGGCAATTAGAACAAAAAAATAATAATTCCCACTAGTATATTGAGGTAAAAATATGGGTAATAAACATAAACACTGAAAATATCAAGTTTTTATAACAACTGAAAGGTGTCGCAAATTTTATTTTTTTTGACTCTCGCATAGCCTGAATGCATGTTTGAAGGCTCATTCCATGATTATTGATGCAAAAAAAAAAAAAAAAAATTGTTTAAACTGGTTTGAGGCAACATTATTCTGCAACATTACCCCTGATGGTCAGTTGTTCCAGTATATAAGGTTACATGAACTTTGATCAGAGTCACATTGTTAAATACAAAGGCACAATGGAAGGAACTCTCCGACATCGTCCGTAACTGCATTGTGGCCTAACATGATGTTGAGGAAGTTAAATGCCGTCATGGCACTGTAAGAAACACCATCAAGCGTTTCAAAGAGATCGGTTTGCTGAAAACAAGAGGCACTATAGGTGCTAAACGGAAGCTAAGTTCCTCTGATATTCGTTATGACAAGTAAAAAAAAAAAAAAAAATTGGCAGTTTGCAGCAGGACAACTCCATGATGATATTAATAGCATCAGCAGTCAAGAGACAAAAGAATCAAGATCTACTATTTCCAGACGCCTGTGTGAAAATGGCCTGATTGGTTCTGTTGCTGCCAAGAGCTGTCAGCATCAAAAAAAAAAAAGATACGAGTTTGCCAAGAAATTCAAGAATTGGACACCAATGAACAAGTCCTTTGGAGCAATCAATCAGTTTTTTAAATTTTCTCACCCAAATGCAGAACGTGTGTGTAACGTAGAGTTGGAGAACATTTAAAAAAAAAAATACTGTTTAATCCCTTCAGCAAAACATGGAGATGTTTATATTATGGTCTAGGGCAGGGATCCTCAAATCTGGACGTCGAATCCAAATCCAGCCCAGGTTTTCTGTTATCCCAGGCAAGTACATGAACAGTTAATGCCTCTGATTGGCCAGACTGTGTTAACACCCGACTCCCAGGTTAAGGGAGGGTGGAAAACCAGCAGTTCTCGGACCTCGTAGGGTGTGATTTGAGGACCAGGGGTCTAGGGTTTAGTCTGCTCTAAAGGAGCCAATGATCTCATAAAAATCAGCGGAATCATGGATCAAAAGAAGTACCACAGCATCCTTGTGAGGCATGCATTGCCATCTACAAAGAGACTGATTGGTCGGGGGTTTTATTTTCAATAAGGTAATGACTCTAAACACACTTCTAAGTTGTGCAAGAATTATCTCAGTTGGAAAGAAAAATCTGGTGACATAAAGTTATGACTTGGCCTGCTTAAAGTCCAGACCTAGATCCGATTGAGCAAATCTGTTGTAAAATCGAAAGAATCTCTTTGGAATGAACTTCAAATCATGTGGAATGGTTCAGCAAATAAGAAAATAAAAAAATGAGAAAATTATGCCTGAAAGATTAAATGCTGTGATCAAAGCAAAGGGCGGCCACACTAGATCGTGACTTTTTCTCTCAGAAAGACATTATTTTTGCCTTTACTATATATCGTTATCTGTTTACTTATTTTTATCTATATGATCCAATATTGAATGAAATACATACTTGAATAGTACTTGGTTTTTAATTGAACTTCATTTTGCTAAGTGCATAATCATCACTGCACACTACTGTAGCTCGTTAAAATATAACTGCGATTGAGGTTGGAACAAAAACCAGCAAACAAAGGGGCCTCCAGGAGCAAGTTTGGGAGCCACTGATTTAGTCCATGGGCCACAGCTGAGGTGAGTATTAGTCCCTCCATCAGGCGTGTCGGAATGACTCTGCCCTCTAGAGGACAGGACCCTAAAATGCTCCCCACATGTTGCCACCATAGACTGTATAAAAAGATGGATAAAGGAAACGTGATGTCACCCATTGGTTTCAGCATAACATTGAGGAAGCCTCGATTTTGGCAATTTGAATTGCGCCATTTTGTCATTTTGAAACCGGATGTGATTCCTGTAGGACGAGAGCGTGAACTGAATATCCAGGAGAAGCGAGGGCTGGATTTACGGGTGGATCTTACCATATCAGACAAGGACCAGAGGATAGCCACGCCCCTAAAGCATATACTGGCTTTATCCTTTATTCTAGTCTATTTGGGACCATAATTTACAAAAATGAACATCATGATATAGACTTGAAACTTGCGATTGATACAATAAAGTAATGTGGAAAATCATTATTTAAATAATAAATCAGATGGGAAAGTAGGGTCATTTTCTCACAGACTCCTATAGGATTGAACTTCTTTCTGCAACCACCGACGTCGCCATCTGCTGGCCATTAAATAGAATGCAAATTTTGGAGATTTCCGCATTGGCCTCAGTTTTCAGACCCGAGTGCTGCGTCCATCTTTTGATACAGTCTATGGTTGCCACAGCTACAGCAGGCCTAAAGGATGAGTTGAAAAACTGCACTTCAGTCAGAATACTTACATCAGATTTAACCATTTATTACAGGACGACATACATTTGAGTTTGGCAGTGACTTTGCTCGAGTGATGCTCCATAACAATCTGAGCAATCATGTCACAGACAGTCCCCGAGATCACAAACCTTCCTGATATCAACAGATGCTGCCTGCGAAGAACGATGTTATTTATAAAGGATAAGACTGGGGAGGTGAGGGAGATACGCAAATTTTTTAGTAGACCAGAGTAGAAGCGATGTAGAGGGCACAGAGCTGGAGAAATGAACGAACACAACCTTGGTTATAAAATCTTACCAATCGGGTGGGAGAAGCTAAAGTCAAGGATGATTTGACCGAAACAAGCTTGTTACCAGCCTGACTTTCATGCCTGACTGAACCAACGCATAGCTGGATTTCAGTCAGGACACTTACATCAGATTTAATCATTTATTACGCGATGACATGCATTTGAGTTTGACGGTGACTCTGCTCGAGTGATGCTCTGGAACAATCTGAGCAAGCATGACACAGACAGTCCTTGAGCTCACAAAGCCCCAAACTTGCCCTCCCCAAGGAAGCAGGCAAGCAGTCACCTCCTCCTAATAAAATCAGATTATGAATGGAAGAGGATGAAATGGATCAATGTGTAGCAGCCAGCATGTTGTATGCCCTTTGAGTTCTTGCAAGCATATATGGCCTTCCCCCCTGAAAGCAGTGGAAACAGCAGGGATGCTGAATGGAGACAGAGGAAAACCTGACCAGACACTATAACTGACCTGATACAAAGGAAATTGCTACATAATGTACAAACTATGTCTGGTGATAACCATGTTACATTTCCTTTGAATTCATGCTAGCTTACACGACCTTCTCCTCTGGTTGCAGGCAGATCAGCAGTCATGCTGAATACAGACGGAGGAACATCTGGCAAGACACCTTTAAAGTGGCTTGATACTAAGGAAATATGCTATGTGAGATATGAGAAAGGGCTGTACAGAGCGACATGAAAATTGGTCCGTGCGATGAATGAACGAACTGTTGTAGCACCGGTGCGATGAGAGACAGAAGCGTTGTGTGTGTGCAAGAGAGCGAGAGAGCGAGACGTGAAACAATGCCACCTTGCTAATGTACTTGGTAGTTGTAGTCTATCATATGATTAAGAGACACGATCCCACCTGCATATCCAACACCATTTCCCACAATTCCTCCGCTGGACACAGTCATATGAATATACCAGTGACGTGCGGTCGGAGGTTAGTTAGGTGAGGCAGAATCCTCGCCGTAAAGCGAACGATAACTCCCCTTTGCTTGATTAGCAATCAGACGATTAACTAATTTAGTAAGACTATTCGCCAGAATGATGGGCCTGTTCAAGTTTCTGTGGCATTATTACTCAGTACATCGAACCTGAAATGCTCACGAAACTGCAGATTTGCGCATACTTGCTCACAGGAAGCCGAAGCAAGCAATGCCATTCAGTTCTTACGCGGAATTCAATGCTTGATCAATATGCAATATATTCCCCTTTAAATACGCATTTTTTTTTTTTACCCCAATCAAAAAATGGGGCATTTATTTTCAGTCTTCTTTCATAGTCCGATGAACAAAAGGTTAAAACAATACACAAAATTATCGAGAGAGCTGAGATTTTTTCTGTTGATAAAATGCATTTCCATCCTTGCTGTCTTGAATCGAAGCGTATACGTCAATGAATCTTTTTGTCGTCATCACCTATCAATACACAGGCTTCCTATAGGCTTTGATTTAATAGTTTTGATCGTCAACCAGGTATAGTACGTGGGAACAGGTTGACAAAATCCAGCGATAAAAGGTTAGGCCATTGCCTCGCATCACTGCAGGTCTCAGGAATACACTAATAAATCAGGTATAGTACGTGGGAATAGGTTGACAAAATCCCGTGATAAAAGGTTAGGCCATTGCCTCACATCACCGTAGGTCTCAGGAATACACTAATAAATAACAGCATGTATAAACAGTATTACAGTATGTTTATATAAACAGTATGAACAGAATGCATAAATACTTAAATAAGTAGTATAAATATCAAATAGTGGGGAGGTCTGTTTAATGTTAATGCAAATTACTTAAAATTGTATGAATTTAAAAAATTCCGAGATCTTGAAAGTGCTTCAATTTACAAAGAGATTATTAATAGTTTATATGTCTTTAAATGATAAACTGCACTACTTGTGGTTGGTTTTAGAGATGTAACAGATGCTTTTGCTGTGCTACAAGTTTTCATCTTGTGCTACAAGACTATGAACCTCTGTAGCACCAGTGCTAAGAGCAGAAAAAGTACAGCCCTGTGAGACTATGTGTGGAGACAAGTATGTCACATTCCCTTTGAATTTGTGCAAGCCTGCCTGACCTTCTCTTCTCAGTGCTGGGAGATCAGCAGGCGTGATGAATACAGACAGAGGAACATTTGGCAAGATGCTCAGAAAGTGGCTTGATACAAAGGAAATATACTATGAGATATGAGACTGTGTGGCAATGAACATGACATTTCCTTTGAATTCACACAAGCATGGATGACCTTTCCGTCTGAATGCAGGGAGATCGGCAGGTGTAGTGCATAGAAACAGCACAAGATTTAGTAAAATACTGCTGAAGTTGCTTGATTCAAGGGAATATACGCTGTCTGAAATATATGACTGAGTGTGGTGAAAAGCACGTAACATTTCCTTTGAATTTACGTGAGCACGCATGACCCTCTCATCTGAAAGCAGGGAGATCAACAGATGTGCTAAATCCAAACAGTGGAACATCCGGCAACACTCCATTAGAGTGACTTGATACAAAGGAAATTTACTACGAGGTATAAAGCTGTGTTTCAATAAACGTTGCATTTCCTTTAAATTCATGCAAGCATGCATGACCTGCTCATCTGAATGCAGAAGATTGGCAGGCATGCAGAATGCAAACAGATGAACATCCGGAAACACACAGTTACAGTGACTTGATGCAAAGGAAATATTCTATGGTGAGTATGAGAGCTCCTCTGAAATTACAACCCCAATTCCGAAATAGTTGGGACGAAGTGTAAATTGTGAATAAAATCAAAATGCAATGACTTTCAGATCAGATGAGTCAATATATTATTTACAGTAGAACAAAGATGACATTTCAAATGTTGAAACTGAGACATTTTACATTTTTATCCACAAAATGAGCTTATTTCAAATTTTCTGGCTGCAAAAAGTCTCAGAAAAGTTGGGACACAGGCAAAAAAGGGCTGAAAAACCAATTAATATAAAAGAGAATCAGCTGAAAGAACATTTAGCAAGTAATTAAGTTAACTGGCATTAGGTGTGTAACATGATTGGCTATAAAAGGGATGACTTAGAAAGGCTGAGTCTCTCAGAAGTAAAGATGGCCAGAGGCTCTTCAACCTGTGAAGGCTTGCGTAAAACAAATTGTGGAATACTTTAAAAACAATGTTCCTCAACGACAAAATGCAAAGGCTTTGAAGGTCTCATCAGCCACAGTGCATAACACCATCAAAAGATTCAAAGAAACTGGAAAAATCTCTGTGCGTAAGGGACAAGGCCGAAGACCCTTACTGGATGCCCGTGATCTTTGGGCCCTCAGACACCACTGCATCACTCACCGGCATGATTCTGACATTGACATTACTAAATGGGCCCAGGAATACTTCAAGAAACCACTGTCTGTAAACACAGTCCGCCGTGCCATCCACAGATGCCACCTAGAACTGTATCATGCAAAAAGGAAGCCATTGTTGAGCATGATCCTGAAGTGTCGCTGTGTTCTGTGGGCCAAGGCTCATTTAAAATGGACTGTAGCAAAGTGGAAAAGTGTCCCGTGGTCAGACGAGTCCAAATTTGACATTCTTGTTGGAAATCATGGGTGTTGTGTCCTCCGGGCTAAAGAGGAGAAAGACCACCCCTCCTGTTATCAGCGTTCACTTCAAAAGCCAGCATCTCTGATGGTATGGGGATGCAATAGTGCATATGGTGTGGGACACTTGCATGTTTTAAAAAGCACCATGAATGCTGAAAGGTAAATAAAGGTTTTAAAGCAACATATTCTGCCCTCCAGACGAAATCTATTCCAGGGAAGGTCTTGTGTATTTCAGCAGAACAATGCAAAACCACATACTGCAGCTATTACAACAGCATGGCTTTGTAGCAGAAGAGTCCGTGTGCTGAACTGGCCTACCTGCAGTCCTGATCTTTCACCGATTGAGAACATTTGGCGCATAATAAAACGAAAAGTCCATCAAAGGAGACCCAAAACTCTCCAGATGCTGGAAGCCAGTATTAAACAAGAGTGGGATCAAATTTCAATGGCTAAACTCAAGAAACTTGTCTCCTCAATGCCCAGACGCCTCCACTCTGTGTTAAAAAGAAGAGGGGATGCTACACCATGGTAAACAGGCCCCTGTCCCAACTTTTTTGAGACCTGTAGCAGCCATCAAATTTGAAATGAGCTCATTTTGTGGATAAAATTGTAAAATTTCTCAGTTTCAACATCTGCTATATTATCTCTGTTCTACTGTGAATAAAATACTGGCTGGTGTGATTTGAAAGTAATTGCGTTTTGATTTTTTTTCACAATTTACACTTTGTCCCAACTATTTCGGAATTGGGGTTGTAAATTTCACCAAAGATAAAATATTAAAACAGAAAGTATGAACAAATTTTTAGACTGGGACTCTAGTTCAAGCTAAATGGCTTTGAAAACATCAACGCAAAGCCTTATTTCAAAAATTTTTTATTGTTTTGCAATCCAAATAAAATTATTATAATGAGTTTAAAACAGCTGCATCGCAATCTCTCAAACCCAAAGTGTAAATTATATATCATTTGATTATAAAGCAAACATCTAGCCAAACCTTCTACTCAAGACATCTTTTAAATCATCTTTATCCTACCCTGCCTGGGCCCATAAGTAACTGACTTCTTAGTTACTAAATCATCCAAGCAAACAACTGTAATTGATAACAAGTGGTGCCAGGCACAACAAACCCCGCCCCTCGCACGTACTTTGACCTGCTTTTCCGAAATTCAATAGGCATCTATTCTGGGTCAGTGGCAATTTCTAAACCCAATTTGGGGTGAATCTGGCCATTAGTTTTGCTGCTAAAGTGTTAACAAACAAACAAACAAACCGAACCAAAAACAATACCCCTTGCCCTCCCCCTTCGGGCGGGGCGGGGTAATTAGGTTCAATTTCACTAGAGACACCCAGGTATAATTACTGAGAGACTTGCTGAATCTAAAGACCGTAGAACCTGGCAGGCAATGTGGAGCATGATGCTGCAATCAAAAAAAAATTCAAGAACAGACAGAAATCAGTCAATGACATCCATCAGTCTGGAAAGATGTAGGTAGACAAGCAGCAAGCAATGAGAGCTTTTGGAATGTTACGTTGAGCATCATAGTTTCCTAAATAATTTGTCATGTATATTTGTGGCTGCAGTTGTAATAAGTTTGCAAATTATAAAATTATTGTCAATCCTCCCAAAAAAATGATCTGCAATTGTTAAAAAAAAAAAAAAAAAAAAAAAAATCAAACAGGCAGTAAAAGACGCGAGTTTACAGCCCCCCAAAATGGTCATCTGGTCACTTTAGCGCTAAGCTATATCCGGAATGGTGCAGCCAGGAACGGTTACAGCTGGCAAAAGCAGTGTGCACCAACCTAGAAGTGGCCACTTTTTAAACATGTGCACACCCTAGTAGCATGGAGGATCATGACCAAATTGGCTCTATTCAAAATACATCTGTTATAGGACGCCAGGTGCCGCGACCAGTGAGAGAAAGAACAAAGAGCAGCCCGGATAAGAGACAAACACAAAAGAGGTACACACCTCCGGTATAAGCTTGCGCTTCCAAGGACGAATAAAAGTCCGCAACACGGAAGCAGTGCGAGAGAGAATAAACAACAAGAGAGAAGAGAGAAAATTTCTAAAAGAAGCAATTCCTAACAATAAATGGAATATAACAAATCACTAAGAAATCTGACAAGAGATTTTCTCCGGCCGAAGTGCTAGAAACAAACAGACACTCTAGCGATAGGCGTGGCGAACCCCCAGCCATATATATAGAGTCCGGAAAACTCTGCCCCAGCTCAATCAGCCAGCTGGGCGAGGAATTCGATGGAAAAGAAATCCGATATCGTCCCGGACGATAGAACAAAGACAGGTCCAACAAACAAACGCACGCCTAAACCACAACAACATCTGTAAAGCATGTTCTTGAGCAACAAATGCCATTCCTACTGTAGGCATAACCAAGGCTTTCAATCTCCGAGTGAAAAAAGAGCCATCATATCCTGGAGGGGCACTCTCTTGGGGTGAAGTAACGAACAGCTTTTTGTGTGTTTAAAGTACACACTCAACCCGACTGAGAACTGGTCAAGTTCAGACGCAAGTTAAACAGCAGCTGCTAAGCATGCTCTTGATGTGAAGCACCATGCTAATATTATCATGACCCTCGTAGCATTTGCTGGGTTATTGTTCCAATACCTGAGTGCACAGACATGCATTCAGGCAGAATTTAGAGTTGATGTCAATTCCAAATAGCACCTCAATTATAGCTTTGAGGAGTGGGGTTCTTATAATTTTTCTAATTTAATTTTTTTTTTTTTTTTTTTTTTTACAAAATCCTGAGTTCATCATAACCATATGGTATTAATTTGCCAGTATGGAGTGTGACATCAGAATAAAGTCAGTTAAGAACAAAGTTATCTCATATAGTTAAGCCAGTCCAGTAATTGCCATAAACCGATGGCCCACCAATCAAACCTTCTCCAACAGAAACAAACACAGATGTTTGTTTGGTGTGCCAGGCCCGGCTGTGTTTGGAATTATTTGGAGATGTTTGTGCCATGGCATTTAGATCAACAACATTCTTGGACAACATTCTAAGACAACTGCCAGCATTTAACTGTTCCCTGTTGTTGGAGCAAGCCTGAGTCGTGTGCTACAGGCGTTATAGCTACAGCAGGAAGGAATCCACAAGAGGTGATTGGTCAATGACAGAAAAGCGGGAAAGGCCAAACCCGGGAGTGTGCTACAAAGCTTGACAATTAGGAGAAAAAAAAAAAGGTCTGTCTGGGAGCTGCAGTCAGCACTGACTAGTTTGAAAAAATGAATCAAATTCTGGCAGTTTAATGTATGAATTGAACATTTTTTCTGATGTGTTGTTATGACTGTTTCAATGACCTGATGCAGTGCACTTACTGTACATCGCTTTGGATAGAAGCATCTGCCAAATAAATGCAATGTAATGTAATGTTAATGAATACATCCTAGAAAATACCTTTTTTATTTTCGTCCTTACCGTCTATTCATTTTCAGGCTAAAATCAATCCTTTTAAATGTGGAGATATCAAATTGAGAGCTTTGATTTACAAAAAAAAAATAATGGTCATAATTATAGTCTCTCTGCCACAAAAAAAGAACAATACAAACGTAATACTTCAGTGGCAATTATGAGACCCCAAGAGACTAGTAAGGCTACACATGACCCAGCAAGAGAAATTCAATCGTAAGGCGTAAACTGCCATCTGGGGGTGGTGTAATTACATTAGCGATCCATTAGACACCAGCAAGCGCTCCACAGTGTTTAATGAAATGGAAAATGGGATATTCTTCAAAAACAAATTATACCACAGAGGAGAGATACCTGGACTGAAACATCGGGGCAAACCACAAGCTTTGAGCTGCACACACTCAAATGTTAGATGGATCATATGTGGGCCAACTGACGGAATTACAGATGGCAGACACCAGTAGTTCATGTTAAAGTAAAGTAAAATGGACGCACGACACACAAGAACACTGAGCAATTTAACAGACGTGGCTCGATCAAAGCTATAGGTTCCCAGGTTTGACAGTCACCATTTTATCAAGATCACAAATATCCAGACATCCAGAAATTCTTCAATTCTTTTATATGCATTCATTCAGCAGAGAGGTGTTCCAACAAACTCATGCTAATGGCTTAGCCAGGATCGCCACGGAAGAATCTGATTAATTCGATAGTAAGAAACGCTCTCATATGCATGTCCACAGGCCATTTCAGCATGCTATAAGCAGCTAAATTTCACTAGCAACACATTCCGCATGCTGCCAGCGATTTTCTCCATTGGCCATTGTACTTTGAATCATAATTCTTTGACCACTGGTCTGTTCTTCCTCCTGAATTTGCTTCCGCAGAACTTAGCCGCATAATCTTTGGAAAAGTTTCAGAAGTGGAGGTTCGATATAAACAGGGCCTGATTTCCACATAAAAATCCTCTGGCCTCAGCAGGAGAGCGAATTCAGGGTTCACTTCGCCACCTCAGTTTAAAAAGGACGTGAGTATTTATGCAGGGAAGCCCACAGAGATGGCCAGAGAAAGCGGGCATCTCAGCGACAGCGCTCGCTCTCCTATGAGCTCGATGCAGGTCGGAGTGACCTGCCAGCGGCGGACACCCAGCTAAGCACTTTCGTTTATTTGCATGCTGCTGCCGCCAGCTAACAAAAGCCTGCCCTTGCATAACTGCGGACCGGCGGACAGGACTCCAAATTTAATCGGCCGCTCTCATCTCAAGTACAAGGTCCCCGGCGTGCAGCACCTTTCAGCGGTTTCCGGGCCATGGAATCCAGAGCTAATTCCTGGGGCTCACTTCTCCCCCGTTCCCCTCGGCTGACCTCAAATCTATTGTGCCTTAGATAAAAGATTAAAGCTGACACTCGGAGGCTAATCTAGTCTAGCGTACGGCAGCACGGCAATACAGTGCTACAGAGAGTGAAGTGCAGTGCTGGAGTACTGCAGCTCCGCCCTTCAGCGAGGTACTTAACAAAATTGCTTCAGTAAAGAAATAAATAAATACATAAAATCCAGTTTCAAAAACAGACTATAAATAAAGAAGTCTCTGAGTCACTCACGGCCAAGCTACCCACTCATATTCAAATAATAAAAATAAAAATACATAAAATGATCATCTTCAGGCCAGCAAAAGTACCACTGCAGAATCGCACACTGGTAAAGAACAAGTGAACCTCTGCCAATTAAAAATCATGCCTGACATTCTGAGAAAACCAACTCCATAGCTGAGGCGTACAGACAGAGCTCAGTGGTGACAGTGGGGTTATTACACCAGTATGTTTGTGCAGTTTATTTCCATAAATCTTTATGGGTAACACCGTGTCAAATTTCCAACAGAGCTGTGAAAATTTGATCTCTCCCTGATTTATTCTATTTTTGCTTATTTGTCATATTTAAATGTTTAAAATCGTCCAACTAATAAAATATGAGAAAGACAATGTAAGTAAACACAAAATGCAGCTTTTACATGATAATTTCATTTACTGAAAGTAAAGAGCAATTCAAAAACTCTCTAACCCGTGTGAAAAATTAAATCTTCAAATTTACCACATTGTGACCATTGCAGTACCTGCATGGTGCACCAGGGACTAATTATAATATTCATAATGTATAAAGTGGTAAGATAGGAGATTTAAAATCTCCTGACTGAAAGAAATAACCATCATAATTTTCCATGAGAACAATCTATCAAGTGTACAGAAATTAATGTGAGAAGTTCTGCTCCATGTGTCTCATCCCAAGGTGCAATTGGGTCATTCCATGCCAAATGGACCAGGGTCTGCACCGCACCGTCAGAAAAATTTGAAAACAATTATGGGTGTTTGCCATCATTTCTTATGGACAAATCCCTAATCTTAAATTCCTACACCAATTTGTAATGGAGTAATTGCAAATTTAAAAAGGGGGTGTCTAGTCACTTGCGAATGTGGCAATGACTTATAAGCATTTTTGAAGGGATACAAATACACTTTCCAGTGCTCCTGAAGTAATGTCTATGGGTGCATGTAGGTAAAATTACCTGAACTTTATGAATCTGCTATCAGACTTGGCATATCTTCTTTGATTTTCCTGTGACAGGCTGTTGAAAATGACAATTTTTATGGAACCAAAATTTTTATCTGATTTTTAGTTGGTCCCCTTGACCGAAGTATGCATAATCAGGGGTCATATTGCAGCCTTCTCCTCAGCAGCTACAGTACACCGGCTCCTTAAACACAATCCAATCTCCTGTCTCTAAGTTAGGAGTAACTTGCATCTGAAAATGCTTATAATAAAAAAAATGCCCAAAAATGCCTAAATTCAAGGCTTGATTTGGTCATGTGGACACGCCAGAAAAAATCTGAGAAAATCTGTGGAGCAGCTTTTCTATTAGGGCAATAAACAGTAGAAAATTCATCTTGTGTTTCTACCTTGCTCTAGAAAAATTCTGGCATCTTTATTTACCATAATGTGTGGCTTATATCAGCCTGTGGGTCATTCCATATGAAGTCAACCAGAGGTCCCCAGGTCACCAACTCGGATTTGGCTCAAATTTAATATGGGAGTACTTCCAAGCTTTCATAATCTCTTGTCAAAATTGATTTATTTCTTTTCATTTTCAAGATATTTGCCTCTCAAATATGAAACCTTTTACGGGCGGAAATCAAAAATTCTGTTTTCAAGTGCCCCCTATGAGGCCAGAATCCCTTACAGAGGCTAAATTGTGCTGCATTCCCTCTATTTGAGGACAGGTCTGTCTGTACAAGGAAGATTGACTGCACGCAAGGCATAATAGTGGAGTTAGGAGACCTTGAAAATGGTCCCAGCTTAAAAAAGACACTTTTTTTGCCAATTTTGGATTGGAAAGTTCACCATGCGGGCAGTTAACCATGGTAATGAAACTTGAACTTGAAACTTCCACACAAATATATATATTTGTTCAAAATTACAACATGTTTTCTCATCTCCCTCACTATTTCATCCTGTTATCAAATACAGGCGTTTTGGGGTAAAAACACCCATTATAATCCCCTTTGTTCTGCAACTAGAAGGTTTAAATAGTCAGTGCCTACTCATAAACTCAAGTTACATAATTTCCTAAGATAATCTGACATCTGACATGATGTAACATTCCCCCCCTAGAATCTCCCAGGTATTGCATCATCTTCCATGGGTATTGCATCAGATCTCCCGTGTATTGCATCATCTTCCATGGGTATTGCATCATCTCTCGTTTAAACAATAAGGTAGCTAATTAATGAATTCATTGAAGCTTCAGCATGGCTTCCGACAGGTGCCAAATTGGGATTTCCTTAGATGAGGAATGCAACATTATGTATGTTTGTTGCATTCCTCAACCAAGGAAATCCCAATTTTGACAAGAGATTCTGAAAACCTGGGCCCAAATGGGCCTGGGTAGCAATTTTCAGCCCATATCTATGATTTATTCCAAAGATATTGGCCTCCAAAATCCCTATAAATTAACATTCACGATTTGCGAGGGCAAAAAGGGGGCGTGGCCCCAGATTTCTGGGGGGCCATATCTCAGAAACCCCTTGGATTAGGAGCCTAAAATTTTGCACGTGTTCATTATGAATATTGAGGTACTCCCAAAATAAATTTGAGCCAATCTGAGTCGGTGACCGTGAAAGATTCTTGTACTTTGGTTGAGTTCATATGGAATGACCCCTGTAACATTCAGTAAATCCTGTCAACTTGTTTGTAAATGGCTGACATATTTATTACAAAATAAAGGACAAAGGATCACAAAAATGCCAGAACTGCAATTCATTCATGAATGCTTAATAATCAAGTAATATTGCAATGTATGCAAGTATTTGCCCATAAATTGGGAGAGGTAAGGCAGTCATGAGGGATTAATTTCCTCGTGGCTCTTACATGAAACTAAAATGACTTCAACCAGCATTGCAGTCTGAAAAGGCAGAGATTTAAAGGGGAATATGATCACATTTTTTATAGGGCTATAAACTATATAAAACAGTCACCTGTGGCCTACTTCATTTTTGAGAATTTTTTTCAAAATTTTTGCGTTGACGCAATATCCCGAAATACGGTTTCAAAGTGACTGATTTTCACCCTCCGTAAATCAGCCCGCCCATTACTCCGTGACGCCACACAGTGAGATAGCAAGACAAAAATACATTGCGGACAATACAGAAAGGCATAGCGGCAGCTCCGATTCAGATTCAGATTTCAACGACATTAGCGACTCTGGAGATCGCACAGATATCGAAACTGATGAATGGAGATAAAACTGGTCACCCGCCGCGGGACTTAGCCAAATTATTGAAACCTGGACTCGTTCGTTTTTCTGAGATGCAACCGGTCACCCGCCGTGGGACTTAGCTGATTTTCTGAAAGCAGGGGGCTGTTTCAATAAACTTTACTTGTCCGACCGAGTCAGACCATCTGTCGAGTGAAAAGTCGGACCTTCGACAGACTATCCATCAGGTGTTTCAATAAAACAAAAGTAGGATGTCTGACCATGGTCCGATGCGGACGGACGATTTGTCACTGTCCACTTGAAGTTGGACGAGAATTTACACCTCAGCGATGCACTGCTTCGCTATTTGGCGTACAAATATTCGAAATAAGTTAAAGTTAAATGAAAAAGAGAAAAAAAAACAATTCTGATTAGGTACGTCATTAACTACTATTCAGACATAAATTAACGGCGCACATCGCTGTAGGATGTCACCTTCAATTTCAGTAGGCTATTAACTGTCTAGCTAATTAAAAGCAGTCTTTGCTCACTGCACACCCTGTGCTAAAACTACAATTGGCAACAAAACAAAGCTATTCAACACACAAAAGACATTAAAACATTCATATAGTCACGATCGCTTATTTTACAGAATTGAGTTAAGCAGAAGGGCGATAAGCAGAGCTCCACTCTCGGTCATTCAAGCACCACGAATACGGTGTTTTATAACCACTGAGAACCATGCCGAGACCGCTCCTAAGGCAATGTCACATTAGTGTTCACATAGCATGCATAAAAACAACTTTTTGTCACACTGGAGGATAACGGTACCAACGATTTAAAAGTGAAATCTTCACGTGTTGTTAATAAATTATGTGTAGTTGTTAGAAAAATTCATTCACGGATTTAACAGAGCCCCGTTTCTGGGTGTAGGCTGTATTGGTTTCGCAGGCATTGGTTCTACTGTTTTTCCATTCTCAAAATATTTTGGGCTGTCTGCGCTTCCAGGCAACATTACTTTCTCCATTAATGTTAAATTCTGAGCTGGCTTTAATCGAAGGCCAGGCGAATGTCCCTCCTCTGGAGGGCTTCCCACCGTTCGTGCGGACCCCACGAGAACGCCTAACAGCGAACCCGACTTTGCCTTTCATTTTCACCCCTCAAAAGTGGCCCGTTCTCAGTAAGTGCAGATCGGCCAGAACATTACGACCACCGTAATTTTGCGTCTTTTGGCCACTGGTGTAACTTGAACCCACCATATCAGATAAGTTAATGCATAGTACAGATAGACAATTAAGTTAGGGCAAAGCCAAGATCATATCGCTTTAATATGACTAACCATTAATTTCAAAGATCTCCTTAGCTAACGGCAACTAGCTGACCCGCTGGATGGCTATATAATTTAAAGAATAACTTCATCTGCGATCGCATACAAAGCAGTGTCGCCCCCATGGCATAATCAGTAAGAGAGCAGTTCAGCTATTTTTATTAACAGTTTTCTTATAACGTCACCGGAGCTTCCAGCCCCTGAGAAAAGAAACGCGTGAGAAGTGCGGAATCAATATCGCTTTCGATGCTGCTGCTCATGGGAAAATCTATCTTAATAAACGACCTTGCGCAGTGAAAATCCCAGAGAGTGCACCTCTGATGTTGGTAAAATTTATCGTGTGTTTGACGTAAAATGATCCTAAACACTTGTGCTTTATGTTTATATGGCTTGTGCACAGACATGAATATTGTTCTCACTGTGTCGGCACGCTGTCACATTTTATGTGTCATGTATTTTGCTGTTGCTGGTTGTTTTAAAGCTGCGTTCTTTCTCTTCTTACATTCGCTGCTGACTTTATGTTACATCTGATTGTGATATTGCGAGATTGAGAAACGTGCTGGTGGGCAGTTCACAGGGCCACTGATATTTAATCTCTGCATTAATCATGATTCACTTGTCTTGAGGAAAATTTGAGGACAGCCCCGTCTGAGTTTTCAGGCTTTGTCTGGGGTGCTGAAGTTGTTTCCGTGGAAACACTACCTGAAGCAATTACTATTGATGAATGTTTACGATATTCAAATATTCGCACTTATTCTGACTAAATTTTATATGGGAATGAGGTTGCCATTATAACTGAGCTATCCGTACTTATTGGGGGAGAGAAGCATAAGGGAGGCAGATGAGTTCGGTTTGGGAATTATAAATTTGCGGCCGGTGTAGCATCAACGAACGTCAGTATCGCACCGAGTACATGTAGCATGCTGTCACACACGGTCCATCGCGATCACTGTACATAGCCGTATTCACAGTGCACGCTGGCTGTGTGGCTAGCTGGGACTAAAAAGAGACAAAACGAGAGAGGCAGTTCACTTTCGTCCTTTCATTTCCTGATATGAAAAAGAAAATGCCCGAGAAAGAGCATCTGCGTTCGTGTTGTTACACCCTCCAACAACACAGGTACGAGAGATGGTGCCTCCAAAGTTCGGGAAAACCGTTGAAAATAGGAAAATATTGGCGCAGACTCCAGTTGTTGCATGTACTACCAATGTTAAGTTTGTGAACGTTCTCACTGTCTGACGTCACGGGTCAAATGTCATCGCTCTGAAAGGCTCCGCTGTGAAGGCATTTAAATCGCCAAATTTACCAATTTAGAGTTTGGAAATTGGGGGAAAACATATATTGGCGATTTTTTACTGCATCAAGGTATATATTAACGTTTACAGAGGTTTGGCGGTAACATTCCCCTTTAAGGATGTTTAGATCATTGATTTTCTTGCGAAAAGGCATGGGAAAGCCAGAGATTTCTGCTACAATATCCATTTTAGTTTTAACGTAAAATCATACTTCCACGTACAGAAAGTGAAGACTACATCATGCACTAGAATGTATAAGTAGACTCAAGAGAATAATCTCAGCAATTGAATTTATAATACCCAAATTATAGACAACCCCACTCTATTTTCTGTCATATCATTAGGCTGATATAAGCCACACAGCATGGTATATAAAAATGCCAGAATTTTTCTAGAACAAGTTGGAAAGCAAGATGAATTTATTGATGAGTTTATTGTCCTAATATAAAAGCTGCTCCACAAATTTTCTCAGATTTTTTCTGGCGAGTCCACATTACCAAATCATGCCTTAAATTTAGGCATTTTTAGGCGTTTTTTTATCATAAGCATTTTCAGAAGTTACTCCTATACTAGATACAGGATTGGATTGGGTTTAAGGGGCCAGCGTGCTGTAGCTGCTGAGGATGAGGCTGCAATATGAACCCCTGATTATGCATACTTCGGTCAAGGGGATCAACTAAAAACCAAATAAAAATTTTGGTTCTGTAAAAATTGTCATTTTCAACAGCCTATTATAGGTAAATCAAATGAGATATGCCAAATATGACAGCAGATTCATGAACTTCAGGTAATTTTACATATGTGCACCCACTGGAATCAATTTAGCAGCACTGGAAAGTGTATTTGTATCCCTTCAAAAACTCTTATAAGTCATTGCTACATTCCAAGTGACTAGACACCGCCTGCTTAAATTGGCAATTACTCTAAGAAAAATTGGAATTGGTACTTAAAATTTGGGATTTGACCATTTGAAATGATGGCAAACACCCATGATTTTTTTCGAATTTTTCTGAGACGGTGTGGTGCAAACATTCCGAAAACTGGTCCATTTCGCACGGAATGACCCAATTGTATTGAATACAGTCCAGTTAAATATGCAAATTGTGTGGTTCAAAGACCTAATGAGGAGTGATTGGTCTCTGTTTTGGATTGCCTGTTCCTTAATCAGGAATACTGCCAAAGCTGGTCCAAATTGGGGCCATAATTTTAAAGTTATTGGGAGTTTAAAAAACCTGCAGGCAAAATGACTGACTTGGCCAAAATGGATTAACTATTATTTATGAAAGCAATAGGCAGTTTTACAAAAAAAAAAAAAAATTAAGAAACCCTTCTTCCATCAGTGTGCACATTCTGATGAAGTTTCAGGAACATTGGAGATGAGGGGTGTCAAAACCTTTTTTCCTCAAGTGACTTGACACGGAATGCCCCATAAAGAATATGAACAAATGCATTTCCCACCCCTGTAGCAACCCACCAACAATAAATAAATAATTAAATAAAGGCATTAATGCAGAATCCAGAACAGTCTGTTTATTTGTTCAGTGAGCAGGCCAAGTATTTTCCACAAAGACACATGAGGCAGTAGAGGAGGGCAATAGTTGGTTGTTTACATTCATATTAGTGTACACATTGAGGCCACACAGACAGAATGATAAAGAAACAGGTGTCGGTGGTTGACTGTTGTACAGCATCAAGAGAAACATTTGAGACAGATAATCTGGAGGATTCTACAGATGGGACAGTTCCCCACAGATGAGCGCATGGGACAGAAAGGGACAGAGGTAATTTCAGCACACAGGCCTTTCTGGCTCGGTTCCTTACCTTTGCTTTTTTCATGTTTTCTCCAAGTGGGAATCTTGTCCAGTGACACGAATGAAGAGTACTCCTTGCGTCTTTCTTCCAGAGTAAGGGACTGCAATCGCTTCTTCATGGAAGAAAAAATAAATAAATCAATTCAAAACCAAAACATTACCATCAATAATTTTAGAGGGTAACACAGTTAAACAGAAGACTTCTTTTTTAAATACTTGGCTAAGCACACGGTGAGTAATGGCTCAAGGATATGGACGTATGCCAGCATGTAATGGCAGGAGGGAAGACCTGGCATTTTGTCTTCAGGCTGATGCCTGACGGAGAGTGCCAACCAGGTCTGTTCTGGGCACTGCACCAGAACATGATGCAATATCTAAAGATGTCACAGTAGTAGGTAGAAATGCTTCACAGACTACGGAAAGGTAATGACGTTTACATTATTTTCAAAGATACTTCCAAAGCATCATAATTTTGCAAACTTAGCAGAAGAAATTTAAGTTATATAAACTGAGATTATAAAACTGAGTTGGACTGAGAAGCAAATTTCTACCATTAGCACTCTCAAATCAATATAGGGATATCTTATCTCTGCAAGTCTGACAAAGCACAGGTTAACCGAGTAGAATTAACAGATTTTTGGCCCTGCCATTCAGCATGTGCTAGGTCTGATGATACGCCCAGACCTATTGCTGCCGCTATTGCAATTTTCTAATGGACCCAAAGACCATTCGCTAATTTTAAGCCGGTGTGACACACAACGAGAGAGACTGGTCTCGAGGGCGCAGTCCCATTCCTGGAGGGGTTTCCATGTAAAGTTGGTGGCATCAGTGGGAGAGTCAATAAAAGGTGATTTTGGGTATTTTCCTGATGCATAAGGCTCTCCGCATGTGACCTGTGAGAACTACATCTAAACTGAAGCACAACCCAACTTATCATTCCAAAATGGACAGCGACTATGCCAATAGTAGGAAATGGAATAATTCATACGTAATTAATATAAATACTATATCGCGACCGTATCATGTACCATTGGGTCTTCATCATCATAAAATTTGCAATTAATTGCAGGCATACATTCAACATTGATAAGAATGTAACTCAACTGTGGAGTGTGCCATTTCTCACAAGCAGCTCCACCCTACCACAGGTGTATATACATGCATTGTTAAAGAATACTTACAAAACTTCAGTTCACAACATATGGCAAACTCAAAAGTCATGCATAATTTCCTTTTAGTTAATCCAACATTCAGTTTAGAAGAAAAAGCTTTGGTAAATGTAATAAGTACATTTGTGTGGCTTGACAGAGCATGTAATACATCATTTACAAGAGGCAGAGAGCAAATCAAAATCAAAGAGTGAACATCAAAGACATACATTTTTAACCCTATAAAACTTATATGGGTTTATATGACCCATATATGGGTCTGGAAAATGCAGCTGCTGTATTCAAACCTGAGGAACTTCAAGCGCATTTTAAATTCTTGCAGGAAATCCTCAGGTTTCCAAAGATTCCAAACATGTCTAGCTGAATTACAGAGAAATGTGTATGAAATGATGTACAAGATCTATGTATTTTCCATTTAATGTAATGCTGCAGCCACAAGAGCATGGCATCCTGGGTTTGAATCTTTCTCAAAATATAAGTGTGATGTAACTTCATTTAAGCACTTCAACCAGCAGATACAGAATAAGCATGAGACACTGTCCAACAATATGAAAAAAACCTTATTCTGACTTTGAACCTTCTTGAGGGAAAGCTTAAGTGAAAAACGAGAGTTTAACACCTTACTGCAGATGTAGACGCCAGCGGACATAGAGCAGCTCTTTTTATGGATGCAGTTGCACTACTCTATCACTAGATGGCACCCCCGGATCAGATATTGAATATTCACAAGCAAGCAGAGCTGGAACGCAGTCTAGAATATTGACGAGTTCATTCCTATCCCTGTTTTTCAGGAGTTGCATGAATTAAACTCCTCAGCTAAGCCTGATGTGCAAACTGCTCAATATCCTTGCCCATAGTATTTATCCAGCAGTTTAAAAAAATGATCTCCTGCGACAGAAAAAAAATCGTTGTCCTCTGTAGCAACCACTTCAGTTACAGTGACCCAATGGTATTCCAAGTAGTTAAAAAAACATCAGTTTCCTGAGGCAAAAATTCGCCATGGTATTGGCACAATGTCATTCTACTATCAATTTCAGTCATCACATATTAAAAACGTACAATTTCCCATCCTGGATTAACTCGTGGATATGTCGGCGGAAGAATTTAGCTGTCTTTTAGAGCCTCATACAAGCTCTCATGGAAATCCAATCACTTAAATGGTGATTCAATGGTATCTGCGTGAAAGCCCAGCTGTAGTTCACGCCCACGTGAAATTCTCCTGGTATTTACCAGTTGGTTGACACGATTTTTATCCAATTGCAGACAGTATAAGCTTTCCTCAATAAGTGAAAGACATTGATTGGACCTTAAAAAACATATTAAAATACTTGTGTAATAGGGTTACGTTGTATTCAATAAACTTTACGCAGCTCAGACTGACGTGGTTGCATGGGAACAAAAAGCCTCCAGAACTGAGCCTGGAGAGCTGAGCTTATTTGCGGGATGGAAATGTGATTCTGAGATGGAAAATAGCAATTATTCTGAATGGAACAGACAGGAGGGCTGACAGCATTGATACTTTTGAGGAGCAGCTCAATCATTCTATTGAAAAGTGAGTAAAGCTGTCTTTGTATGGTGTAGCTCTATCTTACTTTTAGCCTGCTAGCTAACTAGCCAGCTATTTCTTATTTTTGGTTTACCACCGTGATCACAGAGCTAGTTTGTCACACTGGGTAACAAAAGAGTAGTCGATACTGCAGTGTGCTGGCATTTTTCTTAACTAGGCGATCAGTTTTAGAATTTATACCACATTCAATGAAATGGAATGCCTTGCATTTTCGCTCTTTTAAAGTGAGAACAGCTATTACTGTGACCTGAATTATACTTGTTCCAGAGAGGGTGTGAAAACCGTTGTTACAAGCTTGCGTTTCGCTGGGATGATCGGAATTGTAAACAGCAAGCTTTCCACCTGCGTGAACATTCTGACCGTAAAATAAGCAGTTCCTCTAATGAGTATGTCTGCTTGCTGACGCGGCTTTGTAGATAAATGGACAAGACTCTGAACTTTATTGTGGAGAAAAGGCATGTTTTTGGTTTGGAGAGGTCACTGGTGACCATTGATGTCCAGCTGCGCCTATATTGATAAACTCATGCTAAATTCAACCAGAAAATCATCCATTCATATTGAACTTCATGAGTACAAAGTTGATTTGCGTTAAAAATATCATTATTTTATGAATTGAAAGTGCGCCATTTTCAAGGCTCTGGGAGTTTGGGGAGCCACCTGGATAGCTATCTTATTTAGCTTATAAAACGTGGATAATTTAATATTTCATGTTCAGATGAGGTGTACTTGTGGTCTGGGAGTTTATTATCCCAGAAATGTATTGTTTTAACCCCCGGGCATTTTTCAATCTTCAGAATTTTTTTTTTTTTTTACAGTTTCAATGGTGAATTCTCATGAAGATTTTTTATGTTTGCAGCCCATTTTCTCTACCAAAATCATGGAAATAAACTGAAATACGATGTAATTCTAAATGCTGTAAGTGTATTTTCTGAGTTGAGCCACACTTGTCCTCTTTATGAAGCTTAAATCTTAAATTATAAAGCATCAAATTGGGTAACCCATAAATAGCCAAATTTGGTTTCTGCGCAAAGGGTTAAGGGGTTACACTCAAGTGATGAGGGCTGCCAGGGACATCTTTTTCTGCAGGTTGCACATCTGTAGAAATCCAAATTTTCTTCCCCGTTGCAGTCAAAATAGCAATCTCCCTGCCCTTCTGTGCATGCTGTTGCAGCCCTGCCGGTATGCTTGTTTGTGTTACGGGCTAGATGGGTGTACAAGCAAAGATCTCAACTTGACTATTTGTATCAGGTGATTTAATCCAATTTACTCTTTCATTAGAGGGATCTGTGAAGAGACAATAGAAGCTCATTAGCCCCACCAGTGAAAAGTATTGTTTAATGAACTAACCCTCTCCCAATTGAAGAAGAGGGAAGGGATGTTTGTTACCATGTTGCTGTAGGCTCTCTGGGTTCATGCTTTGCCTTCAGTTATTAAATGTGTTTGGCTTAATAAATTACTACTTACTTCTATTTACCATTGTGATTTCCCTTTTTGTTATGGCCTATGACTTGGGTTGTAACAAAAAGGGAGATCACAGTGGGAAGTAGCTTCAATTGTCTTGTCACAGATCCACCAAAGAATGAAAGAGTAAATTGGATAAAATCACCTGACACCAATCATCAAGTTGAGATCTTTGCATGCACACCCATCCAATCCTTAACACCAACAAGCAGAGCGGCAGGGCTGTAACAATGCATGGAGTTAGCAGAGGGACGTAGGCCCCCCTTACTGACTGAAGTGGGTATAAGGCTTTTTTCCCTATTTCCTGATGCGACAGCTTTATTTATCCAATTGAAGCATTGGATCGTTATGTCACAACAATTTTTAAAAACTGAAAATCATTGGCAAATGAAAGAATAAAACCTTTAATGTAATTGCGCATTCACTCAGTAACTGATTATGGCCACAACTCATGTGATCTGTGTTGCTTCTGATAGGAATTGAGTTTTACCCTTATTTGCAGTAATAAAGTGCGGCAAAAATCTTAAAAATCTTGAAACACTAGCCATTATAGTAATCAATCTTCTTTTTGGATAGGAGAAGTCCGGAATACAAGAGTTGTTTTTCCCCCCAGTTGCAAGAACCTTCCTTCAATGAACTTACCAGGTTTTTCCGGCTTGCAGCAGACAATTGCAACGGCATACAATATGTGATAAATGCAAAATTTACCAGCATGTCAGAGATGCCAGGATGGCACACTATAGTGGCCAAATTTCATAGAACAAAACCAGAGCAAGTTTTCCTGAAACACTGAATGAGGCAATATGATGCAATCACAGATAATGTCCCGCCGAGACCCACAAGATCTTTATACCTTGATAGTTATATGCATGTAATACTCAACATGAGTATTGTCACACACTGGCTACTTCTAGTTTGGAGAGTAGCATGTTGCATCCATTACCTCACGGCACAGTATGCAATTTTGAACAGGGCTCTTGTCACCTTAATGAACACTGCGCATATTTCAGTTTTTTTCAATGATAAAAAAGCAGCGAATAATCACCTTTTATAAAATAAATAATAAAATTAATAACATGCTTTCTTAACATCCACAATAAAAGGCAAGAGCCTTAACAAAAACAAAAAATAAAAGTCAAGTGTGAACCTCCCTCTTGTGGATAGCCTGTTGGCCCTGCAGAGGGCGGTAGTGTTTGTATTGAAGCTGACCCAATCTCTTTCAGATGGATTGCTGCTCTTTTTATCACTGCCACTTGCAGGTATCCCATAACATGCGCCAAGTGTTAAAATTTACTCAAAACCATCACTCACATTGACAGAAGATGGTGCTATAGTCCGTGCATGTATATTGGGCAAACCCATGACCCTGTGGGTACAATTAGGCAGGGAATAACCCAACTCAAAATAACCCATCCCAAATGCAACCCAATCCAAACCATCCCAACCAAGCACAAACCAAACCAAAAAAAAAAAACGCAGTCACTGTTCAGTTCAAGATCACAGGGCACGCAACCATAGATAGTGGCATCACCAAACAATTAAAAAAATAAAAATATTTTACATGAGCTGCTGAGCACTGACCATCACAGTATACACTGACATCCACCTCCAAACCACTCTATTACTGTTGTTCTTTTCCTGTTATCCAAAGCAACTCACATTTGATTAGACTTTTTCAGGGGCCCATCCCCCCTGGAGCCTAATTCTGGGCATCACGGGCCCTACAGCTGATCTTACTGTGGTTGCAGTGGGTGCTGAACAACCAACCATTTGCATCTTAGTCAATTTTTGAAGGACCCCCCAGGCCCTAGATTAAATGGTAATCGTTCACCTCAATCATCAGTTTGATGCAATGCTTGGCATTTACAGTCCTTGAAAAAAGCCAAATACAGAGAAGTAAAGGACTCAGCATGCCCAGACTACGCCAGGCACCAAGTCACTGTAATATCCCCCCAAACTCCAAACACTGCCCACTGCTACGGGTTTATCTGAGGCTCACAGGGACCAAGCTTGCAGACATTGTTACTGAGTCAGTGATGGCAGTGATGAAAATACCATAACAGACTGTGCACTAAAAAGGCAGTATGAAACCGGTGCCTGTATAAAAGTCAAAACAACATCGGCAGCACCTCAGGAATTCTTAACAAGTGATGGAAAAAAAGATAAGTCACCGCTAGATGTCAGCAAGGTTTTTACTCAAATGAATTTGCTTATTTCCTTGTCGATTCAATGCACTGCACCAAGCCTGGTTTTGCAGCATCTCTGGCATTTCTGCCAGAATTACATCACATGGCAACTACACGAACTGGCACTACGTGGCAAGATTTGAGTAACTGCTGTACAAGCCAGCCAGAGTACCACAAGATAGAAAGCTCCAATCAGGGACACGTTCCTCTCATTGCAGAGAGCAGTTAGCTTGTGGATTTTAGAGTGGAGTTCAATTTCAGTAACAAACAGGCACAGGAAAGAGCATGAGATGGTACACCTGTCACTGAGGAGGTACATAAACACAGCTCCCTGCAATGTCTTTATGAGCCAATTTATACATTTTTGTTTAAAAAAAAAGGTCCTTATTATTTTTTTGTAAATTTGTTTAATATGAAGTTTACTTCTGCATTTGTGACATGTTTTTCTAGGTGCCTAGACCCGTTTATTTTCTGGTACTCGACTGAGAACAACTCAGGAACTTAACTTTTTCAAGTAAACAGCTTAAATGTCCATCTATAGGTACATTTGCGCTTCTCGCTAGGAGAATTAAACTTTTTTCTATACTAAAAATACTTTTAAAAAAATATATATATATATATATATATATATACACATACAGTATCTCACAAAAGTGAGTACACCCCTCACATTTTGCCAATTAATTTATTATATCTTTTCAAGGGACAATGTTACAGAAATGAAACTTGAATATATTCTAGAGTAGTCATTGTACAATATGTGTAGCAGTGCAGACTTACTGCACTGTCCAAATAACTGAACAGTCATTATTTCCAAAATGGGTGGCAACAAAAGTGAGTACACACCCCAATTGGTAATGGTCAACCAAGCAATGAAACGTGTCTTATTCATCATGTTCATGCTTTTGTCTGTTCAACTGCGGCCATATGAAGTTGTGTAACGTGTTGAAGGTTTAAGTTGTGGTGCTTTGGGTGCAATGCTCTCATTCTGGTCACTGGATGGTCAACATGGCACCTCATGGGAAAGAACTCCCTGAGGATCTGAAAAGAGAATTGTTGCTCTCCACAAAGATGGTCTAAGATACAAGAAGATCTGTGAATCATGAAACTGAGCTACAGCACGGTGGCCAAGGTTATCCAGCGGTTTTCCAAGACGGGTTCTGCTCGGAACAGGCCTCGTCAGGGTCGATCAAAGAGGTTGAGTCCTTGTGCTCTGCGTCAGGTGCACAAGTTGGCTTCAGAAAACAAACGCAGGAGTGCTGGCAGCATTGCTAACGAGGCTGCAGCAGTGGGAGAACAGCCTGTCAGTGCTCAGACCATACGCCGTGCACTACACCAAGTCAGTCTGCATGGCCGTTGGCTAAGATGGAAGCCTCTTCTGAAGCTAGCCCACAAGAAAGTCTGAAAACAGTTTGCTTGAAGACAACCAGTCCAAGAACATGAACTACTGGAACCATGTTCTGTGGTCTGATGAGACCAAGATAAACTTGTTCGGCTCAGATGGTGTCCAGCATGTGTGGCGGCGCCCTGGTGAGGAGTACCAAGACAAGTGTGTACTGTCTACAGCCAAACATGGTGGTGGCAGCATCATGGTCTGGGGCTGCATGAGCGCTTCTGGTCCTGGGGAGCTGTGCTTCATTGATGGAATAATGGATTCCAACACGTGTGACATTCTGAAGCAGAACATGATGTCCTCCCTTCAGAAACTGCAGTTTTCCAACATGATAACGACCCGAAACACACCTCCAAGATGACAACTGCCTTCCTGAAGAAGCTGAAGGTGAAGGTGATGGTGGCCAAGTATGTCTCCAGACCTGAATCCCATTGAGCACCTGTGGGGCATCCTTAAGAGGAAGGTGGAGGAGCAGCAGGTGTCCAACATCCACCAGCGCCGTGATGCTGTAATGGAGGAGTGGAGGAGGATCCCAGCAACAACCTGTGCAGCTCTGGTGAATTCAATGCCTCGGAGAATCAAGGCAGTGCTAGACAACAATGGTGGTCACACTAAATATTGACACTATGGACACAATTTGGCATGTTGACAGTGAGGTGTACTCACTTTTGTTGCCACCCATTTTGGAGATAGTGACAGTTTGTTCAGTTATTTGGACAGTGCCGTAAATCTACACTGCTACACATATTGTACAAAGACTACTCTGGAATATATTCAGGTTTCATTTCTGTAATGTTGTCCCTTGAAAAGATATAATAAATTAATCATCGAAGTGTGGGGGGTGTACTCAATTTTGTGAGATATATATATATATATATATATATATATATATATTTGCGGCCACAAATTCCGATGCGGGCGGGGACGATAAACTAATGCTTTTTTTTATGGGGCCTCAGAACACAAAGAACACTTCAGCTGTACCTTTATTGTCACAAATATGAAATCTGATCCTTAGCAAACAAAAGGGTACCTCTGCAGTAGCTTCATTTCTGAGAGAGTTATGGGAAGAACCACTTCTGCCGAGAGGGAAGGAATCCGGGTCAGCTAATGCCCACTGAACATGTGGTAGGAGTCTTGTCACTGCAGAGTTCCAGCTGTATTTGGTTATTTAGTGCTTACAATTTCTCTCAACAAAAATCCTTTATACAAAACAAGCCCCGAGAGTCCTAAAAGTCCCAAATGAAAATCCAACTAAAACCAGCTGGGATCTGAAGAGGATTTAAGGTGGCTTTTTGGCACTTTCATCTGGTCATAGTTGGTCCATGGCTAGTGAAAACTGATGAAGCAAGCTGGTGGTGAAACTTGCCGAAGAGCAAACTACTGGGTTGCTTCTGTGGTTGAAGTGCTGGATAACCAACCAGAGGAGTCAAAAACCTCAACAAGCTTCGTCCATGTGGGCTGGTATAACATGGAATTTTCAACAGCAGAATCAGTAATATACGCAGCTGCTCATAAAAGATTTAAGAAGAACAGATTCTTGCATGTTACCAGCTCCAGATGTCTCTCTCTTCATTTCCAATAAAACACTTCTCAATAAAGGAAATGGTTCCACTAATGACAAAAAGCCTTGACAACAGCAGACTCATACCAAGCATCACCTGTTCACTTTTTTTTTTTTAATATCAGTTCTCCAACCACACCAAAATCTGGACAGTCCAATTGGCGAACCATGTATGAACTTGCCCGTATGCAATTCATGCAACCAGTGGTGCTCCCCAAAAACATGCACTTTTCATTCTCTACTTCAAGTAACACCATGGACACAGTCCATTCATGCACAGAGAATGGGTATAACGCAAACCAATAGGAGGGGCTTGAGCAATGAATACTGAATGACACCATCACGCTACCACTCCAGTGTTTGGCTCCAAGTTGATGTTTTGGCCACAATAATTAAGCCTTCAGGAGACAAAGTAAAGTCAAATGTATGCCTGTAAACAATCATTCCTTATGTCAGTGTATTATATTCCAAATAACTGTCAAATACTCCTCTCCAGACATCTTTTTTAAAATCCGTGTACTTTTATTTCCTCATCTTCATAACCCCCATGAGACTAATTATGTAATGGACAGGTCAACTCATTTAAGCTTCTTTCATCTCTGTACCATCACATGGGGGAAGACATGTCTGTAATGTTACATTGACCATTTCTCAATTAAGAAACAAATAAGTAATAAAATCTCTCCAGCATTCTTGTTTTCCAAATCAGGTCAAATTCAAATTAAGTTAACACTAAGGTTCCCCCCTAGTCAGTGGAAAGTCGCCGATCTGGCAGCTTGCTTGCTCGCTCTGGCAGGTTGGTTTAAATCATCAAAGGATGAGCTTCAAGTTTAACATAATGGTCTATCGCAAATTGCTAAATTCATATAACACTATAGTAAAATGACTTACCATTTTGAATCATCCGCGGCCTAACCTCGTACACAACTTGGTAGACAAGTAACGTTAACGACTCGGCTGGATTTTATTTGAGGCGCCGTTGTCTGGGAGGGGGGATCCGGTATATTAACGCAAACTAAACAAAAAAAAACTTATTGATTCATCGTCAGCAAACTTGGCTACGCTTGCTAAATAAAACAATTTATGTATTTATCATCAGTAAACTTAGCTAGTAGTTTAGGCTATTAATAATAAAATTACCGAGTAGGCTGATAAACGTTAGACTTCACTTTAGACGTTAGACAGCATACCTGTCATTACCACTCACAGCCGCGCGCTCTCACGTGCGTCAGCAAGGCACCGCAATTAGAATTTTAACGGTTAATGAGGTTGGATAAAATAGTAAGGAAAGCCAACGAAGCTGGGACCAAACAACGATTTATTTTGCAGTGAAATCAGGTCAGAAGTCGGCGTCGCTTTGGCAAGACTTTACAAGACGATTCTGTTGCCCAAAACGCAGTGGCGGCGGGTAGTCAAATAAAACGATGTGCACCACAGACAAAGGAGTCTAGGAACATGTTCCCTGGGGATTTTATTTATTTATTTATTTATTTATTTATTCTTGCAAGAACACTTGAAATTGGCACTTCTGGTGACTTCTCTGGACCATTCAATCGAAAATTATTGAACTTAAACAATAAACTAAGCAGAGACCTATAAGCCCTTCCTCAAATAGATAAAGTAATTAATTCCTATTGAATATTTTTTACTCTTTATAAGACCCAAAAAGACGATTCCAGGTTCATTATTGAGAGCGCATCTTAAGTGGATTTTCATATCGCTTTTCACATTTATGAAATAACTTTTTAATTTAATTGCAACTAGAATGGCCCCTTAGATATTAGAGAGAATTGGTTATGGAGATTATCATCTCCACTTTAAAAAGCATTTTTAAGAATAAAAAGAATAAGAATAATCACTAATGATACAATAATCAAATGACCATGCAATGGCATATCTACTGGGCATTACCAAGGCTCTGCAAGCTGCAGACAGCGACTTGAAGAATGAATATCAGATAGCGAAGCGCCAAGATTATGAATTTGAAATCCATCACAGACTGACAGGCATTAAATTTTAAAGGACCTCTTTCATGTTCATACCAGCTTTTCTGCATGTGATTAAATTCTGACATTTATATATACAGAAATCCATATATCACATTGGTTTCCCCTAAAAATGTCAATTTAGGGAAATAACTTGTATTAAACAATTGATTTGTGAACACCGCTAAAAATTTCACCAGAAACATTGGGCGAAAGTCCAACTTACGCCAAAGTCCGAATGCAGACTCCACTCAAAAGCTTTCACCCCAAAGTGAGCGCTGCATACAACCCTGTACTCACTGGGACCATCCCACTTTGCTCGTGTCAGTTTAACTTTTTTTGTCCAAATTTTCTATTGTTTTCCTTCTTTGGGAAAGATATACTAAAATTGAATGGCATTATGACCTTACCACTACCAATTTCTATGCCAACGGTGAACAAAATCGTGTCGTCATTGTGACCTGCAATTCAATCACAAGAAAGTTGTATGGACAGGGGAGCAGATACGGCAGAGAAAGCAGCAGAACGAATGTAAATTCATATTAATATTCTTCACTTCATCCTGGGGTATAATAATAAGCCAGATATAGGGAATTTTCCTGATTGACCTTGAACCCAAAGACTGAGGTCAAATCCAAGGTGACAAAATGATACCGATATATGATTTTGTCTCAGTCCCAAATACACTGCAAACTTGACCTTGATCTCAAAGTCCAAGGTCAAATCCACCATCACTAACTGAAGCACAATGAAAGACTCATCAGTCCCTCATACAAACCTAAGCTCTAAACGCAATAATAAGTGAGATACAGAGTGTTTTGCTGTTTGACTTTGAGCCTGAGGTCAAAGGTCAAATTCAAGGCCACAGCCCAATGAACACTAGATGACTTCCTATCAGACCTTGATAAAAATCCACACTTTAAATGCAATAATTAGCAAGATACGGGGCATTTATTTTGTTTGACCTTCAATCCAAGGTCAAGCTCAAATCCAAGGTAACAAACTTATGCGCAATATATGGCTTTGTTTCAGTCCCTATCAGAAATCTAAGTTCTCAATGCAGTAATAAGTGAGATACAAGCTGTTTTGCTATTTGGCCTTAACCCCAAGGTCAAAAGTCAAATCCGAGGTCCCAAACTGATGGGCAGCAGATGACTTCCTGTCAGTCCCAAAATAAACCTACACTCTAATTGCAATAATAAACAAGATGCAGGGCATTTTCCCATTTGGCCTTGACCCCAATATCAAAGGTCAAATCCAAGGTCACGCACTGATGTCCAGAATATGACTTGCTATTTGTCCTTTAAACAAACCTGGACCAAAATGCAACAGTAAGTGAGATATAGCCATTTTAATGCAACATAAGCAAGATACAGGGTGCTTTCCATTTAGGCCATGAACCCAAGGTCAAAGGTCAAATCCAAGGTCACCAATGGACATGCAATATATAACCTCTTATCAGTCCCGAATACAAATAAGACCTGAATGCGACAATAAGGGAGATATGGGCCATTTTGTATGGGTGTGTGCTATTTAGACCCTTAATGGGCAGGATTTATTCATTGCTCTTTATTAACACAGCATACAATGTTGGCAACTCCTCCCTGGTTCAACTTTTCTAGAAGCAGATGCCCCCTTACTGCAATTTGATAGGTGGTCCGAGCAAGAAGCACACCATCATCCAGTGAAAATTTTGGGTAGCAAGGTAGCTAATGTCATTTTAGCTAGAGGGCTCAAAATTTCTCTGTCTAGTGGTTTTAGACCAATGATGTGTATGACAATGTTGCGATACTAATTCTGCAATGTATCAAAAAATTACACTGCCGACAGTAATGTTCACTATTGTCAACTACCCTATATGCCCAATGCCCTTCTTATTACAGAGAATTGCCCTGAGTCTCCAATGATCAACTTTCAACTTCCGACATTGGTTTCAGAGTACTGCAAGTGTGGCTTGTGTGTTAGACAGAAAATGATCAAACTCAGCCCAACATACCTCAAGGGTACTTATTTTCATAAAACATAGACTTATTTGCATTGGTTGATGGTATGACTTAATGCGTATGTACTCTGCTTACTCATAAAGTCACACAGCTAGCCAGCTAATACAGAGTGGACTCACCACACCCTGTGCACTGTTATTGGCTGGGAGATCACATCCATCGCCCAAAGACTGATGCTCAGAAACCTTCCATACACAGTAAAATAATAAAATACAGACAGAGGTTATGGTCTCTGAAGATTCAGACACCATTGTGCACTTGATGATAGATAGATGATAGAAGTGATGATCGTCTATCTGTCTGTCCTTACGTCCTTTTCTCCATTTGTCCATCTGTCCAGATAAGTATGGATAAGTTTTTTCAGAAACTAGTTTACCCAGATTAATATACTTTTGTGTGTATGCAACTAGTCATGATCTTGATTGGGTTCGAAAACGGGATTCCATGGTGGCAGGTGATATTGATGACAATGGCTTCTTGTTTTGGTTTGAGTCAATACATTTTTTTTTTTTTTTTTTTGCAGGTAATCCTACACAGTATGCCTTCAATTAATTATTCCAAAAATTACCTTCCAATTTTGACTTTTGTCTTCAAGACCTCACCACTGCTAAAGCCTGTGCCAAACATAAACAAAATAAGGTCATAAATGTGACCTATAGTTGTTTGTCCTTGACAGTAGTAAAAAATAATGTGACAAAAAGGTGTGCGTAAATGTAATATTATTATTATGCTGCCACCCTGTTTCATTTAGCTGTTCAATTTTGGACAGTTGAATTGTTAGGTCCATAAATATTTGAATATTGACATTATTATTATTATTATTATTAATTTTATTATTTTAGCTGTCAACCATAAAATATTAAAGTTAAAATTAAATAAGAAATGTGAAATTATAGTGAAGACATTCTGCTTCAGTTTGATGGCTAACACATGAAAAATTGAATGGACACTGTAGAAATTACAGCATTTTTAAGAGGTCCTTTTTTTTGGGGGACCGAGAGTATTTGGACAAATGGATGCTGAGTTGTTCCATGACCAGGAGTGTTTTATTGCCTAATAAAGTAATTTAAAAGTGAAAACATAAAAGCTGTACAGTTGATTTCAGAAATTACATATTCATTTGGAATCGGTTGCTGTTAACTCTCAACATGAAATTCAAAAACGCAGTCAGTGCCAGTAAAGCAAGCCATTATTAGGCTGAAAAATCTAAACAAACCCACCAGACAAAAAAAAAAAAAAAAAAAAAAAAGAAACCATTTGGTGAGGCAAACTGAACTTTTTGGTAAATTCTTATAAAGAAAGGAACCACTGGTGAGTTCAGGAATACGAAAAGGCCAGAAAAACCGCAGATGACACCTGTGGCGGGTGACAGAAGATTTCCTTCCCTGGTTCAGAACAAACCCTTCAGAACAGTTGGCCAGATCAAAAATCTTCTCTGACAGGTAGGCGCAACACTGCCCAAGTCATCAATCAAGAGAAGACTTCACCAGAGTAAATGCAGAGGGTTGATTTTTAACATGAAAACTAATGGTAAGGCTCAAAAACGAGAAGCTTGCTAAAAAAAAAAAAATTAAAATGCCAGCATAATTCTGGAACAACACATACCAGAAATATAGGAAAAGATGGGTATGAAGAAGGGAAGGAACTGCTCATGATTACGGCCTGCTTACGGCCTCATCTGTGAAGAATGTTTATGTATGAGCATGCATTGCTGCTAATTGAGCAGATTTCCTTGAATATACTGGTGCTGAGAATGTTGACAAATGCTGGAGGAGGAATTCTGAATTGTAGAGGGCAGTACAATATGCCTCGGTTCAGCCAAATGAATTGGAACTAATCGGAAAATGCTTTACAGTCCGGATGTATGGCGAGTTGGGAGCACATTGAAAAAATGGCCTAAGATGTTTTAACCCTTTGAGCGCCGAATAAATTTTCAAGGAATTAAGAATGTAATTATCCTGAGCTGTTGAAAACCTATCATGTGTCACGGCGCTGAAAGGGTTAAGACAAGTCAATAGCCATAGCCATAGACAAGTCAATCATATGACCTGAATCCAACTGCACATGCATTTTACGCGCTGAATGCAAAACACCCCAACAATAAGGCATAAAGTGAGGACCGCTGCAGTGAGGGACAGGCAGAGGATTACCGGGGAAGAAACCCACTGTCTGGTGATGTCTATGGGTTCCAGACTTCAGGTAGCTATTAAATGGAAAGGATTTGCCGCCAATTATTAAAAACCACAATTTAATTATTGATCATATCAGTTTGTCCAATTAATTTCGATCCCTTAAAACTGAAGGGGCTATGAATAAAATGGGTGCAATTCATACATGGTTCAGACAATATCTAAAAAATAAAAAACTCTTAAATTGAAGATGAAAGTCAGAACTTCAAGCGCAGTGATTGTTTCTTTTCTCTGAGTGTTCACACAGATTGCCGACACTCGGAATTTCTTTGTAGTCTCTAAGTAACAGCAATCGTCCAATATCATTCTACATCTTTTCCTCTGTTTGGTAATCAATATCTCTCATTGGAAGCACACTTGGACAAAGGCATTTAGTCCACATTTTATTTAATATGTTACTTATATGAGCTAGTTTTGGGCCCAATTTCCAGCTCAGTTAATGTTACATACCTCGTACAGATAAACCCCACAGTCTCTGAATAAAGGCACCTCGTGAATTAGATCAACTATTGCATTAGCTGAATATGCCAATATATAGTGAGATATTGAGGCTACAGTTGCTCACCAGTCCGCAAGGTAACAGACTAGTTAACTTACATGGTCTACATCAATCCTGATTTCTGTGAGTACAACAGGAAAGTAGTGTTTTGACTGCCATGAAGTAAAAACAATACTCTGCAACAAGTGGAGCACATAGAATACACCAATATAATAGCAGATAATCTGGGAAAACACATTACAGAATCAGGCAAAAGCCATTACAAAAAAACAATTTCAAGCAGAGTGGGTGTTTAAATGTCTTTTAAAAACATATTTTTTAGCACTGCACGGTAGAGAATGTCAACTCTCGAAGCAGATGGGCGACAGCAGGGGATATCCGCGCTGGGTTAGATTTTTTGTTTGCGAAGAACAGCAAGACGAAGCTACAGCAGACATGTGATCACCAAAATTGGACGACTGGAGACTAGGTAAAACCTTGCCATTTCTGATGATTAACCATTTCTGCAACAACGTGTGGGCGTTTGTGTCAGAATTTGGTGTAAACGGTGTGAATCCATCGATCCATCCTGCCAGTCAAAGTTCAGGCTGGTTTTGGTGAATGTGGTGTGATTGTTTCTTGGCTCAAATTAGGCCCTTTAATATTAATTGAGCATCATAAGAAAATCATATTTTAGCATTGTTTCTGGACATCTACATCCTTTTGGCCACAGTCTGCCATTTTTATCTCCCATCGCAAAGTGGATGAGGATATAAGAATGAGTGTTGTCCTTTGCACGTCCGTCCATTCGTCTGTCATGCTTCTTTTCCGGGCTACAACTCCTAAACCGTTCAATATTTCTCAAGGAAATAGAATATGTGGAGGCATCCTAATTTGTAGATGTGCCTTTTATTAATTCCATCCGTCCTCTTGTCTGTCTATTTGTACAACGCTCCTTCACGTTTTGTTTCCAGGCAATCAGCCATCTCAATCTTTTCCAGTCCAGAACTCCTAAACCACTCAATATTTTATATTTGAATACATCTTATTGTGTTGATGTGCCTTTTCGTACTTCTGTCTGTCCTTCTATTCGTCTGTCCGTCCCTCTGCTGCATTTTGTTTCCAGGCCAGATATCAGCCATTCTGTGGGAGGGATCTGAGTATTTCATGTTCGTTCAAATGGATACTTCTAGCAGGTAAATGCACCTTGTCAGAAAGCACACAATATCTCATGTAGTTTCCTCAAACGTAACAGTGATTTTAGGTCACCCCGATGGCCTGTACAGACCCCAGATCTCAATACAATTAAGAGCGTTCTGAGTGAGGTGAAACAGGAGCTTCACAGCACGCATGAGCGGCCAAAACATCAGCAGGAACTCAGTTCAGCCTGGTCCACAATCCCTAATGAATACTTCAAGCACCATGTTCAATCTATGCCACAATGAATTCTGGATGAAACAAAATGGGAGTTCCACTCAGGTAAACATCTGCGTTCCTAATAAAGTGGCCGCAAGTGTAATGCTTGTGTTAGGGCGCGTAATATTGCAAATCAGAATTCGTTGTCTTTTGCCAATATTGTCGAGTTCATTTTTTGCCGATGGTGCAAAAATTTATGGCGCAGTTTTTCAAGAAAAAAAATGAATGTCAAAGAAAACTGTATTCTTAAAATAAAAATTGTAAAAGGCATCTTTTTCTTTTCAGTCAGACTCCCAGAAACAACATTTGAAACCTCTAGCAAGTGGCACTGGCCCAAGATATTTTGACAGGATATTGGGCTTTGCCAGGTACTCATAAATTCATTTTACTCACTTGTATTGAGTGCTCATAAGCCCTGATATTCTTTTTTTCACCTTTGCCGTTACAGAAGTCTGCAGTTAAAAGCTTCCATCAGTTTTAAAAAAGAAAGTAAGAGATTGCGAGAGAAAAGGCCAGCATGACAGTGAGTATGTATGTGAGTTTGACTGTGAGTGCATTTGTATGTGTGTGTTCATACATGCCAGAGTGCCTGTGTGTTCACGTGCATATGTTCATCTGTGTTAGTGTGTGCATGCATGCGTATGCATTCGTGTTAAAGTACAGAGTATGTGTTTCTGTGCCTGTATGAATGAATAGATGTGTGTGAGTGTGTGTATGAGAGAGAGAGAGTGTGTGTGTAGGTGTGTGTGCTTGTGTGTGTATGTGAGTGCGTGCATGTGTGCGAGAGAAAGAGAGAATGTATGCATGTGAGTGTGTGTCCAAGAGTCATGTGCATGTGTGTATGCGTGTGCATGTCTTTGCATAGGGATCCAGGTATCATTCTGCAAGGAAGCTTTTAATTGCTTCTTCCTGCAGACTGAGCGCACTGCACATCTCCCACAGACAGAGATGGTCGGGGAGGTTCCTGCAGACTGAGCGCACTGCACATCTCCCACAGACAGAAGGGGTCGAGGGAGGTTCCTGCAGACTGAGCGCACTGCACATCTCCCACAGACAGAGGGGGTCGGGGAGGTTCCTGCAGACTGAGCGCACTGCACATCTCCCACAGACAGAGGGGGTCGGGGAGGATCCTGCAGACTGAGCGCACTGCACATCTCCCACAGACAGAGGGGGTCGGGGAGGATCCTGCAGACTGAGCGCACTGCACATCTCCCACAGACAGAGGGGGTCGGGGAGGTTCCTGCAGGCCGAGTGCACTGCACATCTCCCTCAGACGGAGGGGGTCGGGGAGGTTCCTGCAGGCTGAGTGCACTGCACATCTCCCACAGACAGGAGGGGTCGGGGAGGATTCCTGCAGGCCCCAGTGCACTGCACATCTCCCACAGACAGAGGGGGGGCGGGGAGGTTCCTGCAGACTGAGCGCACTGCACATCTCCCACAGACAGACAGGTTCCTGCAGGCCGAGGCACTGCACATCTCCCTCAGGGGAGGATCCTGCAGACCTGCAGGCGCACTGCACATCTCCCACAGACAGAGGGGGTCGGGGAGGTTCCTGCAGACTGAGCGCACTGCACATCTCCCACAGACAGAGGGGGTCGGGGAGGATCCTGCAGACTGAGCGCACTGCACATCTCCCACAGACAGAGGGGGTCGGGGAGGATCCTGCAGACTGAGCGCACTGCACATCTCCCACAGACAGAGGGGGTCGGGGAGGTTCCTGCAGGCCGAGTGCACTGCACATCTCCCACAGACGGAGGGGGTCGGGGAGGTTCCTGCAGGCCGAGTGCACTGCACATCTCCCTCAGACGGAGGGGGTCGGGGAGGTTCCTGCAGGCCGAGTGCACTGCACATCTCCCTCAGACGGAGGGGGTCGGGGAGGTTCCTGCAGGCCGAGTGCACTGCACATCTCCCTCAGACGGAGGGGGTCGGGGAGGTTCCTGCAGGCCGAGTGCACTGCACATCTCCCACAGACGGAGGGGGTTGGGGAGGTGGCACTAGGACCATGCTGGCCACTCCTCACCCGCTGCACAGGTAACACAGCAAACAAAACTACACAGCTATCATCACCGCCTGGGCATCAGGAGCAAGGAGACACCAGGTTCTTAAAACAACAAATCAGGAAAAATGCAAGCAACCAGTAAATGAAGTTATCCATCACACCAAAATTTTGATGATCGAAGAATGTGAATCAATACAAAGCCCAAATAAGTAGGCTTTTGTGTGGGTGTATGGCATCACAGTACAGCTCAACGCGCTACATCACAGACACATCTTTCAGAAACATTCATTTTTGACATTTCAGATGAACCAATTGGGAAAATATTCTCGCATGGAAGGCCAAACCACTCAAAACGAAATCAACATGAGCAGCTGTATCACTGAATTCAAACAAACATCCCCAAAAAAGTCCATCGTAATGCACAATGTTGACCATGTTGGGAAAATTTAGACATTAACAGCAAGCCATTAACATAGATAAAGGTTTTTACTCGAGGTCATCTATGTACGCCCAGTCGCCCACTCATCTCTAAATATATGCATCTGTATTTTGATTTGCCATTTTGCCCTGTGTAACAGTTAATCAGTAGAGACATCGTGCTGTTCCCCAAAATGCACTGAGAAGTAAGCATTAAGTCCTACTCAGTTCATGCACCAAACTCAGTGCAATGATCTTTTGCTCATTTCTGTGGGTGTATGTGGACACAATCCGAAACAGTAACATTAACACAAATGAGGCAAGACCAAATAAAAAGGAAAAAAAAAAAATCAATGCCTGGACTAAATCCCAATGCAACTACATACTATTGCAATGGTCCTTAACCCTTTGAACCCCATATTATATAAAGGGGTCATGACCCCCACCTATGCCGAAACACAGCTTACTATGATGGGTAAACCACCAGATCGTAAAGAAGGTCACATGACTGCCAAAAGTCATATGATCAAAATCACATTTGAAGGCCGGATTTCCAGCATTTTGGGTTTTTTTTACAGTCTCTATGCGGCTGCTAAACCGACCTGTAGGGTTCAAAGGGACTCAAGACATGTCTGCACTGCCATAGACACCCATTCATATGTGACACTGCTCCGCCCCTCGGGTAGGTGGGCTATATGGCTGCTCTCCAGCCCTGCCTCCGCAATAAACAATGCCTCTGCTGCTGCTGAACCACATAACTTTCTGCATCCCTCTTGCCTGCTGCCAGTCAATATCGCCTGCTGCTGGTTCACATCCACTTTCTCCTGCCTGCAGCCTCAGCATGTGGCAAGTCTAACCTGCTACTCTCGCACAGATGTTTGCCACGGCTAATCTGAAATGTAGCTGGAGTCTACACGCCAAGAATGGAAAACAGTGTAATTTATTCAGCAGTTCTTACCTGAGCCCTCTTTAGCCATAGCATGCAGGTGATCTATAAAGAGTTTGCCTCAAAAGCTTGTCTCTTGAACAAAATCATTCTCAAATTGGTCGTCTTGACGGATGTCTCATTTTGGAGTGCCACTTTGCTGGCTAACACCACGTTTTGCTAATGACACATTCCAAAGGGCACCACGTTTCAACCCAGCATTATCCTGCTTTAGCTGCAATTAATGTTTGCTAATCGAAGCTGACCGGAGGGAATTGCATTTCAAGGGCTTTCTGATATTTATGAGAGCGTTCAATCTAACGATTCGTTACCAAGGTAAGACCTTTGTTGCCATGAGGGGACGAGACAGTCGTTTTCTCATCTGTTTTTCCCACTGTGAGCACTTGGCTTAAAAATGCTGCTCTTGTGTTCCTTTGCAGATCAATCCTGGAGAATCAAATTTAAAACAAAGCTGCTGTGAGATGGTTTGAGCGGATTAGACTGTTGAAACCTTAATTAGGAGGAATTTGTTCATGTAGTTTATCCATTTCATTTTCAGTTTCAAGTTGCCTTTGAAAACATACTGTAACAATTATAATTTTCAACAAAGTTCCCAGTTGCTACAAAATTTAACCCAAAGGGCAATTATCCAATTCCCCATTCCCGTCCCACATTCCATTTGGCAAGCGATCGGTAGCAAATAGTAAACAATTTGGACGGGGCAAGACGGCTCAAAGAACTTTCCATACTCGCAGTTTAAACGTCTGCTTTCACCTTTCGCAGACTTGCATCCGTGCAGATTGACAGGGTTATACAACGTGATGCACACCGCTCTCATTTCTGGGCCTTTTCAGTGTATTTTGCGGTGCAACTTATGGGCAAATGCAGCTCTGCTGCCCCCTTTCCTTTGAGGTGTAGCTACCAGAAGTAAATGCTCGCTAGTAACTGTATGCCTTCTTTTCGTGAAAAACAGTAGACGATGATAGTGACAAACCATGGAAATGGACTAATTGCAGCCTATCACTCAATGTGCAAGTTGCTGTCATCGAGCGATCACTGTGGCTTTGGTGAAAAGCAGAGATAAAATGTATCCTCGCCGCCTAATTGCTACGATGGCACATTCACCGTTTTATTTCAATTACTTTGCACATTTGATGCAGCACAAATATAAAACACATAACAATCCAGATACTACGGAAGGAGGAATAGGGTCAGATCGGTATTCATTAATTTCATTTTTGAACATTGGTGTCATGGTTCAGTCCCGCCGGATGCAACATGCAATCCGGCGGGCACTGGGACCATGGACCCAACGGCTGGAAAAGGGACCCACACGCACCGGCCGAGTAAAAAATAGAGATATTTAATAAAACTGGTAAAAACAATCAACCACACTACAAAAATCAGGGGAGCAGCGGCACAACAACACAGGGCTCAAAATTCAGAATGCTGCTGAAATGCATACTAGCACAGCCAACCCTTAAATAACCCGCCCTCACCTCCACCTCAACGAGCCACACCTGTATGCGGCAGGGGAGGGACTGCAAGGGAAAACCCTTACAATTGGTCCAAAAACTTTGGGGTCGCCATGTTTTATGGAGGTTTCAGCCAGGTTACCTGAAACACAGGATTTTTTTTGCCATGCCTTACGAGAGAGGCATTTTCACCATCCTCTACTAAAGAGGGAGATGTCCTAAAATCTGAGATTCAAACGTGCCCTGGGCAAGCTAAATTCAAAGGCCAATCGCTGTCTCACGTACAAAGTGGAAAGCACAGAGCAGACTTGTCAGTGCTGAGCGTGAGTTTGCATTAGAATAATGAAAGTTTTGAGTATGGCATGGTAGTGTGCACAGTTTCTGGATATAAATCAGACCATAGAGCTTCTTTCCTCTACCTAGGCCACCGAAACTCCTACCAGGCTACTGAAATGGATGCAATTCATTCACAGACATCGAGCTTACATGCCTACAAGCCTGGAGGGACTGCATATTTGCAATGCTCATTTCAGTGCGGAAACTTTCCATAACCTAATGCAAAAGTCACTGGGTTTTCAAAGAAATTAGGCTGATGCTATGCTGACTATTAAACAAAATTCACACCCATAGGCAACTGCCCACATAGTGAACTTCTCAACCAAAAACAGGCAAAAAAGTCTTTTTTTTTCAGTTAAGACCATTTTCAGAGGCTCTTACCTCCAATAACAAGCCTTGAAAACAGTCAATATTCTTATTGCAGACTGATCCGTTCCAAAATAGAAGGAATCCAGCATCATTAACCCTCTGTTAGAGATCTTGGGCTGACAGGGGGGTTCTTGAAAATTGAATTTTTTATTTCTGCCCGTGAAAAGTTTCATATTTGAGAGGCCAATAATGCGGAAATGAAAAGAAGACCCCCCATTTTTTTTGAAGGGCATACACTACTGGTCAAAAGTTTTAGGACACCCCAATTTTTCCAGTTTTTTAATAGCAGTTTAATGTCTGATTGTATTCTGGAATGAAAGCATAGACATGATAGAACAAATTAACAATCGAAGTTAACCCCTTAACTGTCACTGGGCCCTAATTAGGGCTGGGCCAAATGTGAGAAAATGCAGGTGACAGTTAGGGGGTTAAAAATAAATCATGGAATCAATTTATAAACCAAAATATATTCGAAACTTTTGACTCACAGTAGCCACCTTTGGCAGATATAACGGCTGAACACACTTTTGGCATTCTTTCTACAATGGAAATCAAATATTCCGCAGAAAGTTCTTCCCAACTCTGTTGCAGAAGTTCCCATAAATGTGTGGCACTTGTAGGTTGCTTTGCTTTCACTCTTCTGTCCAGTTCATCCCAAACCATCTTGCTGGGGTTTAAGTCTGGAGACTGTGCTGGCCGTTCCATGTTTTCAAGCTTACCATCTTGTTCGTTTTTCCAAAGGTAGTTCTGGCGAGCTTGGACTTATGTTTTGGGTCATTATCTTGCTGCAGGATGAACCCCTGACCAACTAGGCACATACCAGAGGGTACTGCATGGTGCTGCAGAATGCTGTGGTAGCCATTTTGGTTCAGGGTACCTTTCACTCTATAAGTCACTGACCCTGGATCCAGCAAAACAGCCCCAGACCATCACGCTTCCTCCTACATGTTTGACAGTTGATGTCACACACTGAGGAACCATCCTTTCACCTACTCGACGGCGTACAAAAAACCTGGGTAATCTGACCTTTTGTTTAAAACTTCTGACAGTTCGCCACTTACCAAGCTATTCGTTGGTCTGGAACTGCATAATTTTCAATAAAAACCTGGAAAAATTGGGGTGTCCTAAAACTTTTGACCGATAGTTCATATCTCAGAAAGTCTTAAGAGCTGAAGCCTAAAGTTGCCTCTGTTCACTACACGCTAACAGTAAAGGTACGCACAAAAAAATTTCAGCAAAATTTTACTCTGTGTCTATGGAAAATTCATTAACTCTGGTTGAGTTCATATGTAATGACCCTATTGGCTCCAGTATTTACTAAAACTTCAACTGCATGCAAATTTAGCATCATAAATGATACTCGCTTCTCATTTAGTTCAGCCATCTCCTGGTCTCTGTTGCTCGCATCCAGACAAACAAACAAGATTCAAATGGAACATTAAAAGGCCATGTAGCAGCTAGATTGGTTTCTCTGCAGTTGTCTAAGATGTTCTGCCTGTTTTGTGCTGATTATTGGAAAGTATTTCTTGGATTTGGAATGATGTAAAGCATGTAACACCAGCCTCCGTCTTCTTCACAGCCTCCACTATTCACCAATGTCTTTTACAAACCAATGATTCGACCTTGGATCTCCACTCATTTAAACTCTATAACAAATTGAAAATAGTAAAAGACAACACATAAAATGTTGAAACTGAGAATTTTATTGTTTTTGAAAAATACCTGCACATTTTGAATTTGATGCAACACGTTTCAAAAAAGTTGGGACCAGGCCATGGTTACCCACTGTGTTAAATCATCTCTTCTTTTAACCACACCCTGTGTTTTGGAACAGAGGAAACCAATTACTGTAGTTTTGAAAGCAAAATGTTTTCTCATCCCTGCTTGATTTTACATTTGAGCTTCTCAACATTTTTGCAGACTCTTTTGTCAGATTTATCGTTTCATAATGCACCAAATTTTTCAATATATGACTCGTCTGGACCGCAGGCAGGCCAGTTTAGCACCCAGACTCTCCACTAAGGATCCATGATGTTGTAATTCATCCACAATGTAGTTTGGCATTCTCTTGCTGAAATAAGCAAAACATTACTCAAAAAAGATGGTTGGATTGCTGTATATGTAGCTCCAAAACCTGTATATATTGTTCAGCATTAATGTGGTCTTCACAGATGCGCAAGTTACCCATGCCTTATGCACTAATGCACCCCCATTCTATTGTGGATGCTCCCTCTCTTTCTTAGCCTAGGGGAAATGGCATCCTTGATTTCCAAAAAAATTTCCAGATTTTGATTGGTCAGACCACAGGATAGTTTTCCACTTTGTCTCAGGCCATCATAAATGAGCTTAGGCCCCAAGAAAGTGGCAGCATTTCTGAATCTTGTTAATTTATGGTTTTTTCTTCACATAGTAAAGTTTTAACTTGCATTTGTGGATGCAATGACAAATTGTGCTACCTGTGAACGGTTTTCAGAAGTGTTCCTGAGCCCATGCATTGATTTCCACTATAGAATCCTGTTTGTTTGTAATGCTGTGCCACCTGAGGGCCTGAAGATCAAGGCCATTCAATGTTGGTTTCTGGCCTTGTCCCTTGGATACAGCGATTTCTCCGGATTCTCTGTATAATTTCATGATATTACATACTATAGATGATTAAATCCCCGTTTCTTTGCAGTTTCATTCTTAAATTGTTGAACAAGTTTCCCATGCAGTCTGTCACAGAGTGGTGAGGCCCTCACCATCTTCTGAAAGACTCAGCCTCTCTGAGATGCTGTTTTCATACCCATTCATGTCACTGACCCATTGCCAATTAATCTAATTAGCTGTGAGATGTTCTGCCAGGTGCATTTTTTTTAGCATTATAAAACATTTCCAGTCTTTTGTTACCCCTGTCCCAACTTTTTTTTTTAAATGGCTGGCATCAAATTCAAAATGAGTGAATATTTTTCTAAAAATGATACATTTCTCAGTTTCAACATTTGATACATTGTCTTTGAACCATTCTCCATATAAAAAAAGAGTTGAAGTGATTGTGCAAATCATTACATTCTGTTTTTTAATCTACATTTTACACAGCGTCCCAACTTTTCTGGATACGGGTTTGTATTGCTGCAGCTCTGAATGCATCAATATCTACAATGAAGTCTGTGTACGGCTGGATGTCCACTGCTCATCAATGCTGCGATAGTTTTTGTCACAAAGAACCATTGTCTCCTTTGAAGCTCATGAGTTCCTGTGCCATGTAACCTGCAACATTGCAGTGAATTTTCATGACCCATATCTCCCTTCTGCTGCTCCAAGTGAATCCACAGGTAGATTAGGTGCCCCTCAGGATTATCTTTGGGAAGTTTGCTCCTTGGAGGTTGGAGGTACTTCCTGTTGGAGTGGCCTCAAGGCGGCTGGTGCCACGGCCACGCGTTAATTGCTTATCTAGGTAGCATATTCCTGCATGGAATTACCACATGGTAACCAGTGCCTTAACCACACATTAACAGGTTCACTAGGTCAAATATTCCTGCATAGAAAGGCCTCATGCTGACTGGTGCTTTAGCCTCACACTGATGGGTTCACCAAGATTAGCATCCGGCATCTAGCTTTGTAGTTAAGCTGTTCGAGAGACTATATTTATGCCGTTTGGGGGATATCCTGACACTCCCTGCTCTCTTTTCTTCCTCAAGGTCAGCAGACTGCTGGATGTGTCTGGGTTAGAGCATAGATGTCAAAGTATTGTTCCATTTATTTTGTTAAAACTGCAGTGAATGGTTTACAAGGCAAATTGCGGCCTGTAAACAGAGTGGTCACTATTTTTGGAAACAGTTTGAAAGTATCATGGAATGTATTTTATTTGCCATTTATATAAGAACTTCATTGAGATTGTTTGCCCATTTCGCTGTTCTCGTGTTGAACAACATCTGTTGTGGAATTTTGCCCTTTCATGGTGTGTTTTTATGGTTTGACAAATTTGCCCTAAATTTTACCATTAGAAGGGATGCAGGTTTACTGTGGATGGTAGTTAATTAGTGTTTGTAAATTTTTAATGTGCAAAGATTGCCTTCATATTACTCTTGAAACTTTTTATTTAATAAAAAACAGTGGTATTATTGTTCAAAACAAGAGATAATAAACTTAAGTTGTACTTTGTTGTCTTTTTCTTTTCTTTTTTTATCACAGTAACACCATAAACTGTGATAAAATCCCAAACAATTGTCGTGATGGAAAAATCTAGTCCTGGCACATGCCCACTGTTATTAATGGTTTGCACATGAGTTGGCCGACAGACATGATATAAACTTGACACAAAATAGGTTTATCCTTTGATTGCTTGATTAATGGTTAGTTTTCATGACCATGTGTCCACAATTTCATGAGTTTGCAACCCAGTGATTCTTTCATTTGATCAATTACATTCTATCCAATAAATAGTTTATCGTTTTGTCCAATACATTGCTGTTTCCAATACATGACAATGTGGATGTGGAATTTTTATTCTCAGTGGCATGCACAGTCATTTCTGACATAACGCTACTTTAAATTTGGAATTAAGAACAGGTAAATAAGAAAACTAGGCAGTTAAGATCAGAGTATTGCAATTGTGGTTGGAACAAAAACCAGCATACACAGAAAAGCCCCAAGACTGACATTGAGAATCACAACACTATGGCGATCAAGTGAGACACTAAAGCGGACACACATAGGCGGTTGACAGAAAAGTAGATGATAACGCAGTTCTCTGTAATTGCTTTCATCAATTACATCATTTGAAGAACTTAACCCCTGTGAAACTTATTCAGTGGTTTATGCAGCCAGAAATGTAATTAAGAACACTTAATTTCTACATGCCTGACTACTTAGGTGAGGAAAGACTCCAGACAGAGGAAAGAAAATAAGTTATGGTGCTAACAAACGATGATCAACAGCCTGAAATGGCAGTTTGTTATCAGTGGCTTCCGGTCTTTCGTGGGAAGGGTGTTTAGAGGGCCAGCAAGCCTCAGGTAACCCCACAAACCAAGCTCCACCCCCTAATGCAGTATCACAGAGAAGCTATAAGTTGGAGTCATGAGAAATACACCACTGCAAATGCGTCATCACAAAGAGGCCACAGCTGGACTCGTGAAAGATACCTCATTCCTCTATCTAAACTCTCCCTCTCTCCTAAACTATTGTGTGGTCAACAGAGAGCACAATGCTTTGAGTCTAGTATGCAAAGGTCTCAGAGAAGTGAACACAAGCTGTCTGTATGCACTACTGCAAGAAAAGATAGAGGAAACTGCTAATCCCAAATTGTCTCTAGAAAGGAACAATCAGGATAGAAAATGTCATGAATAGTAAAAGAGTGACACACCTGCACACACTACCGTCAATCCTTTCGCAAATTAATTTTCTCGACTTCAGGAATCAGTGCGCAAGAGTCCAGAACCCACAGAACTGCTGTTTTCTCAATGCTAAATCTCTAATTAATGTACTTAATTTCTATAGACCTGATAGCAGCTTCGTAAAAGTGCAAACTCCCTGCAATCCATACCCAACACCCAGAAACTAATTATGTGCATCTACCAATTTACACAAAGAAGAGTAGCTTATGTTCTGACGGATAAGGAAATGTTCCCTCTTATATACGACATCTCAGTTTGTTTTAAAGAATAATAGATTGGGAAGATGTATAGCTCCTTGAGTCCAGAACTACTTTTTGTCCCGAGTACTCCTTGTATGAGTGAAATGCACTATAGGTTGTTGGGCTGAATATGGATGTTGTGGAATGGAGGAGGTGAAATCAACAAAAACCCAATAACGAAAGTATCGGTCAAACATAAAACTCAGAAACTCCAGCACAACAGTATCACTTTCTTAACTTAGCATCTTTTCATGCAATGTGAAGTTTTCTTAAATCATTAGGCCATGCCACAATAAACAGAAAGTATTTGCTGTCCGCGAGGCCAGCACCAAAACTGCCATCACGCACGATGAATCCTCCTTACTACCAATATTATGAAGGATGAACATAAGTGGGTTTTGCGCTATATCACGGATGACAGACTGTCATCCAGCCAAAATGTTCTCTGGGGGGTCTTGGTAGTGAGCCAGATGATGATATTCATCAAGGGATAGGCTCCTGTTGATCAATACATCATACTGATCATCACAGACTACATTTTACAGCCGCCATTTCAGTGGCAGTAAAATTTATTTGCGTGATTGGTACAATCCGACACTGCAGGCCATTGCCTTATAGACACCAGTACACATGAGTCCCTCCGCTAAGCACATCCAGAGCACGTCATACAGCACTGTAGGGTCAAGATTTAGGGTCTGATTCCATGGTGGCCATACCAAGAAATTCCCGGCTCCGAAGAGAATACCGCTCTGGGCCATTATTTTTAATAAAATGTAGGCTGGGGGACCACCCCCCTTCAAACTGGAGGTCCCATGAATCCTCGCTACCTTTCAGTCCACTAATGACGGCCTATCTTAAATGATATTACGTTTCTCATGCCCATGTAATTCAACAGGCGACGTTATAGAAAAGTTACGTCAACTTTATGTTTCTCCGTTCATCTGCATCGTGGGTCTACATATGATTCACAATTTTAGACATAGACGACTGGTTTTAAGTACAACAGTCATGGTTAATATACAGGAAGTAAGCGGATTAAGAAATTTGGAATGCGCTCGTACATACAGGGTAATCAACGTGTTCCGGGGTAAATCCATTAAAATGGAATGCCTTGAGTGCATGTGGGTGAGTTCCGCCATAAAGACAAAAAAAAAAAAAAAAAATTGATGCCAACTTCGCATTTGCACATTGCGTATTGGCACTCACATAAATAATAATGATAATAATAATTCAAATGGCTTTCACTACATATTATGAGAGCCGGTTCTTTTTTTTTTTTTTTTTTTGGCGCATCACTGTTGATCAACACTGAATCAGCATTGGGTCTCCACAGGTATGTAAAACAGCATTACACCACATATCCAACAACCCGCCCTCGCACGACAGACAGTCATTCTAACAGGTGAACTTGGGAGAAAATGTTGCATGGCCTAGCACACGGCTTAGGAGCAACGTCAACCGAACACCTTGACAGAATATCTCTTGCAAGCTGTTTGCACGTCCACTGTAGTGACGGTTCTGGCAAGCAGTGATGTTTCATAATAGCAACGTTAAGACAGCTACGTTGCAATTCTGGAAGGAGACCGAGCAGTGGAGCCCAGCATTTGAACCGACAGTTGACAGCATTTGCGGCGTGAACGACTGCACACGCTCTCCGGATACGCATTTTGAATCGGAAGATGGGTAGTGAGTTCAGATTCCGTAAATCGACAGAAATAGACGCTGGCTGACTGCGACAGCATGATCCTCGGTCACAGGAGAATTACCCACAGAGTCAGAGTAAACACTCCACATTATCCATAAACGACTTACCTTTTTCCACTTTCCAGTCCTTTTTCTTTTTGCTCATGTTGCCGTGATGGTAGGGCTTGAGAGTGTTGTTTTTTGAGTGTGTCAGCCCCAGGCTCACAGCGAGTGTGTGCGGAAACTAAGAGAAAGTCAAACAGCCCCCGGACGATATGCCTCACCTGAGAAGCTGTCAAAATATACTAGGAATCCAGACCACTCGACCTAGCTTGATTCCGTCGCTCTTCACGCGGAGCACGCTTAGGACGGTGATTGGTCGTTTAGGACCAGGAAGCAACAGTGTGGTTGGATTATTAGATGTGGCAGTCAAAGGAACATTTCATAATATGTGACTTGTCGTAGGTTGCGCCTCCCGTGTTCAGTCTCGTAAGCGTGCGAGGCGGTAGTGTAGCAACGGAGGATGAGACTCGCTGATGTGCTGCAGGAACGTATGATTTCCCTAGCGCGTATACCGTCAGCCCATGTATCCCTGTAATTAGGAAAAATATAAATAAATGAAACAAATCTATTTACAGCTCGGGATTTGAGGACCCGATAGCCGTGCTATGATTTATCGATTCGTGTAACTAATCGCAAAGAAAGTCTCAACGTGAAACGACATCCCGAATAGGATGTTTAATATCTCGAAAAGGAAGGTTTTTTTTCTCATGTAATTTAGTCCTCTTAATGCGGACTAAGTAATGGTTGAATTTATGTGCTCTAACATAATCCTGGCCAATATTATTGCCATACGAATCTGAGAAAATATATTAACAATTTGCCATTGGTCAAAGTGATATGTTCTTGACAGTGCATCACGAAGGCCTTAAGTAGTGAACACCATTTCATGTGAAACTATACGAGGTGCAGTTGCACCGATGCGCTACCTTTTCCGCAGAATTTGCGAGCTGTGGTGCTAGAACGTAATAGGATCATCTGAGATCGGTGAAAAAATACAGGATTTTGCGCGCATTTAAATGGCAGTTCAGTAGAACGCGGCAGAGATCTGAAAGGTAAGATTTTGTTTGAGGAAAGAGTTTCCCGGGGGGTGGCAGTGGGATGGTGCTCCACTCGTACTCGTCAACCTTTGAATTCTGAGACCCATATTGCAATTCATTTGTTTAATGGTCGTTTAAAAGGACCGGAATTAAACTGCGCGGCGACAATGTTGCTGGTCTACTTCGTTTTCAATGTATGGTTTTTTTTTTTATATATATATCTTTGTTTTTTATAACCTTTTCTGGGTTGTTTTGTGCTGATTGGTTTGTTTAGGACTAGAAAATGTTTGTTTTCATGGTAACAAGTCTCCATAAACTGAAAGTGAAAACTCTATGCACAAAGTCCTTTCGTTATTGTTCAACAAAAAAAAAAAAAAAAAACTTACACATATTATTTGGCCTACAAGTCGGAATATTCATCGTCTCTTTCGCTTAGAATATCGGAATCATGGCAGAAACACTAACCTGATACATTATAGAGCTATGGCTTTTCATATATGTTTACACCGAACATCAAAATGTGTGCTAAAGATTTTGAATTGATTTAACTGGTTATGCGTTAATTTCCAAATAAAGGCATCGGTCTGCACATAGAAAATGCTTTTAATTTTTTTTCCTCGGAAATTGGGCATCCCAAAAACAAGATGAAGGGTAAACCTATTTTTGTGACCGAAATAACCATTTTTTCCCCTCGTTCCGTGATATAGGTGGGTAACGATTTTAGTGGTGGTCCATACCCTTAAGTTATACTCTCAATTGCTTCCAATATTTTCTTTAGTCACATTTGGGAGGAACATCAATTCAGTTAATTATTTGCGCATTTCTTATTCATATGCCTCAGCATTGGATGGGGCATGTTAGGGAACGACCATAGGTAATGTATTGAAATCCCCAATGGTTGTCATTTGGACAGCTCTTCACTCAATGCACTAAATATGTTTAACCACTTTTCTCACCTTCAAAATGTATGAATATAATCAAAACAGTGCCTTCCATGATGGTCAAGTGAGAAATTAAGAACAGGCCATTTGAGTTGACCATGTTTTCTCAGAATATTTTAAGGCAGCAGTTTGTATGTGCAAGAGTTGTGAGGGTGGTTGGATAGCCTACATTTAACTTTAATGCAGCAGGGGCTGTAACATTTTGTGTAGGCTACTGTACTGACCTGTGGCAAGGCCACTTGCAGTAACTGTCCTGCTCCACTAGGGGACTGGCCTGGACCACAGAACGAGTGTCTTGAAACTTATACAGTTAATGCTCAAGAGTGGCTTGGGGCAGTGGCTTGGCATTGCAGTAACTGTCCTGCTCCTATAGGAGTCTGGCTCGGACCACTGAAGGAGTGTCTGGAAACTGTGCCTGAAATTTTGCTGTCTTTATTGGCCTTCCACCGAGGTACGGTCTCTGAACTGCAGACTGCACAGCCCATGCTCGAAAACTGCAATTACATCGTAAATGCCTGCCTTACTCTCACTATAAGTGTTGGCCAAATCATTCATCTAGCCGCCATTTTGATAATTAAATCATTATGAATGTATTTGTTCAAAATATTTGAAGCCAGTAAAATGAGTTTTTTACAATCAATGTGGCCTAACAATATGCAGCTCGCCGCTGTTCACTGCACTAATTTGGCATATCAATAAGCTAGCTAATGACACCTAACAAAACCCGATGAATATAAAGGAGAAATAACTGAGATTGTGACAGCTTATTCACAAAAATATGAATGCTCTGAACTGATTATTTTTATCAAGGCTAGCTAGTGAACGTTAAAAAATAATCGGCAGGTTTGGCAAGTCGAGTTAATGAATTGTATTCACAGTTTGCTGTTGGCCATTCATCTCGGTTGATTATGGTGCTTTCTTGTTGCATCATAGAAACTTAATTTTAAACTCTTAAGCCCTGAGCCTCTGGCTCGAAAATGACATGCCCAAAATTAAATGAGTGTATCTCTGCAACGATTTGGTCAATTTGAATAATCTTGGTATCATAATAAAGGTAACACCTTGGGGATTTTTGTCATGGTGTAAAAATCAGTGTATATGTCCCTGAGTCAGAGTAAATAAAGATGGAACACAGCATAAATGAAACATCTTGTGCACCAAACAAAGTTTTATTTTTATCCCTCTTGAATTATGCAGTTGCAGTCTGAACCTCTAAAAAATTACATCACAGAATCTCACCAATTTCTGTAGCCATAGTTTATTCTAATCATATAAATCAGAGCTAAATTGGAGAAGTTTTATTTTGGGAATGTCTAGGTGCCCTCTCTAAATTAGCACTGTGTGCTAATTCAGATTTCTCAGGTACCAAACTGTATAGCTCATTTTATTTCACAGATATGTCACTACAGGCATACATTTCATCAAATTACAACAATTTTATTTATTTTTTTTTTATTTCTGCCAGTCCTGTATACATTTTCCCATTGAAAGAAAATACAAAGAAAAAGAAGTCTGAATCCACTGGAGCAGATTTATTTTCAATAAGACAAGCAAAGAAAAAAATATTAATACAAAGATGACTAAAAATGGTTAAAAAAAAGGAAAAAGGAAAAACAACGAACACCCTAGCAATTATTTCTCCACGAACTATGACCCTGCTGCTCAAAAAAAAGACCCTAACTAACGGTATTGCAAATCACAACTGGGCGAGTCTAACTTTGACCATTCCAATGATTTTGTGACAGGAGGCGATAGTACAGCTGTGGTGCAGTTGTAAAATGGGTTGGTCTGAAGGTGCGGTCACATAGGTACGAAGAAAAAGTATCAAAATATTGTGCTCCATTCACTCCAATGAAGACAACGCAAAAAAAGAAAACATAAATTATTGTCGTAGGAGAGGAAATCTCGCCAGTTGTTTGTAGGGCCGAGTTGATTCATGCTGAACTTTGACACACAGATTAGCATGACTCATTGACACTCAACCAATATGTCGATCCCCATACCCGCAAATTTCTACAAGAAGGAGACCCTAATATTGGCTATGGCCTGGCCAATTTTGGCCATGTGTCTGCCTATTGTGGCCTGCTACCCCTGTTTTTTGCCACAACAAGCTTCAAAACATCACCTGTTTGCTGTCATACGATGCTGTGAAAAGTATTTCCCCCCTTTCAATTTCTTCCATTTTGGCATATTTGTCTCACTAAAATGTTTCAGGTCATCAAACTAATTTTAAAATTAAACAAAGATAACTCATGGAAACACAAAATTCAGCTTTTAAATGATTTCATATATGAAGGAAAAAAAGCAATTCAACCCTACCTGGCCCTTTGTGAAAAAAAAGTAATTGCCTACTTAGTCACTAAATCAACCTAATAAACACATTTAATTGACTGTTAGGTTCAGTTTCACCAGACACACCCTGACAAGATCACTGCCGCCCCTGTTAAACCTAAAAATTACTTAAATAGAACCATGGGTTCGAATCCGGCCTTGGGCCTTTCTGTATGGAGTTTGTATGTTCTCCCCGTGTTCACATGGGTTTCCTCTGGGATTCCAGTTTCCTCCCACAGTCCAAAGACATGCGTGTCAGGCTAACTGGAGACTCTAAATTGCTCATAGGTATGAGTGTCTGAGTGAATAATGTGTGAATGGCGTGTGCACCCTGCGATGGATTGGCAAGCTGTCAAGGGTGCCTTTTGCCCCAAGTCAGCTGGGAAAGGCTTCAGCTCCCCCGTGACCCTAATGATGTAGAATTCGTATAAATAATGGATGGATGGATGTTAAATTTGCTCCCAAACAGCGATGGTTGAGTATTTTAGAGTGTTGGACCCCAAAGGGCAGCTGTAAATAGCCTTTATCATTTGTTCCATCCACCCAGATTTCACTGAATGGTTAGCCATTGACACACAACCAACATCTCCAATGCGCTGTGCCTGCTCTTATTGGATAATACATTTTTTGGTATATCCCCTGCTGCAAATACTGAATCGAGCCAATTTAATCAATGCGCATACTTGTTTGCTGGATCTACATTTCGGATGCCTTTCTCATAAAGGAACTGAACAAAAACTTATCAAATAAGGGTTTTGACCCCAACCACTGGCGCCGGAAGGGGGGGTGGGGCCCCACTTTTACCCTCCTCCTTCATTATTTTTAAGAATAAATAGTATAGGAGGTTTGCGCATGCATAGACTGTTTTCCCGCTGTCTTCAATGGGCATCATACAGGCACAATGCTTCTCTGCCTAGTGGTAACAACAGGGAGTGCAGCAAAGCCAACAATATTAAGGTTCAGTGGCGGGTCCCAACGGATGTCAACATGAGTATTATTTGATTGTGATATACTCATACTACCCAAAATAATACCTCTGATGCTGGTGCTACTGGATATTTATACCACTGCGACTGCATTTATTTCTCAGTCATGGTGCTGGCAAGTCGATGTCATCACGGCACATTATTCATCATTTTAATTGAACATAAGTTGTTATAACATTAAATAATTAAGATTTCTTTTTGGAAAATGCTTAATAAAACAAACAATGATAATTTTATTCTGCTGTTGATATCGTTTTTGAGACAGCAAGTGTTTCTGAGTAATGTACATGAGCGTGAGCGCAGTTCAACTGTTTTTACGATGTCCACTCGCTCGCTGATTTTTGTTCCCACAATTCCTTGCTGTTCACAAAATTTCAGATCATCCCAATAAAGTTATGCTAATGTGTCGTTCATTTGCTCACTATGCCTTATTGTTCTAGATGATGACCATTATTAAGATAATAATTTTAAGATAATAATGTTAAGAAAGAAGTAGGAAACTTTATATTATAGAATGAAATAGTGTAGTAACCCCTAGTGCGTTATACGTAGGCCCTATAACAATTTCAGAAGCGTGCAATAATGTAATATAATTACTGTAAGAAATTCATTGATTTCGTTTGTTCCTAACTTCACAAACGTTTCTGACCATGTGGGGAAATTAGATGTGTATGGCTGCAAACAATTACAATTTACAGGTAATCGTCAAAGTTGCAGAGTCTGCTTATAATGTGCGACTGGGCTTCTTTTTTTCCTGAAGTCGCTTGAAAAAATTACCGTTTGCGGTTTTTTTTGGGCTTACTTTTAGAAATATGGTCGCTTGTTAGAGAAGTGTAACAAGCAACCTAATTGTTATATATTTATGGTTGCAAATTCCCCCGATTCATTTATTGGCTCTGTCTGCTTCACGAGTAATGTGAGAGAACCCGCCCGCTCCCTCGCCCCTTGCGCAACTAAATGAAAGACAATCGGTCTCTAAGCCCCCCCACTCAACATAATGAAAGAGAACCCGTCCCCCGCTCAACAAAATGAGAGAGATTCTGCCCCAGGTCTACACCGTCTTAGTATCGTCTAATTATCTCCGCCAAGGAGATAATGCGATCGAGTCGGTTTATTTATTTATTTATTTGTCCGTCCTTCTGTCTGTCTGTGGACAGGATTTCTCGGAAACTACTGGACGGATCTTCATGAAATTTTCACCAGAGGCAGATCTTGGGCCAGGGACGACTCCATTAAAATTTTGTGATGATCCGGATCCGGATCTGGATTCTGGATCCGGATCTGTATTTACAATCTTAGTGGCATATCTTGGAAACTACTTGACGGATCTTCATGAAATTTTCACCAGAGGCAGATCTTGGGCCAGGGACGACTTTATTAAAATTGTGTCATGATCCAGATCCGGATTTGGATTCTGGATCCGGATCTGTATTTACAATCTCAGCGACATTTCTCCGAAACTAATGAACAGATTTTGATCAAATCAAGGTGGAAAGTGATTGCGCAATCACACCCGAGGGTAATTGTCCAGTCAGGCCACTGATTGCGCTATCACACCCGGCGGCCATTGTCCAATCACACGCCAGAGGCGGTGATTATCCAATCACACCACTGATTGCGCAATCATACACCGCAGTGATTGTCCAATCACGCCTGTGCAGTCACATCGATGCGATTGCGCAATCACACGATCATCACATGACATCATGGTCACGTGATGATCATGTGATCGCTCTGTACTTTGATGACGGCTTTGGAGAATGGATGCTTCAAACATACAAAAATCCCATTTAAACTTGTCACATGGGTGGTCCTGAAATCTTCCAAAGAGAAAGATCTTGCATTTGTATCAACATCATCCCTTGGCGGAGATCAGAAATCTCGGATTGCTCTTGTTTATATTGCGCTTGTTTTTGAAGCTGTGGCCGCTTATTTGTAGCCCGGAATCTATCCATATCAAGCTTTGGTCGCTTCCCAACGGTCACTTGCTTGTACGTCTGGCCTCAGTCGGTAGACCAGCATTTGACTTTCAAATATTCGCACAAATTCCATGCGAGATCTGTGATTGGCTCACAGTCGCAAGGGTGTCCCCCTCCCCCCTTTAGACAGACTTAAAAATAAATAAAATGCCACAGCTCTGCATTCAACAGAAGTCCCACCTCCCGGCTCGTGTTTATACGAGTATTCATCTGAGTGGCAGCAGAGTCTCTGGGCAGTGAACGAGCCGGGAGGCGGGACTTCGTTGAATTCGCGAGCTTACTTGAAGCATAAGTATTTTATTATTTTTAGCGAAAAATAACCGCGTTTCTAGAGTTGTGAGGATACGAGTGGACAAAGCTGACTTGGATTATACTGGACGATGCGTCGGACGATGGTTTGAAAGTTTGTCAACGGAAGTTTTGTGGAGTTTTCCCATTGCTACTGGTGACCCCATTTGCTTCCAGCAAAAAGTGGAGGAAGAGAAGCAGCAGGCACTCAAAACGCTCAACTTAAACAAGAAAGCTGACCTGATCCACTGGGAGAAGGAAAAATTAGCTGTCCAGAAACAGAGAGACGCTCGAAAAGCCATGGACCAGGAGCTACTGCAGCAAATGGCCCAAAAGCGGCACCAGCAGCAGCTCCAAAAGCAGGAAGAGATGGACTATGGCATCAAGAGCCGAGATCTGCTCATGCATGAGGATTGGCAGTTCCAAAAGTACACTAAGGAGGTAATCGAAGCTGCCGAGAGAACCAACCGGAACACCATCCCAATTCGCCGGGCAGCCGGCAGGGGAGTTGGGAAAGGGTTGGGCCCCATTCATGGAGGGTTCAGGGCCAATTATTTGGTTCCTGATTCAAGATGCAAACCGGATTATGTCAGTAGCGCAGCAAATGATATCAATAAGTTATTCAGGACCCCTGCACGGCCGCTCAATCATAAAAAACTGGGCTTCATGTGGTAAAAACAGAAGATATGTCATGGTCCGGGTCTTTTTACCGCTCGGTTAAGGCACTAAAACTTAAAGGTCCCATATTATGCAAAATTCACTTTTCTATGGTTTTCTAATGGTAATATGTCAGGGTTCAAAATACTTTTTCAAGTTTAGGCCAAAAGCTATGTTGCCCATCAATATTACAGGTTGCCCCAGTTTTAAAGCCATAATTTCTGCATATTTTCACCAGTTGACAAGGAATATATGAAAAGCAAAATTGAACTATTAAACACACAAGCCCTCAATTAGAAGTATACATTTATTGCAAATAGGCTATTGATAATCACATTCTTGGTTGTACCGTGCTTACCAATCAGCAAAATAGCCTGGAACATGGGAGAAACTCTTACATGAAGCTTAATAAATATTATACGGAAGTTGTTCATGTTCGTTAGAGAACACGCACCATGTCAAAATATCTAGCAAAACAAGACAAACCGTAAGAAATGCTTCGTTGTCATTTCACTTCCCGACATGAGTGCGAGGACTTAAGGGTGCTGGTTTAAACCACTCACTGCGTACCCACGATTGGGCGCCTGGTGCTCATTCATTCATTCATTAAGAGTTAAATGTAGGCCTAGCTTTCATAAATATATCACCTAAATCGCTACAATCCGGGCGCTAAAATATCTCTGATTTTGTTTTTAGAGTTGTATACATGCGGCTTATCCTCTGTCAAAAGGGATTATGAAGCATCCATAATTGTTTTTTTCTTCCTTCATCTAGAGTCAAAAGACCGTAACATATGTCAGTGTCTCCAACGACCGAATTAAACATTTATTTTAAATGCCATTCCAAAACAGAAACAAAACGGAAAGCCATAAGGTTGTAAGTGATTTTTCAAGAAGAACACGACCACTTTCAACCAAATTACAAAAGCGTGGATGATTTTTTTCTCTGTTCGTAATGAACAGCAAAAGTTGTAAAACCTTTTCAAACGGTAGGGGAGACCGGGGAAAATTGTAACACGGGGCAAATGTAACAGAGGCGCCCATCTCTAGTAGAAACACGCTACAGGTGTACTCTCTGCACAGAGCATGCACATTTCATTGCTCCACATGCTGCCTGAGGGTCGGCAGGTTTAACAGATCGTGGAACTTTTTACAACCAAAAAATTGTTTTTTTAGCAGGTAAGTAAAATCTTAAATTACATAATGTTTTTTTTTCTGGACAAATATGTGCTTGAGCTATGGCTGTCATTTTTATATGTTTAAAAAATAGTTTTTTAGGCCTGTATTTGGCGATCGTTTCAACACAAAGGTAATAAAGTCAATTTTCTTGGAAAAAAAAAAAGTCAATTTTCTCGGTTGTGCATGTGTAACTGCAAATGTAACAATGACCACAAATGTAAAAAAAAATTTCAAACTTTTGACAAAAACCAACAAATATCCAAAAAATTCAATAGCTTTGTCTTTTTACTCATCATTGTAAAATAATAACCGGTCCTTTGTCCAAGAAAATTGACTTTATTACATTTGTGGTTTTTTATTACATTTGCGGTTGTACATGTGTAACCGCAAATGTAACAATAACCACAAATGTAATAAACTTGAAAATTTTGACAAAAAACCAGCAAATATCGACAGATCCAATAGTTTTGTACATTTTATTCCTCTTCCTGAAATGATAAGTGGTCATTTGTCTAAGAAAAATGACTTTATTACATTTGTGGATTTCTCAGATGGCTCTGACAGGCTGCTGACTTTGACTACAAGTTAAATAAAATGACTGTTGTTATAATAGCCATAGATATTGGTGACATTGGCCAAATCAGTTGATTATGCAGTGTATTCATCACCCCGGAACAACAATTGGAATGATTTTTCAAGAAAATATGACTTTATTACATTTGTGGTTTTTTATTACATTTGCAGTTGTACATGTGTAACTGCAAATGTAACAATAACCACAAATGTAATAAACTTGAAAATTTTGACAAAATATCAATGAATACTGACAGATCCAATAGTTTTGTACATTTTATTTATCTTCCTGATATGATAATTGGTCATTGTCTAAGAAAAATGACTTTATTACATTTGTGGTTTTTTACAGTGGTAAAGAATCAACCGCATCCAAAAAGGGGCATACAGATATTTTAAATAGTTTTGTGCAGCGTCGCTATGATGACCAGCTACACTGAGGCTGTACTATCCTCTAATGGAAAACGATCCCCCAGAAAAGTATCCGGCACCAAGGCAGGTGGAGTAGAGTAGAGTAGAGCCGGTACCACATAGTGGAAATGAGGCATTAAGGCCTTCGGCGAGGTCTCGGGCAAGGATGAAACGTTTCGGTCAACCAGGAATTCACTTGTGCTTGCCCGACGGGCTACCGTTCATTTTAGAATTTTGCCAGCCCTGATGCCCCTCGCTCAGGGTGGGCTTTTTAGCAAGCTCAGTTTACATCGGTGTTCGCCGAGTAAATACTTTCACTTTCCAGGCGCAAGATCCGTTTGGCTTGGGTTCAGCCCCTCTTTATTGACCAGACATTTCCCCTGTTCTCACGAGCACGGACCCCACACGGTTTGAATGATAGGATATTAATCCCTTTTTGACCCGTTCGGAGACTTCAGAAAAGAAATTTGCCTGCGTGAACATGGCAACTGGCTCGGCCATGTCTATGATGTCTACAGCGTACAGCATGTGATTTTGTTATGTTTGGACCCGGAAACAGCATTATCGCATGATTCATGTTTCTCTATGGCTCTGGTCAGACTCAGAGTCATTGAGTGATCCACCGCTCTGGTCAGACTTAACAAGAGGATAGACCTACCAGTCAAATGTGGGTGGAGTCTGTCCCGCTCGAGGGAACAGAGTTGTATGCGCACTATAACCCGCCGACGTCAAGAACTACAGTTTTGACAGCGGCAGCTTGATTGACTTTGCAGTTGTTTTAATATTGAGTTCTATATTTTTTTGCGTGCATGCACAATGCGATTTAAGCTCTGGCTGATCTTGCCTACCCAGCCATGGACCTCACTGTGTGTTAATTCGTGATGTACATTGAAACGAAAAGTCCAAAGCATTAGTTTTAAAGACGCCTCAATCGAGGTGATGGATTTGGGGCATGTGTGTCTGGGTTAACGGGAATGAGCCAAACATCTTTTTTTTTATACCGTAAGTGTTGCAATATAGGGGCACGGATGAGGTGCGCGGAATAGAGGCACTGTGAATGAGCTGAATATAGAACACGGCACTTTTTGGCCCCCCCACTTCTTAAGTGAATCCGGCGCCCCTGTCCACAACTGAATATTACTCTTTTGCATGTCTAAAGCTCATTCCCCCTAAAACCACCTACAGTTGTAACAGTACATGGGAATAAACCAATACATGGGAAAATATATATATATATATATATATATATATATATATATATATATATATAAAACTCCTCAACCTTAACCTTAACTTCACTTTGCCCTGAGAGAATTATTCAGGTCTATTTTTAGATCATTTTGCATGATTTTCGGTGCAAGGCAGAGAAGCCATCTAATGCCCCTGCAAAGTATTTTCATGTGCGAATTTTATTCCTCTGTAATTCCTTCTCCACCACAATTAAAAACTAAGAAACCATCCCACACATATCCACTTAGAGCAGTCTTACTCCTACAGGGTTCAAATCTCTCTCATTCAGTTCATGAAACTCCATCTAGCCCTAAAACTCTGAAACCTCTTTTCTGTTGAGATCTGTGGTCAGACTGTACAGTACAGCCCGTCAGTGTGAAACCGGCATTGGTCTGCCCACCGTCTGTCAGCTGGTGCGCTGGGTCTGGTCTGGTCCCATCTGCTCTTGGACACCAGAGACATTATTTGCTGTCTGCTACCTCCGAGAAAACTGCTTTCCGTATCTGCTTTGACTGCTACAGAGAATGGGGGTGTAAGGTCCTGGAGAACAGTTAGCCTAACATTGCACCGAAGGGGCTGTTCAAACAGTAAATGCTAGCATGCCCTCTGGTCAGTTAGCGCTGTTGTAACGCGAATGCGAGAAAGACTCGATGCTGAGAATTCGAGTCATGACTGGCACCTTTGCTGCTTTTCACTGCGGGCGTAGGAGTGACTCAGCGAGCAACCAGCGAGCAAGATTTGAATTAGGATTTTGTGCATAAACACTACGGGCTGACTATGGTGCCAGCACGTTTTGTAGCATCTCTGAGCCCAGCATGCAAGCGGCCAGGCAGCTACATTGCTCTAACCGCGCTAAACGCGGAGCGTACCGTTCCTGCTGAGCGGTGTAGGGCTTCGCGACACCCGCTGACCGTGAGGGAGAACCTGCGGGGCTTGCTGGAGCCGAACAGACCTCACCGCTGTTGGCGCGGTGCTGCCTGGGAAAACCCTCTGGCTTCATGTGAGGTACCTTCTGCCGGTACCTTCTGCCGGCCGGTCGCTGCCTGTGGAGCCGCCATCTGTGCTTGTACTCTCTCCTCCGAGGCTCCTGCAAAGGCTACGAACACACAACCATGATATGCCAAGCACAAAGAGGGCCGAGAGCACAGTCAGAAGGGGTTAAGTGTATCCAGCTGCCCACTGCATGGAGCGCCCTGCACTCAACTTTAAACTTTAAAATATCAGATTACACGCAATTTAATGTAGCATCCTTTTCTTGAGCATTTTCCTGTCAAAACAAATGTCCAGTTTGTTTTCCACAGATTAGTCATTCAATTAGGCCAGATCGGCAGGACAGCCGGCAAAAGAATGGGCCCAGAATCCCAAAGGAGCATAGATGTCATATTAACATGCAGAGGAAAGCAGCTTTAGACTTAATTGTGTATTTGTTTGTATTATGAAATTTGGCAGTGATACTGTATAAGCACCAGCTCAACAGGTCAGCGAACAGTCAGTTCTCGTATTCAGTGTGTTGGATGTGGGAGAAATGGGAACTGAACGACTTATTGACATTATGGCTAGATAAGTCGATTAGAGCATCTCTGAAGTGGTGAGACTTCTGGGGAGCTCCCTGTCAGCAGATGTGAGTACCAACTTATAGTGGTCCAAGGAGGGGTAAACCATGAACTGGCGACTGGGTTTTGGGCGCCTAAGTTTCATTGATGCACAAGAACTATGAGGGCTATCCCTTCTGGTCCAAACCGACAAAAGGGCAACTGTAGCACAAGTTGCTGAGAATCTCAATAATATTTACCTAAGGAATGTGTCACAAGTGCTGTGTATTGCACTTTTTAGCTTGCACGCCTGTCAAAGTGCCCACACTAACCCTGTTCAACCTCTAAAAGCCCCCCAATGGGCACCTGAGCTTCAGAACTGGACCATGGAGCACTTGAAGAAGGTCGCCTGATCCAGTGAGTCCCATTTTCTTTTACATCATGTGCTTCGAGTGCGTACGTGTGTACCACTTACCTGGGAGGACATGGCATCAGGATGCACTGTGGGAAGTATAAGCTGGTGGAGGGAGTGTGATACTCTGGGAAATGTTCTGCTGGGAAACCCTGAGTTTGGGAATTCAAGTGACATCATTTTGATGGAGATGTTTTGGCAGCTCAAAGGGGACCCTCAGGTGATTTTAATCTTGTGGCTTATCAGTGTATGTAATATGTGTGTGTGTGTGTGTGCATGTGTGTGTGTGTGTTTGCGCGCGCGTGCGTGCGTGTGTGTGTAAATTTTCTTTCCTTTCCTCCCTTTTACCTTCCTTGAACAACGCACTGTTCATGCAGTTGACAAATACATACATGCATAAAATGATTTTTTTCCCTTTCTGTCATATACAGATGTACAGTACATAGACAAAGTCTTCCCAGTGAGGAAACACCATGGCAAATGTTCATGGCACTGCCAGAGATAAATTCCCCCTGATTTTTGTATGGCAATATTTCTTCTGAGGACAGTTTGCAGAGCAGTTTGATGTTCTGAAGCTGGGCAGGGAAGCTTTAGCTAGTGATAACATCTTAATTAGCCCATTTGATCTCCCCCGCATTCCCAGTGTTTGATTAAAATAGAACCACTGATGCAAGCCAGCCGCCAATATCCCAATTGTCGTTGAATCTCCACTTCCTGAGTCACAACATTCAATGCAATATACTGCAGATTGGCTTTCTATTGTCAGTGAGGTATTTAGGTTCAGATGTTTCTTATCCACAATTCCTGAAAGTAATAAATAAGACCCAGTGAATGAAACATGTCATGTTTTATGATCAATCAAAGGTTGTAGCCTCTGATGCAGTGTTCAGTCATGGAAGGATCTATATCAAGCTCATCCTAGACCAGGGGTCAGCAACCCTGCTTCTGGAGATATAATGTCCAGAAGATCTTCACTCCATACAGAACAAGGCACAACTCGACAGCTAGAGATTTCCTTGAAAGGCTAATTAGTAGAATCAGGTTTGCCAGATTAAGGTGCAAAAAAAAAAAAAAAAAAAAAAAAAATTCAGGAGGATAGATCAAGGAACAGGGTCAGTTACCACTGCCAGATACAACTGAGCTACATTCACATTTACGAGGCTGAAGTGAAGCTAATCTGATTTTTTGCCTTAATGAGACACTGATCTGACATTTTCAAGACTGTGTACACATAAATCCAATCTTTAAAGCAGACCTTCATAGTACAATTGAGTCATTTTGATATGTGGTCCTAGATTGGACACAAATCTGTTACATGGCCATGTACCAGGCATGATAATAGTTTAAATCCATGTGTCTTTTTGCCTGTACGCATGCGATGAAACCCATCTGGCTTTTTTCTTTTTTGCCTTCTGGACCTCATTAACTACAGCTGAGGAACTCACTGCAGTCCTCCAGGGCAAAACCCCATCCATACATTTGCAACAAGTGCGTCCAGTTTTTTTGTTTGAGTGCCTGGAATGCTCGCGTAAATATGATTTTTTTTTTGTTGTAGTTGACACAGATGACTCATGCAAACATATCGAGATTCACATGCGTGCCATTTCAGAAGACAGATGCCTCCACAATACAGTAAGGTACAGGTCACTTGTAATTATGAATGTGAACCGTCAAGATAGGCAAATGCGGTCTGTGAGAAAATAGGAATGGAACGATGAGGCTCATAGTGTGAATGTGGCACTGGGAACTGGAGAGCCCTAAACAATAAAATGGGAGACACTTAAACCATGGGTATCTGCTGAATGTTCTGGATGGAACTATCTGGAAACCCCTGTGCACAGTGCTTGATCTTTGTCATTGAGTATCTGAAGTGATATATTCACAATAGTATAAAGAAACTGGCGAGCCTAGTTGGGCTGAACGGCCTGTTCTCACCATTCATGTTATGTTATGTTATGTTATCTTATTAGTGGGAGGGACACCTTATACTAAGACACTGCATTGACAGCTGCCAGGTTGCAGTGCTCAATGTCTGATGGAGCTTTATATTTATGATAGTTGTTCCATTATCACAGATATGAAACAAGAAGCCACTTGCAGACCAAGGATCAACAATGATCAGGCACTTACAGTCCAGGTTTGGTACACAGGAAAGGAGGGAAAAGTATGTGGACATAACTCATAGTGAATGGACCAGTGAAGGCTGGAGCACTGCAACCAGGACCAAGTAGGGCAGGTGAAGGTGAGGTGAGGAGGCAGGCGATGGTTAGGACCAAGGAGTCTGTTAGAGGAGGGCAGGAGAGGTATCGGACAGAAATGAGGCAGGAGCAGGGCGAGACGAACTCACGGAGCGAGGGAGGCAGGAAAACTGGAACAGACTGGCACAGACAGAACAAGGAAAGTAATCGAGTAAAAACCACAAGAAGGCAACAAGAAAAGCAGGAGACAATCAAGGAGCAAAGAGACAGACAGACTTAAATATGTTGTACATGGAACTAACAGGAAATATTATAGGGCAGGTGCATCAGAGTGTAGCGAAGGGAAAGAGGAACAGGTGAGGGTTATGCAGAGACTATGAGCAATGAATGAAACAAAACTACAAACAGAAATATAAAAGGGACAAGAGATGCAAACAAACAAAAATGAAGAACAACTTAAAGCAGGGAGATGAGATAAGACAGTCATATCAAAACTGTTTCAGTGTTTGGCCTGTATTTCTTTGTCTACGCTGAAAGGAAGGCCTTCGTGACATATCAGAGTGGTGGGTAAGTTGCGGACTTGCCACTGTGTGTGTGTGCATGTGTGCGTGGGCGCGTCTGCGTGTTTGTGTGTGTGTGTGTGTGTGTGTGTGTGTGTGCAAAGCGCCCTTCATGTTCTCAAGCACTGCTGTGTAATACATTCGCTGTAGTCGAAAACACAATCGATTTGAAATTAAATGTAACAATAATGAATATAATTTGTAATGTATTTCAAGAATCAAATTAATTATCGTTACATTTAAATCATTCGACCACATTCTCTGCCAGGCTATGCGGCGTGTGACCACAGCTACCAGCACAACAATTACAAGATGAGTCATGTGAACAGATGATGCCAGATAAGCCACACTCACCCTCCCTGAATGAGAGCACAGGAGGGAGATCTTTAATTACCTTCCCACACCAACGGCGACTCTCGTCTTGGTGGTTGTACGTTCTGTTCTCTGCAGCTTGTTGAAGTCTGTAGCGGCCTGAAAGCGGGTGGGTGTGTGCGGAATTCAGCTTAAGAGTCCTTGCATGCTGGCTTCTTTGTTTGAACGCAGTGAATGAAAACAAGCTTTTTTATTTTTTATTTATTTATTTATTTATTTTGGAGAAGGAACTATCAAATATTGCTTCTCTGGGGAAGTATTAGGAGTTCGCACTTGTCTACTCATTACTGAGCCGCAGAGGACTTTTGTAACCTTGACTTCCTGCATTTCACCACATTGTGTGAAAGCACATCTCTAGAATACTAACTAGAGATCAGAGGGAACAGTTTGAAAAGTAAAAAAAAAAAATGAAGTTGATGGAAAAAAATTGAATGTCTGGTTACAAAAAATAACTGATTTTTGCATGGTGATTTTTTACGCTATTGCACACTTTTCTGCGGGTTTTATAAGGATTAACCCTTGCAGCGCTAAATGCTCAATGTTGCTCAATGATGTAAGATATCATAATCAAAGCTGTTGAAAACCTATCATGTAGCGACTTGTTTAAAAGAGCTCCCGAAGGGAAGCTCTTTTAAACAAATCGCCCCATGATAGGTTTTCAACAGCGGAAGATGATTCAATTTATATATTTTTAAAATTTATTTCAGCACTCTAAGGACTGGTGAAATAAATTAAGCTTCATTAGATGTTCCAGTTGTACCAAGTGTTTAGTTACTGACCTTGCCTCACTCCCAGGTAAAGGGACAGTGACAAACTGGCAGATCTTCGGCCCCTGAGGACCGCGAGATAAGGGACATGGCCTAAGACCTTTAGCCTGGCCTACAGGGCTGTGACTGCAGCTGGCCTTGAGGCGGTGAATAATGGATCTGAGGCCTGCAGGGAGAATTTCCCTCTCGGGGAGAAAGATTTACGTTGTGATTTACACCTGCTGTGGAAACCAGTTTAGCAGGTTACGGCGTTAGCATGATGGCCCAGAGTGCATTTCCTTCCATGGTCTGCGAATGGTTTGTGGTCAGGCTCATGGTGCTGCTCGACCTGCACTTATGAAAGGCCTTTGATCAGTAAACAGACAAACAGAAGCTCAGCTCAGGCAAGCACCTGAATGAGAGACCTATCAGTGGGACAAACTTAGCTGGTAAATTATTAATCAGTTTCACAGACATTGTTTAAACTTATTCCTAGACTGAATTCACACTTGAATGGAGAATGGATATTCACTATATAAAACCTCAGGACTAAGCTTAGCCTGTGTTTGTGAGACTAGCCCAAGTAATGTTAACCTTTCTTCCAGTCAAAAGACATTTCTGTCACTTTTGGTTTACTGTTAGAGTGACATTTTTCATACATTTGCTGAAGTCTTTATTGTAACCACAGATATGGTTAATAAACAGTTAATGTAAATAATGTGTATGTTTTGATTTTAAGTGGAATTGTTGTTACATTATTGTTATCTTTGGGGTTTATTTGCAAAAAAAAAAAAAAATCACCAAGTGGTACTGTATGGCTTGGAAAAAATCGACCAGTAAAAGGGTTAAATTATCAATTAATTTAAAACACACTAAAATGGTTCCCTGCATGTCACACCACATGTTTAAAAGCATAGTGGAGTCCTCTATGGATCCTCTGTGCTTCTGTGTGTGTGTGTGTGTGTGTGTGTGTGTGTGCGCGTGTGCTTGCGCGCGTGTGTGTGTGTGTGTGTGTGTGTGTGGGGATTGGGGTAGGGCACTCTGTATTAGAGCCATGACCTGGGCATGTCTACAGGAATGTGCATCTCCACCACAACCCCCTATATTGATGCTAGATGTGGGCTGTAATCACAGCATTTAGTATGTTGGAATATACATTAAGATGTGGATAAGTTTTCCAGGTTAGGCTGGGTATTGGCACTTTGAGTACTGCATTATTATAGAAAAAGGACTTTCATTTTTTCATGGAAAATTCCATCATCAGTTCTAACCGTCACTTTTACCACAGTTTGGTTTCACTTTCCATGGAAGAGAAAGAGCGAGAGAGGCATTTACAGGCTAAAGAAAAAAAATCAGTTACTGTGTGAAATGAACAAAAGTAGCAAAGTGCTGGAGGGAAACAATTTGCAATCTTACTGATATAAACTCTTTTTGAGCGCAGAAATCTAAGCAAATGAGTTGGCTTTGACCCATTCATATACCTGAATTCAGCTGTCGGTAAGTCTTTGGTTATGGCTAGGTCAACAGAGGACATGCAATTGAGCTTTGTCCTTCTCAAGAAAATCTATTGCATCTGGTTTAATAATAATTCTCGCCAACACTGCTCACCTTGATTTCATAAATATCAGCTCAGGTGGGATAATTCCTGATTATCATGCCTCTGAAACACAGAGAGGAGACTCATTTTTCCAGTTTGCATATGGCTCCTTCAATCCCATTTTGGTAATCTTTCTCTTTGAATTATTGCCTTGGATTTTCTTTTAACAGATGTTGTCGGTGTTTCTGTATAAGAGGTTTTTGCCTTTGTCATACAAACTTCTGCATCATTCAAATGGTTGTTTTGTAGGTTTGTGCAGATCTCGTGATGTCGGGCTCTTGAATTCCGGAGAGGTGCAGTGATGATCTTCGCCGCACATTCTTGCTCTGTCTGGGGCAGTTCTCTCTTTTTGTGTCCTTTTAATTTGCTGGTATGAGGACGCCAGCTCACAGTACAAAATAAAATACAAAAATAAGCAAGGATGGACATGGCAAGGAAACTGAGACTATTTGTGTCGAGTCCTTCAAATTCTTTTGATCATGGTCATAGGCTGTTCCTTCAGCTGGACCCACAGGTTTTACTACATGGCAAAACCCTGATTTTGTGGTTGGTTAGCCATTCCCATGCTTACTGTGGATCATTACCCTTTTGGAAGGCCTGACTATGGCAGTTTAAGCTTTCTGGGAAACGCAGTCAGGTTTTCATGTAACAACTGCTTGCACTTGTTGGAATCCATGACTCCTTGAATCCTAATAAGTTGTCAAGTACCTTCGGATGGAAAATAGGTCAGCAAATTCTTAGATCCACCGCCATACTCCACTGTGGGGATGTGGTTGTTATGGAATGGCAATATTTGTTTTTACCCGAAGTCATCTTTTTTTTTGTTTTGCTGAAGAGCTCTATTTCCTTCTCATCAAACCACAGAACTTGATTCCATTGGCAGTCCCAGTACCATTTTACAATCTCAAGGTGTGTGCATTTGCTTTTCAATGACAATAGGGGCTTTTCTCCCAGCAACCCTCCCAAACATTCTGTTGTTGAGTAGATGGAGTCTGGTCATAGTTTTGGGGACTTTCTGACCGAAAGACATAATGTCAGTAATTCTCCTCCAGTGATCCTTGGAGTTTCCTTTACTACCTAAACTATCCTCCAACCAGTGCGCACATTCACAGTATGCGTCCTCGTTCAGGCAGATTTGTAACATTATCATATGCCTTACAATCCATAATTACTGCTCCAATTGCCAAAAATGAGTATTTTTTAACTTTTTAGCTTAACGCTAGCTCTGAAAAAGCTGGTACACCATGGAAAATAACCAGAGAGTAACTGATTTGATGAGTCCACTCACCCTCTACTATATTGAGAACACTAAAATAACACAGTGTTTCATGTTCTAACGTGATTGTAATTGCTTACAAAAAATATACAATTTGAAGATTGCAAGAGTCTGTAAAAAGTTGGTATTGTGGACTGTTTACTACAGTGGAACAAGGCCATGTCCTCTAATGACGCTCATTAAGTGTTTGAGCGCTGAGGACATCAGTAGGTCAAGTCCTGCGGGAGGAATTTTCCTCTGTTCCTCCGTTATGCTGCTCTTCAGCTGTGCAGTTGTACGGAGCCGCCATTTCCATATATTTTGCTTCACAATGAGCCATACATTCCCAATTTGAGACATATCAATAGTGCAGGCTGGCCACCTAGTTTTCGCACTCTCCAATTTCACAGCCATGCACCTGTTATCTGTGCAGAATGTGGTTTGGGGTTGTCTTGCTGGAAAATACAGGGAGGTCCTTGGAACAATTCACATCTGTAGATGGCAGCATATATTGCTCCAAATTTTGTTCATATCTTTCATCATTAATGGTGCCTGTGCAAATGTGTAAGGCATCCATGCCATATGCACAAACACCCATATCGTAATTAACGGTTTTTTGACCTGACGCTGGCAACAATTAGGGTTGCCCTTGTCGTCTCTGGTCCGGAGAACACTGCAGTTGTTTTTTCTAAAAATCACTTGAAATGTTGACTTGTCAGACCAAAAAATAAATAAAAAAACAAAGCGTCCAATGTGCTACTTCCCATCTCAGTTGACGCTGAGCCCTGAGAAGTCGGTGGCAATTTCAGATTGGTTTGGCTTTGCATAATAAAGCTTTAACTTGCATCAAGGGATGCAGCAGCGAATGTTGTTGACTGACAAAGGTTTACCGAACTATTTCCAAACCTGTGTTGTGATATCGATTGCAGTTGCATGACAGTTCCTCAGGCAGTTATACCTGAGGGATCAGCGATCATGTGCATTCACAAGTGTTCTCTGGAGTCTTTCCATTTATATTCTGCACTGTAGAAGACCATATGCGCTGAATTCTACCAAATTGTCTCTGGTGAATGTTGCTCTCAAAGAGATGGTTATAAGCTAATGAATTTGTCGGTAAAGCCTGGATCCATCTTTTCTCTTGAAGGACTAGGCCCTCTTTGCAGGCGTCCTTTTATACTATAATATGATTATCTTATTGATGCCTGTTGCTGTCAACAGATTTGAAATAAGCATATACTTTTAATGCACAATTGTACTCATGAATTAAAGTATCACATAATTTGTAACTGCAGTGTGTTCAATATGGAAAAAAGTGATTAGATTTTTAAAATCACTCCTTTTTGATTTAAATAATATCTTCAAAAATGTGCCAACTTTTTCAGAGGTTTTATTTTGCTTAAGCCATTCCAACACTTTAGTAGCCCAACAACTTTTGCGCACGAATCGTTGAAGTATTCTTTTCTCTAAACCATGATGATGGCTTGGGAGATGTTCCTAATATACTGACTCAGAGGAACAGGTTGGAACAATGAGTTAACAAGAACATGTCCCAATCCTAGGGGCCAATTTGAAAGCTTGGGAGCTTGATCCTATTAATGAGACTTGGAGGAGTAATTACATTTTTCTTTATCATTTTTTTACCAAAAACACGCAAAAGAGCGATTTGCTCAGTACTAGAATACGCAACCTGACTGGGAGGTTTAGTAGGGTATGGACCATGACAATCCAGCCACCACGCTAACACCACAATGAACTTATATAGATGAGGCATTCACAAAAGGGTTGAGGCATACAAATGAAAACACCTGGGAGCAAGCGAGGAGACGAGACAATCAATCAATTAACGGAGACAAATCACAAAAACATGCAGACTACTGGAACAGGGGAGGAACCAATGAATGACAAACAAGGGTTGCGACATGTTAATGTTAGTGAAGGGCACTTTGATTGGGGCTCTTTGTGTGTGTGTGTGTGTGTGTACATATATAGTACAGCCCTTGCTCAATTTCCATCAAAGAAGCTACATCAAATTTATGTACAAATGAACGGCCAGACCCAGGGTTTCTCAGTAGAACATCTCCAACAGCATCACACTTCCACCCTCTGGATTGTCTTCTTCCCACAGTACATCCTGCTGCCATCTCTTCCCAGGTGAGCGGAGCACATGTACCAGGCCAATGTGTGTGATGTACAGGAAAATGGGACTCATCGACCTTCAATTGCTCCAAGGTCCAGTCCTGACACTCACGTGCCAATTGCAAGATCTTTTGATGGTGGACCGGGGTTAGAATAGGCACTCTGGACTGCTGCTACAAAACGCTATACGCAGCAGGGTGTGTCTCACTGTGTTTGGCACATTTCTCCCATAACAGTCATAAAAATTTTCTCAGACTGTGGCCACAGTTGCCCTCCTGTCTGTTTGAACCGGACGGGTGTCCTTTGCTGCTCTCAGGTGTGCACATATACAAGTGAGCGCCATAATTCAAAGAATTTTTTAAAAAATCTTGGTTCTGTACTCTTGCACTTCGTGCTTGAAATGATACAGTGACAATGAGGTAGATGTGCAGACAGTCAGCTTTGACTTGAGGGCATTGATGGTCCCCCCGTTTTCAGAGGCATCCAAATATATTGGACAGTTTAACACAATGTTGAGGGAAGTCAACATTCTTAATGACTGGTTGTATTTCCTTTACATGCAATGACTGCTTCAAGTCTTTGACAAATAGACATCGCCAGACACTGGGCATCTCCCCCAGTGATGCTCTGCCAGGCCTGTACTGCAGCCATCTTCAGTTCCTGCTTTTTTACTTCAGTGTGTAATATGCATGTTCAAGTGGAGTCACATCTGCTGATAACTTTCGTCAACAAAACCAAAATAACAAAATATGTACATTATTTTGGGAGGATAAAAAAACACTTTTAAGGGGGCTAAAGCTCCAGCAAAATAGGTCTAGCAAAGCCCCTGGTGAGGGCGATGATGATGATCAAAGCAAATCGGTATGAAAAGAGATGTTTGTCCCAGCTGAGCTGGAAAGAAGAACGTAGTATAGTGCCTGACATTATGTGACAGCTTCATGCACAGTAAGTACAGTGTGTAAGTTGCAATTGCCCAAAACAATCTTGCAGAACAAACCCAGTTTTAGATTACGCTACGTGACAAGGAACATGTGGACGCTAATACATTCAGCACATCATCTTGAAATCATCACTTCCCCACACTGCAGGAAGAGCAGAATCTGAAATACTGCAAAATAAATAGTAGTTATTATGATAAGCTAGTAGTAACCTATATTCAGCCCAAGCATCCAAAAAGCTTTGCCTGGCCTCTGAATACTCTTACAAATGCTGGTTGTGAGTAGAATTCTGTCGGCTTTGCATCTTGACAGGCAACTCTCAGCCTCCTTGTTTGGGACTAATGTTATTACTGCCATATCTCCCTTTCTGATCCCATGATTCAAAATTTTGTTCCAAACTCAGACATCTGTTTTCTACCTTCTCTTTGCCTTTTCAATCTACTGTTGCAGAACAAACTTCCCACCGTGATCAAGACAATAAAATATTAGCTTCCCAAGCGCATTAAATGGCCGCCTCTTCAGACTCTGCTGATGGTTTGGCAAAAAAGCCTTTAATTTCATCGGCACAAGGATGGCAAATTCCGTGAAACATCAAATACCACTTATGACCCTACTTGGACTTACTTGGCTCAAGTGGACCTTCAAGCCAAACATGAATATAACTGCGAGTTTCAGAAAGAAGCAGTTGTTTTGTTAACATCTAGCTCCTTCGCTGTTAAATTAGCAAATGACTGTGCGTATATTTGGGCCGGTGAGTTTCAGATGAGACGTGGTTATGGAACTACTATGCGTATTTCTATTTTGATGCAAATGAACAAGCTTATTATGTGACCAGCCAAAAACTCATAAGGTATATCACAGTTTCATTGCTATTTTAATGGCATGATAGCAGTAATACATGTTCATGGGTTACTGGGTAAAATTTGCTAACTCATCTCTCTCAAATACACACAGGAACACTAATAAACATGGGGACATTATCGAAATTACATAGGGAAAATATTATGGCATGCTCTTATCAAAAATTATGAAGATAAACCATATTGTAATGATATTCCTCCCAATTACAGTTGTAAATGATGAATAACACAGGCCAATTTTGAGATATTAACTTTCGGTTACATAATAATGCATGTCCGATGACAGTGAATGAATGGAAAACACATGAAAACACACACTTTACTGAGCTGTTGTCAGCATTAGAAGCGGACTCAAGATGTTTCCGTCAGCAAAGTCGAGTGAAATATTGAAATTCTGGCCTCAAATAACCTGCATGTTTTTTTTGTTGTGTATTGCATAACATTGCTAAACATGGTGGATGTGTCCGTCAACCATGACGATACAGACAAAAACAGTAATGACGGCAAACTTCATGCCAGTTAATGAGCCGAAATATCGACAAAACAGCTTCTTTACCCATTACATGATGAGCGAATGGATTGCTGTATGTGAATACAGCAAGTTTTGACCAACTATATATTGCTTTTATTTGGACATTTTAAAAAATGCGTCAGAATGTTTTTTGGTTTTACAAATAGCCAGTGTTTTTCTTTGATACATTTCAAAAAATTTGATTCATTCAAGTGCCATCATTCTAATGCATGGAGCTTCGGAAAAGTTAAACCAGGAAGTTTGCCTCATTCAACACTCCCACTTATGGTAATCTACGCCTCCAACTCCTCTGAGGAATCCAACCATTAACCTGTCCACTCTTTTTTAAACCCCAATCAGCTGGTCCTATTATCATGTCTCCAGGGGAGATGCTGATATGCTTGTCTGACCACCACCTACTCCACCACCATCAGCATCAAGCCTCCATCGCCATTCAAATAATGAGATGGGGGGGTTAAGATGTTGCCCGTTCATAGGATTTTTCTCATGCTTGGCTATCGACCCAAAGTTGAGTCTATGCCAAAGTCTAATTTAAGTGTGGTCAATATTACATTGAAATTATGCTATAGTCTCCCCTGATTAAAATGTTTTTAACCTTATTCTTCGTTCTTTTTAATGTTTTTAAATAACAACAAACGTATTTCCACATCTTAATCTTTTAAAACTCGTGTGATTTCACCTGTAATTCCACAACTAAATGATACTAAATAGAAATAAAAGTGTGATTAAAAAGTTTTTGTCATTGATGAAAAGCAAATGTATATGACCTACAAACTAAATCATTTAAATTGACTAGTGCCTGCTGTCTGTGTGACTTTTAAAATATTTGCCTTCAAATCAACAGTTTGCCTTGGAACAAACACAATCTGCTTAAAACGGAAGGGAGGTGCCATTCTGATTTGTTTATGCATGTTACATACAAAACAGACCCATTAATTAATCAAACCATAAATTCCAGCCCTTTTGTTCTACCCGCGGTGAATGTAATGTGTCTATCCACAGCCTAACTCAGAGATCTCAATCCCAAGAGGGCCAATGTGTCTGCTGGTTCTTAATGTGTCCCCGCACTTACCAGCTTCATTGAAGCCACTGATAGGCTAAAAAAAAAAAATGTCCGCAACCCTCATTTTGGGGTCTATATTATTTGCTTTTAGAATAGACTTTGCAAAATCCAGTATGGACTGCAACTTAAGTTAGAACCTCTACTGATAATAGATTTGCATCATCGGCTTCAAATTATGCGCTTCGTCTATGGGGCCTTAAAAAATGCCGATTTTCCTAATTATCATCCCAGCAGAACCTCAATATCAGAAAAGTGAGGGAAGCGGCATCATTTAGGGAAGGATTGTAATGGATTTAGCTTCCATATCTAGGAACAGGTGAACTATTACACGTTATTTGGATGGTAATTGCTGCTGCAGCCAGTAGGGGGCTGCATTGTACTATAATGAGGACCGGCGGTAATATGTTGCTTTGGTAATAAGCATTTGCCATGGTCTTGAAGCTTGATTTCTTGAGATCATAAACTGTCAGCTATTTGTAATGGAATAACAGCAAAGAAGAGCTGAAGAGTTATCTGGCATTGGAGGTGCAATTACTCCCCAATTCTGGATCTCTCTCCTCTGATGTAACTGGTATCAGTGAGACAAATACACCATTTAAGTATGAAGCAATGCTTCTCGCTTCAGGTGCATTGGAAGTGTAATGCAACAACTAATGTGAATTTGTTTCTAACACAAGAGTCAGGACACAAATGAATGTAATTTTGTGTCAAATTTAGTTGTATTTTGTGTACTTCCAGTCTGATACTTTTTGTGTTATTTTATTAAATTAATAAGGGAAACCGTAAGGCTTCAGGGGTACGCATCATCAAAGTGCATGCCTGGGAATGGGATCCAGTGAACGGTGACAGTGGCACATGACAAAATCGAACAACAAAACCTCTGCTCTCACTTACTCTGGAGTGTATTTATCCTTTATCACTCTCCTGAGGGATCATGTCATGGAGTGAGCTGCAGAGAGTGCGATTACTCTGCGCAGGCAAACAGCAGTTTCAGAGCATTATCATGAGGGTGCTTCAGATGTGCTTGAGTGTGTTGCTGAGGTGTCACTTATGTCACGTTTAGTGACATTCATAAAACTATTTTGCTTATAAAGATACGCTGTATGTGTATTATTCCTGTTCATATTTGGAAAGGGCGGTGTGGTTCATTCAGATCTTTGTGGTGCAGAAACAGTGCTTTCTCGCACTGGGATGCACTGCTTACTCCATTCTGCTTTTACTGGAGTGCACACAGGATTGAGAGGGATGGTGAGCCTGGTAAATGTGAGATGTGATCTCTCTGCAGTAACAGATTAAATCAGCACCAACAGCCACTGTTCTCAGCTTTGGTCCAGGAGGGCGAGGATACAGCATGTTCATGTTCATATTCACTCAGGGGGTGGGGCTAAAGCATTTTCCTGCTAACATAGGGGGCAGGGCTAAAACATGTTTCTATTCACATAAGGGGCAGGGATGCAACATGTTTGTATTGACATAGGGGGCAGGGCTAATGCATGTTTGTATTAACACAGGAGGTGGAGCTGAAACATGTTCCTATTTACATGGGGAGGGTGGGGATGCGGCATGTTCCAATAGATACAGTCGGCAACAATGGGAACGCCCACAAACGGCACATCCGGTTAGAGCCGAGGGGGAAAACAAACCGATCTCTGCCATTAGCCATAATGCCGAAGAATTGCTGTGTGCCCTTTTGCACCGCAAATAAACAAAAAAATCACCAATTAAAGTTTTACATTTTGCCAAATAAGAAAATGGAACCACAAAAGAGGACAAAAAGCCTTCAAGTTATCAGAAGAGAGGATGAGTTTGGCAGATTATGAGACCCAACACCAAAACATGTGTATGTCTGCAGGCCACTGAGTCGGATCATTTGCCCAGTCTTTTAAAACGTATGGACAACAATCCAACCCCAGTATATTTAATTTTTTAATATATCGATCCTTGTCAGCAGGCAATAGCGACTCAAAGTACGTCATGACAACTTGTTAGCGTTAGCAAAACAAGTTTAAATTCCACGTTTTTACAGTATAGCGGACAGGGGGGAGGATTGTTTTCCCCCTTGGCTCTAACATTTGTGGGCGTTCCCGTTGTTGCCGACCGTATCTATGCACATAGGGGGTGGAGCTACAGCATACTCCAATTCACATGGAGGGGCGGGGATACAGCATACCTCTAGTCACTCAGGGGGTGGAGCTGCTGTATGTTCTTCTGCACACGGGGGTGGGGGTACAGCTTGTTCATATTCAAACAGTGGGCGTGGCTTCTGCATGCTCCTATCCACACAGGGGGCGGGGCTACTGCACATTCCTATTCAAACGGGGTGGGACTATATTACATTCTGTTCAAATAGGGTGCTTGGCTACAGAAGTACAGCTTTTAGCATCACAGAGACTGTGATATCTCTACCTTAGAGAAGTAGCTGTCAGTCTGGACAAGCCTGGGGGCTGTCAATACTGTGGACTCAAGAGTTTAAAACATGCCTGTCTCCTCCCTGTACAGCCCAGACCTACAGCATAGCCCAGTATGCACCTCATCCCCTCCACTCCAATATGTGCTGGGAAACGCTGTCCAATGGCAGCCAGTCCAAACTCCCCTGGCACCAAGATTGGACCTGAGGGTGATCTGGAATCTTAACAAGTCATTTAAACTCTGCTATGTTATTCTGCGCAGAACCAGGCAACAAGCATCCCACTCCATTTCATAGAACTTTTGCTTTGGTTTCACATGTATTGGGCCTTGAAACAAATTTTTTCCTTTGAATGTTACATGTCGCGTCAATGCGAAAAAAATACACGCCTTTAGCGTGTATTGGTGTCTTCGCACCTTTGAATGTAAAACTGTTTTACATTTTGCGTCGATATTAAAGTACTTTATTCAGAAACTGTTTTACATTTTGCCGAGAAAGTGTAGAAACATTCAGAAAGCAAACAAACATAGGTCTAGAGTCAAGGCAATATGATTTGTTTTGACCTTGAAAACTACAGAATAATAAATAATCTGATTCAGTGGGAATCTGTGTGCGTTTCTGGCACAGCCAGGAGAGTCAGAATCCTTTTCCTATTCTCTGTGCAGTGCTTGTTCTCCATGGCATGATACAGAGGCAGTAACATGCTAACTGGGGAATAGGGGATGGATGGTATAGCCAGAGGAGAGAGGGGCTGCTAACAGCCCCTGCCCTGTTTAAATATTCTGCCTCATTGATATGGATCCTGTCTCCATCAGACAGTTTATTCCAGAAGACAGTTCCTTTAATGGACGGCAAAACAATGCAGCAGCGTATGCTGCACACCATCAACCCCTCACACACACACACACACACACACACACACACCTATGAACACACACTCCACTCAAACACTCACACATGCACTCACACACACACACACACACACACACACACACACACCTATGAACACACACTCCACTCAAACACTCACACATGCATTCACACACACACACACATACACCTATGAACACACACTCCACACACACCACATTCACACACTCCACTCAAACACTCACACATGCACTCACGCATACACACACATACATACACACCATACCAAACACACTAACACTCACACATCACACCACATACATACACTCACACACCACACCGCACACACATGCACTCCTCACACTGGCACACAAGCACACACACATGCGCTCACTGCATGTAACCACGCTCTCACACACACATGCAGCACACACACACACACACACACACACACTCATGTGCACCACACACACCTACACCCACACACACCGCACGTCAACACACACTCACACACCCCACACACACACACACATATCAACTCTCCACATACAAATACACACTCCCACACATCCACACACCTCACAGCCCCCCCACAAACACACACACACACACACACACACACCCATCTCCTTTCCGTAGCAGCAATGGCAACTTCAAAGGTAAAATAATGTCAGAAGCAACACTGCAGGGTACATAATATAACTCAGTCAAAGTAGTTTCCACAGTCTGCATTGTTCTTAAGAGCCAAAGACCTCATGCAGGTGTACGGTTTGAGGATGTCACCTTTTAAACCATACAGTGAAGTCATTATATTCCACTAGAGTAATCTGAGCCCTGACTAAATGCTGTAAGAGTCTTCAGTAGCATTTGATCTTAGTTGGGTGTATTGAGCTTTCGTCTTCAAATGGGAAGTTTCTCATTGCAGGAAAAGACAGATATTCTTGCACACATGCAGTAGCGGGCAACGCTGCATGGCTGAGAAGGCAATACAAGCAAAATAAGAGCTAGAATGTTCTTGCATGCTGTTTCAATTCTCCCACAAACAAACAATGCAATTTTGATCTACTTTATCTCCAGTGTGCCTGAATAAACAGCGCAGGAGACACTTGAAAGGAGAGACAGGGTGGCTGGTTAAATGAAGCTGAACAGTTAGCAGGACAGGGCTATGGAAGAGAAGCCCACCTTAGTGGAGGCCGACGTTGCAAATAAGGACAAGTTATTTTTACTTTCAAAAGATATTTTTCAGCCTCAGGATAACAAACTTTACTAGGCTGGAGTCATATGTCATATGGGCTGTGTTTTCAACACTTCTAGAAGTTCACCAGGTGAGAATCCTTATAATCAGCTATTCAAGCAGTTCATCCACCAGCCTGCTTTTTCAATTTAAGGGGTGATCTGGGGTTAAATGAAAAATGACACCAGGAAACAACTCAGAATTAATCTAAAGAGGTATATGTAATAACCACCAAAAAAGATACAAGTTGGCATTTTTCTGTTTATGCGGTTGCCATGGTGACTGAGCAAGCTTATTAAATATGCAGTAAACTTCTGGCACCAATTCCTCTTTGCCCAATTTATCAGTTTTGTGATTTTGGGGCATTTTACTCAAATTTTGAAATTATTTTGCGCAGAATCTGACGAATACTCAAAATATTCAAAGTATGTAACAGATAGGCAAAATTTCCCTACGTCATTGCATTTCTAATGAAGTACCTGAAGCCCAAATTTAATTGATTTTCAATGATAAATAAAAAAGGTATTGCTGCCACAAACATGAGAAACGTGGAAAAAGTAATACCTTAGGAAATCAATGGAAAATGCATTAGACCGCATTGAAAAGTTGAGTTCAGTCTTAGTCTGTGGCTTACACCCATTTTTTTCTGTATTATCTGATTATTCAAATGTTTATCACTTTCCTGGAGTGAAAAGCATAAATTACATCATCACAGTTGCTTTTAAATCATGATTTTATGGCAAAATTCAGTTTTTAATCCTTGTAGCAATTAGTGATTATTAAAGGTGGATTATTATAGAAAATTTTTATTCAAAAAAAAATTTTGGAAAAATAATCAAATTTTGCCCATTTAACCCCAGATCACCCCTTAACCTGTAGTGACCTGCTATTACTGTAAGGGACACAGACAAGAAATCAGTAAGAAACAGACCAGGGCCGACCAGTCATGAGTGTCAAAACACAGTTTAAATCAGCTTTACCTGCTTGGGCCGGTTTAAACAGGAATTTTCAGCAGGGGCTGATGGGAGCTCCACAGAAGCATAGCTCATCTGAGTCCACGACACACCGGTGCAGTAAGAGAGTTACTGAGCGTATTCATATTTGACACAGTGCTTTTAGTACGGAGTTTTACGATGGCATAAATTCAGCTCCAAAGTCACTTTGAATGGAAGTGTCCTGAGGCATTAGGTTGAGAAACTGCCGGGAGTAATGAGATTTCAGGGCTTAGCTGAAGACAGACTGTGACTCAGCAGTTCTGACTGCAGCTGTGGGCCCATTCCATTAACATGGCAGAGAAATGCACTCAGTAATCTGGAAAAAAAGTTTATCAGCCTGACGTTCAAAAGGGCCATAATTAACAGCCCTGTATTACACTTGCCTGGTATTCAAGCACCAGCTGACTGGATATTTTCATTTTGATGATTGGGTACTGATTTTATGCAATGAGTATGAGCACGTTTACTTTCTTAAGTGTGTTTGAAAGCTGCAATTATAATTTGTCAGGGATTTGGAATTCCAAGCGCATAAATACTGATGGACAAACTTTGATTAGCTGTTATGATCCAGACAAGGAACTAGATGCAGAGCCAGAGCACAATCTAATAGTAGGGTTTATTGATAGGAATACAGTAATGACAGACAGGGAGGGAACCCAGAGTAAAATGGCAGTTCAGTTCAGATGGTAATTAGATTGGGTCGGGGCATGTCCATGCCTGGCCAGCAGCGTCCCAGGGCAGAAGCCAGTTGGAGATCACCCTCACCACAATAAGACTGTCAGATTGCTTGTTCGGAGAGTTTAGAGGGAAGACAGTCCCAATTCTGATGACCACAGAAGTCTTGGGAGGTGTACCTAATAATCTGGGCAGAAGAAAATACTGAAGGGGCTGGTTAACAGGAACAGGATCCCAATCCTGGAGACCGGGAAATAGGCCGAGGAGCTTGTTCCTAAATTAATCAGACTAAGAGGCGTACTTCTATATTTCACTATAACTGAAGATTACAATAATTTCCAAGATAAAAAAAATTAAGATTACTGACTGGTTGCTTTGGGCATTAGCCATCAACAATCAAGCAACTTGACGGACTCAAAGTAAGGGAATATCCTGCCACAGAGTTATGCAGGAATGGGGAAACACAAGTGCACACACATGGCAGGGGAGGCACATGAGACGTTACAACAATCAAAGGAGACAACACATCTAAAAGACACACAAGACGCTGGATGGGAGGAGAAAAAATGGGAGTTCACATGAGGGTTGTGACAATAAGCCACACTGTCGATGCTGTGTTTCGTGATAGTACCTGGATAATGTCGGCATGACACAAAAACACATGGCAAATGTGAAACAAGCCTTTGTGTTCTTTTCCATCAGCAGCGGTTTTCACCTCACAGCTCTCCCATGGATGCCATTTTTCCCAGTCTCTTTCTTATTGTGAAAATGTGACTGCTGATCTGCATTTATTTAGATGTTAGTCTGAGTGTTTCTTGTGCCCTGCTGGATTAGTCCTTGATGCGCTCTTGGAGGAATTATGGTGGGCCAGCCTCTCCTGGGGAGGTTCACCACTGTTCCACGTTTTCTCACCGTGGTTCACTGGAGTTTTGAGTGCCTCAGAAATGGATTTGTAACCCTCTACAGACTGACAGATGTTAGAGATCTTTTCTTTCATCTGTTTTTTCTAACCTGTTAGATTGGGGCATCGTGTGTTGCTTTATTCATATTGCAATACAGTAGTGTTTAGGTTCAACTGGGCTGGCAGTAATCATGGGTGTGTCTAGTGAAATTGAACCAAATTATCGATTAAACGTGTTTCGTTGGTTGATTTAGTAACTAAGGGGGCAATTACCTTTTCCCATAGTAGCAGGTTGGGCTGGATAACTTTTTTCCTTTGATAAATGAAATCATTTTTTAAAAGCTGCATTTCATGTTTCATTGGGCTATCTTCGTCTAATATTACAATTAGGTTGATGATAAGAAATATTTAAGCATGAACAACATGCAAAAATAGAGGAAATTGCTACAGAGGCAAACACTTTTTCACAGCACTGTAAGCTGGTTGAGTAACCTAGTACCAAAATTACATTACCTGTCTACAGAATGCTGAGCTGGTGAACAGCTAATCAACTACCTGAAACCAGCTAGAAAGGTCAAAAACATTGCTAGCATAAACCATTATAAGCTTGGTTTCAGCAGGGTTTGATTCCGGGGTAACTACCACAAACCAGCAAGAGGTATAGCAGCTCCTCCCAAGCCAGCATGGCTATAATCTGGAAATCCATTCAGATGGACTCTCAGTGCTCCTCAGTAACACAGTTACGTCTGTATAGTCATCATTATTTCATAAACTGACTATTTTGCCAGTCAAGGTGGAAGCAGAAGGGAATCCATTTGAGTTTATGATTTCAGAGCTTAAACTGGTCAGAGTGCCTGAGGCTGCCAAGCACTGTAGCTACTTGTCTTCAACAACAAAGCCCCTATGCTAGCGGGCGTACTGAGAGAGTGATGTGGCTCTCCTGCAGAACTCGCTCTCCAGCATCCCGCAGGACATAAAGCTTTCACTGGCTCACAGGTATGTGCTCTTTAAGCTGCTTTTATGACCGAGACAAAAGAAATTTTCTGAGTTTAGTTTCTCGCCAAGCACCGGTTTGCCACAATTGTGAGCGCATGCTGTGCACCCGCTGAGAGAGGGACCGCTGTTCGAGAAAGTGGAATTTTCTCAGCTATTTGCAATTCACAAGACAAACAAACAAACAAACAGGACCCTAGAGAGCTAAAACTTAGGCAAACAAACACAGGCGCAAACAATTCTGTAATCATTAGCAGCAGCGCTAAATCAATTCATAAAAAGTGTTATACTTCCAACCTCCTCTGATTGTGCTTGTTGCCCTCCTGTGTTTGGTTATGGTTGCAGGACAGTGCATAGCAGTGCTGGAGTATTATGGGCTACAAGTGTGCACCAGCTCAAGCCAAAGTGGGCCCGGTTTGCTGTCTTTCACCAAAATAAAACATTCAACAAGTTCAAATGGTTTGAAAAGAATTCCTCTGAGGTTCACTTTGGTGGAAAGCCTTTCCTGCGATGTTTATTTTTGTATTTTGCAAATAGTTACCAGCAGAGTTTTCGTTTTGGCACATTAAAGCATGCCTTCCTGAAACTGTTTGACAGAAAGGAATGTTTTGCTTTTGATAATGAGATGGGGGAATATTTTCTTTGAGTACAGTTCAAAATTAAAGTGTTTTGAAATGTTTCTGCACCAACTGTAAAGCAGTATAATTTTCGCTGAGCAATCGATGCACAGCATCTGCAGAATTACTGATTTTGAACTTTAGTGACACTGCAGAGCCATGTTTAGCTGGTCCATAATGTCGGGCAATAGCATAATCCATATTTTGAGTACATATCTCTTATGTTCAGATATGCAAATCTTTAAAGCTCTTTTTTGTTTGTCCAACATGAACCAGACCACAAGTTCTGAGGAACAGAAAAACATCTTTCCATCTCGTAGAGGTGGTGACATTACTAACACTATGCTCCACAGAGAAGCATATCAGATTCACATGCTAAACACTGTGAAGCCCTCCGGTATTAATGAAGAATTGAATTTGTCATGTTTCTTTTAAGTTGTCAAACTCGATGTCTGTTTTTAACTTCAACTTTATCTTGGGTACTTCAAGAGAGGTCACTGTTATTTCCTTCTTTCGCTTCTGACATGGTGTTTACCTCACTGACATGGTGTTTGCTCTTTCATTACTGTAATGTTTCCTCTCATCTATGTATGCTCACTGCTTTGTACTAGTCCTTGTTAACTTTTAGAGTGATCTATGTATGCCCTTTCTGACGGGAAGGTTGGGGGTGTGGAACCTTGGACTTTGGAAACTCCCATTCCTGGATCCATTATCCAGTAGATTTGGAATCCTGTTTAACCAATGACAATTGTGCACTTGTTTCAGAGTTGATATGTTGTTTGCCTCATGTCTTTGTCCTGTTTCATGAGGACACAGGAAACATTAGTCTGTTTGCACCATAAAGGCTGGAAATTTATCAGTGAGCTCCGGTCTCCCGTTGTTCTTTGTAAGTTTGTTGTCCATGAGCTGTTCAGCACCTGATTCAGCTGATTTTTACGGTAAGATACTAGACATAGTTAAGGATTAGTATAACCATTAGCAGCAGCAAGACAGAATCCCTGAAAGTTGGTGGGATTCTGGCGAGCACTTCCTTTCCAGTGTTAGGCTTAGCCCCTCCCTCATTAATGTCTTCCTGTTAGTACAGCCACCTGCTTCTCTCGGTTTATGTTTTCCTGTCGGTGAGATCTTACATCTCTGTTTTTCTTTGCTTCCTCCTGTGCCTGTCCTGTCCACCCACCACTGATTGGACAGATCAGTGAACCACACCCACTACCAGCCACTGCCCCTCCCCTCAGCCGTGCCTTATTACTCCTCGCCCTTATATACCCTGCGTTTCCACCTTCAGTACCTCAGTTTGTCTCCGTGTTCTCCCTGCGTCGCTCTAGTCTAATTTTGAACGTTTTTTTGTTCCCCTTGCCCGCTCTTTTTAGAATCTTGCCTGTCCCTGAAACTCAGACTTTGCGTGCTGATTTCGGATTTGTTTGCCAACTCATTCCTTGGTTATGAACTCTGCCTGTTTTTGGACCTTCATTTTTGCCTGCTGTTTTTTGAATACCTCTCCATTCCAATAAATTCCCGTTTTTGACTTCACCTGTGCTGGTCTGCAGTTGAGTCCCTGAATGAGTCCTGACATCCATAGTAACACCAGCACGTTTGCACACACGACTACACACACACACACACACACACACAGCCTTTATATTTGGCACGGCCTGAGCAGGGGGTAACCTCCATCTATGGAATGCTCTCCAAAGCATAGTGACTGTTTGCATAGCAACCGCATGCCAAGGAACACCATTCCCTAGCAAGCTCACCTCAACGTGGTGCTTCACGGCCATGGCCTCCCTACTGGCCCTGCTGCGTGCTTTCATTCAGGCAAACTAGAGCCAAAGTAAACATCATTACTGGATGTATGTGATTAGAGAACTCAGACTCCTTTTCAGTCTGTTCAGACGCGCGCCTTTGATCAAGCTGGCTTCAGAGGTTGTTTTTTCCCCTCATCTATACATCAGCTATATATTCCCTCAGCTATATATCCCAGTGTCGGTTAACCCTTTCAGCGCCGTGGGCAACTATAGTTGCCCAATGATGTAAGACATCAAAGTCAGATGCTGTTGAAAACCTATCATGTGGCAACTTGTTTAAAAGAGCTCCCCGCAGGGAGCTCTTTTAAACAAGTTGTCACATGATAGGTTTCAACAGCTCAGGATAACCGCATTTTTATATTCCTTAAAAATGTATTCGGCGATCAAAGGGTTAATGCATTCCACAGCTCTTTGGATGCACATAGCTTTGTGAAACCCTAGATGACAGTACTAACCGTATTTTTTTTTGTCCAAGACTATTTTATTTCCTTGATGGTCCAAGGTTTCCCTTCAGCCACAGTTAACCCTTGTACCTAACTTCCCAAAAAGCGTCACATAATACACTCTGTATAGACCGAGGCCACTTAAATCTGTCAGAGAATGTACCTGAATTAGTTCATACATCTCTGTCCTTGGTGAGTCTTTACACCCTGAAGTCGTGATCTTGGAATCGGTCATGACTCAGCTCAGTGTTCTTGTGTTAGTTTGGGTGCATGTGAGCCTGCGCTGAGTTTTTCACCTGTGTTACTGCTGCCAATACTGTGTATTTTTCTTTCAGGGATGCATCAGTTTCATGTTTGCTTTTCAACAAAAATACTGTGCCAACTTGTGGTTGATCTCATTTCACATAAGGACCTCCAGATGTTCAGAAGGCCTTCAGTAACCTCACCCTATACCGCATGATTGCTTTCAAGCTGTTCCCGTGTAAGTTTGCTTGATTAACAATCAAACAATTTATTGACTGAACAACTAAGGCCTGGAATGATTAAGAAATGATGATGACAAAGTGATTGCCTATTGGCTACATTTATACAACTGATGCGACATTGTAAGGATGGCAATAATAAATGCAAAAAAATCCAAAACATTCGCTGACTTCCATCTCTCTTGGACTTTTTGCATTTATTCAGATTATTGCCAAGTTTACATCATCACTCTTCTATGCGTCTTACCTGACAACGTCCTTTAGCTGTGAATACAGTCTGGATTCTCGTAGCTCATTGCTTTATGAGCCTTGCAAGCTAACTTACGCAATTCTGTTCCGTTTCCTGAGCTACACTGCCAGTCAAAAGTTTTTGCACACCCCAATATTTTCTGTAATTGTTACAATTTTTTATATTTTCTTCTTGTGTAATAGTCTCATATTGGTTGCATAACAGAAAGGTAGGAAAAGTGAAGCCCAATGTATAAACCATGTTTATAACAGAACAGATTAAGAAAAACTAGGATCAGTCATTTTGTCAGTATTTAAGCAGATCAGTAACGATGGTCTAATCCAGTGCTTCTCAGACCTCTCCTGGAGGACCACCTGTCCTGCATGTGTTAGATCTCTCCTGCTCCAGCACAGGGGATTCAAATGATCTACTCATTATCAAGCAGCTTCAGGGGGTTGATAGCGAGCAGATAATTTCAATCACCTGTGCTGGATTCCCTGTGGATTTTTCTTGTAAATTTATTATTTGTAATAAACAAGTATCGGGTTCCAGTGATTTCTTTGTTGTAAACATAGATGTAAGAAAAAGACATGACAAGATCTTAGGGTGTGCAAAAACTTTTGACTGGTAGTGCACATGAGTTCAGAATTTATAAGGACATATTGACATTTTATGTCGTCATTTATGTGCAGAAGAGAAGGCCTAATAACTCTGTTGCAATGTACAACAATGCTATCGAAAATAAATTTGACAGTCATTCCACCAATTAGTCTTAGTAAGTGTTGTGAATCAGCAAAAAGTGAACTGGGAGAGGATTAGTTAATTAAGCATTCAAAGGTAAGGTTACCAAAGGCCTTTGTTACCACCAACGGACCACAACTGCATCAACATGACCAAGCAGATACATGACCAGAGGTGTACTGGAGGGGCTCTGCCCTACCACTTCTCAAAACCCGCACAAAAAAAACCCCGAAAAAATATTGATTTGATCTACTAACTGACAGCTTGCCAATCATTTGGCGCCACACTTTCAGGGTTATTTGAGACGCCCTATTCAATTACTACTTTGAATAAACTACAGGTTCTATACATCAAAATAAAGCTTATAATTTCTTCTTTCCAGAGACATTCACATGTGACCACGAGCGTGGTGATGAAATTGCAGTGCCATCTGGCGGAGATAGGTGGTACTGAAATTCTGACGTGAATCTACATTAATGGCGCTTGGCGTTATACTATTTGCCAAAGACGTAGATCAACGTCAATGGCGCCAAATGACTTAATAAATTTTCATGATATTTCATGAAATGGTGTGCAAGCTGTCAATCAGTTTTTTTTTTTTTTTTTGATAAGGTTTATGTGGACAGGTATTGGGCAGTACTCCCCCAGAAACAGTACTGAGTGTGCTGCTTGCAGTGCATCAAAATCAGAGGCAGTCAGTTGAGCAATGCGACATCGCCAATATATTAAACTTAAGCAATCACCACTCTTAAAATTCATAAATAAAAGAATCCGAACAGAATCATGCTAATGTAGGCTAACTCGGGGCTCATCGACTGCTGTTGCTATCGAAGCAGCAGTCGATGAGCCCCGAGTTAGCCTACATTAGCGATGATGACAACGTACTACTAGCTAGCTAGCAGTTACATTCTAGTGCTCTGGATTCAGGGCAGACTGTAGGCCAAGCCACAGAGCTAATTTACGAGCGTGGCCATCTTCTCCAGGAATCAGGGGATTGTTTGTAAGATAAGCATATAGCCTAAAAAGGCAATACAAATGGTTGTTGTGTTATTGCCTGTTATGTGCTCAAAATGCTTCATTTTTGTCCAGTCTCTTCATGCAGCTCCGCGGAATGAGAAAGTGGCTTTAGGCTGATGAAACCGAATAATTCCCTAACCCCATATCGTCAACCAAAGGTACTAAATAGAGGAATGGATGTTATTTGAAATGTATTGAGCTGAATTCCGTTTAGGCTTACACATTCCCTGCTGTAGGAAATGATCATAAATATAACATCATGTTCCTTTTCATACTGCCCCTGTTACTGCTCTATTGGAATATGTGACGCTGGGATAATACAGTATACAGGTTTGACCTGTACTGTGATGGTCAGTTGTAAGGTATTTCGAGTGAAAAATGAATTAAAATTAATCCTTGGATGAGAGGATAAATCACGTGATCTTGTCAATCACATCATTACGAGTTATTTTGCTGCTGAGTAGCAGTAATACGCTTTGCAAGGGCTAGTTGGCCGAACCAAATATTGCCTTACAGATCCTGCAGTTAGGAGTCTGCAGGTTTAATTTGATATGCATCAGGATTTGCACACCAAAGTGAAGTGGGTGACAAACTGTAACTTGGACCTGTTGCAAGGAATGGGGCAGTTATGGGAGAGGGGGAATGGAGTGGGCAAATCCATTCCTGGTCAATAAAGATCATGATGGGTTCACAAGCTGCCAAGCTGCACAACATGAGATAGAGGAAGAGAATTTGCTTGTTTGGACTGATGTGGAGAAGAGCGCAACATCTGCTGAACTGTTCATTGGTGATATACATATAGTAGGAAGACATTTGATTCACAGTGCAACATCCAAGGCCTGCAACCTTGTCTTCAATGGTAACATCCACAATCTGGTTCCATTTCTTTAGTGGAAACCCTTGTGACCCCTTACACAAAAATTACCAGCTGCTCCACACCAGCATCTTCCTGTTTGCAGGTCTTAGCTAAATGTGAGCAGACACTGGACAAAACTGGTCTGATATTCAAAATGGTGATAGATCTAATTGGGTAATTTTTTTTATCGCTGATTTGAAAGTACTTTTCATGATGGCACATCAAAAGAACAGAATACTTAGAGAGACCAACCCCATCACAGACTTATGCTTGAATATGCACTTTGAAATGCTCAAAATGGCTCATGCCAACAGGCGAAGCCATCTGTTTGCAGTAAATAAGACACTGCACTGCCAAATCTTTTAATAAATATTTCCAGATGTGAGCAGTACAATATTATCGGGCCTTGGGTAATGATTTGGAAACAGAAAATAAGCTTTAATGGACCAACAAGTCAGCACTTTGAGGCCTGGAGTTACCTGTTGTTCCCAGACTGTTGTAAACATAGAACTTTTATTTTCCATCACACTTTCTGGTAAATGTCTTGCAGCGTTCAATTTAATCTGAAATTTGGCCCACTCGCCCACATTTCAGAGCTTGCCAAGAGCCCCACGGCTCTAACGTGAAGGTGAAAATGATGAATGTCATTTATTTTTTTGGACGCTTCAATAGACTGAAAGAATAAATAGAATAATCATTAAAAAGTTTCAATACTGGAAAAGAGAACCATTTTCATTGAACTTTTTAAACTTCAAATTATTTATCTGGCAAATCTTAAGGCAAATAAACAAACAGTAAATAAATAAGACTTTTCCATGCTCCCTCATCACACAATGGGTGGGAGCATACTGTTTCCCGGTCGTCAGTCCGCACGTCTGCCTGTCCATCTGTCATACATATCTCATGAGTGTGATCACTGCACTGAAAAAAATGAAACCCTAATGAAATGTTAGATTTACCTAATAATGTTATGTCAACTGGCTCCACAAAACTGAGTTAAGTACATTCCACTAAATGCAATTAATTAAACTGGCCAAAAATGTTTGAAGTCAAATAAAGGTATTGCAGCTATTGCGTGGAACCAGTTGACATAACATTATTAAGTAAATCTAACATTTCACAGGGTTTCATTTTTTTGAGTGTGTCGAAGTGGACAAATTTTTGCTAATTCAGACATAGCACCTCCCCACAGAGGGTAAATGAATTCATGAGGTTTTGCAGGTCACGGGATCAGAGGTCAAGGTCACATGGGGTCAGCTGTATGTTTCAACCGAAGATCAACTTTTAGGGTGTATGAGGCAATGCCAGGTGGAGGCATAGTAATCAGTGCTTTGCGCAGACTTCCACCTTGTTTGTTATACATTTCAATTTTGAAGACAAAGTCTATCATACAGGATTTTTAGCCAAGCTGTTGTTCTATAATTGTTATCTTAGAGGCGTTGTCCTTAACCCTGGACCATTGCATCAGTTTTGAATTTTCAAGTCCATTTATTGGCATTTACCCTCATAGCTTATCTGTTTCATGTGGTAATTCTAGTGCTTACATCAAGTTTAGTACCACAAGAAACCCACATGAACAAGGGTACAACATGCATACTCAGCAGAGAGAGACCCTAGCCGGCCAGCCTTCAAACCCAGGACCTTCTTATTGAGAGGGAACTGTGCTATCCACTGCGGGACCATTTTATATTCATGTAACCTGCAACGTTTGATTGATTTAGCACTGCAATGGCTGAAAGGGATTAAACAGAAATTTCCAAAAATATGTTTTTTGCTATGTGAACTGTAGGAGAGATGAGGGCATACACAACCTAACACTGAAAAACAATATCTACCCAAAACAGATGGATATGTTACATTCACAAACACGATAATACACTTTTGATATAATTATAGGCAATCAGTCAATTACTTTGACCTGGTAACAGGCTACAACTCAACCATGAGTAACTGAATTAAATGTCACAACAAGCCCTGGCTGCAAGGCAAGCTGTTTCAGCACAAGGGCACATTGTAACACTGTCCAAAATGCAGAAAAGAGGACTGGAAATAGCTTGTTCCTATTACCGCCTCCCGCTAGCAGCCAGTTTGACATCAAACCATTAAGCCCGGGCCACATCGCCTACCTGAGTAGCGCTTGTGTGCCACTGAACCTCCTGTTTTTCATTTCGGCGCCAATGTTAACAGGTTAGAGCAGCTGCACAGACTGTACGAGGCACGAGGCATCATCTAGCTGTTAGGCCTATCGCCTCTGTATGAGGCCCGCGGTTATCTACAAAAACAGAGCGAAAATTATCTGTTGGCTGTTGACATCATGCCAGCAACATTACATAACTGACATCTTCCGCCAGATTTTCAAGGTCTATATCAGCAGACTATGTCAAAGACATAAAACAAATGCAAGTTACCACCTTCGTTTTATTGGGTTAACCCACATTCTTTGCTGGTTTGTGCTCTGAAGCATTTGGAGCTGCGGATAAAGTGCTATGGCATGCCTTTTGTCTACAACCAAAAATTAACAAAAAGACAACAAATGAATTTATCACTTCAATGCTTTTTCAGAAATGTGAATAGACAAGTTGCCAAATAAACATTACATATAAAAAAAGAGAAATTCTGGCGGAAGATGTCAGTTATGTGATGTTGCTGGTATGATGTCAACAGCCAACAGATTTTATTTTTGGTGGAAATGTACCCACAAACATTCCTAAAGTGCTGTATGTGTGTCCCTTATTTCACCGATGACTGCTTTTTAACCTCCGCCATTGCAAAGCAGGCTTTGCAAAATATCTGAAGATAAAGCCTGGATCGGTACCAACTGTCCGTGACTCAACAACAGACGTGGAAGCTGTAAGATTTATCAATTTGTGTTGCTTTACTGCATAAGCCAACCTAACGTGATAGCCTGCTGAATGTGGCTGTAGCACGGTATGTAAAACCTGTATTGCAGGGTAACGTTTGTCTGTTGTTGTTATGAACGCTTGGTACCGTATACAATTACCGCAACAGTGTGTCTGTTACTACCGCTTGTTAGTTTGCATGCTGTGCTACTTAACTTTTATGCAGTAATTCTGATTGGTATGCTTGTGTTACTTTGGTAAACATTAGGGTGGTAGTTTCCTCATAATGTTACCTGATCGTAGCCGCTACAGTTGAAGCTAACCGGAGAGCTGTTGTACGTGTCTGCAAAGTAGGGCTGATAAGGCTGCAATTAGACCAGACGTAGGCTTTGCAGAGCTTAGGGTACAGTTTGGGTTTGTTTACTGCTGCTGTGAAATGATCGTTTTATTTATCCATAATGGGGTCAGCTGAGTACTTTTCCGTTGTGTGGGCTAGCTTTCTGATGCTACCGCGGTGAAAGCAACCGCAAAACGTACTATGACATGCCTAGTATAACGAACGATTTCTCTGCATTGCCGTGGTGGAATTCCGTCAAACTTTCAATATATTTGAAAATTGAGGTGCTGCAATATACCGAAGCCTCGTTGAGAAATTCTGTTCATACATGAGTGAATGTTTACCCTCATGTACATGTGTCAGAGCAGGTTTCTGGGTTGTTCTCACCGCCCTTCAGAGAATTAAATTCTAAATCCCCTTATCACTAATAAAACCCCCCAAAATATTGTGTAGCCTCCTTTAAAAATCAACATGGCAAATAAAAAGCCGAAAAAAGTGGACAAGGAATGATGAAGTTGGATAAGGAATGTCGCTAATGTCGATAATGAACGTTGTTCTGGATAAGAGCGTCTGTCAAATGACAATAATGTAATGTAATGGAATTCTTTCCGGTAGAAGTAATCGATTCCTAGCTCCACATAAGCAATGCTTACGCCGTTTCTTTTTGCTGCAAGCTCAGTCAGTAGCTTGGTGTTGGACTTATGTTTCGTTTTGGGAGAAATGGTGATCGAGAGCTTTTAGCAAACTTTCTTCCAGATAAGTGGGCATATAACATGACTATATTGCATCACGTTTATGAAGTTCTTGGATGGTGTTTTTCTTGAGTTTAGCCGCTGCACCTGGTACTAGGGGCATTTGAATTCAAGAGTGACAGGGTCAGTTGTTAATCTGAAACACCGACATTGGCGAAAGTTAGGCTACAAATAATAAAAATAACTCCACAAATTAAATTTATAGTAAGTGGGTCCACTCCAGCAGATAACAGAATGTCATTTTTACAGGTTAAGTCACAAATTTGTCCTATTTGTAGAGCTGCTAACACAGCCACAGCCACAACCACACGCATGCAAGGCGAGACAGTACGAGCAAGACACTAAAATTTCAACATACCAGTCATTGACATCCTGCTGTAAACATTGCTGCAACACTTCCAACAGCTTCCTCCTCCTGTTTGGGGTCGCATGCAGGATCAAACATGTACAGTCTTACAGCATATACCTCCCATCTTGGTTTCTGAGTTCTTCCTGTCTGCACCCTCCCCCGGAATCGAAGTGGCCAGGCAGCCAATTAGAGCAGTGCCTCATTAATATAGCATCCCCGCCCACTCAAAGCAGCTCTTAGTTCATGCCGGCAGACGGAGTCAAGAGTTGTGATACTTTCTGGTAATAAGAGTACTGTAGCTAAAACAATGTGGGCACCAAAAATGGTTGTGGGACAGATGAGTCTTTACCATTAGGCAAAGGTTGGCAATTTGAGCAATCATCAATACACAAAAAAAGATAGCTGGATCTTGCTTTTTCACTAAAATTGCTTGCACTTCCGATACTACCACACTTCTGGTGTGGAGCCTGCCAGTGCCTAATTCTACTGCATGCGCATAATAACACTGAATGATAGCAATCTTATCATCTACATCAGCGCTTTTCTAACCTCTCCTGGAGTACCACTACTCCTGCATGTTTTAGAGCTCTGCCTGCAGCTCATTACCCGTGAGGATGCTTGGTAATGAGCGAATCATTTCAATCATCCGTGCTAGCGGGGAGAGATCTAAAACATGTGGGAGAGGTGGTACTCCAGGAGAGGTCTGACAAGCTCTGATCTACATCATCTGTGATTATTGACGGCAATGCCAAAATTATACTTGAAATTATATCAATCACCTGAATATTGCCATGGAAAGCCCTCATCGAAACTTCAAGGAAATGACCGTTCCCCAGCTGAAAGCTTCTTAATACGGCTTCTACTTTCGGCATTGTACGGCAAAGTATTCGTAACCACGCATGCTAAAGCAACTTTCCGCAGCTCCCCGAGACCGGAAACGACTTGGGCACCGAACTATCCATAAAGCATCAGAAATGGGGCGTGACTGCAACATCAGGAAATTTTTTTTGTTTTAAAGATTGCTCAAATTACCTTGGGCCCCGAACTACTAGGGCTCCATGAAACACTCAATAAACTTAAGTTTTTTTTGTTTTTTTTTAACTCTTCATGAATTAATCATGTCATTCTAAAAATCCATATGCTAAAATAGTATTATAATGCGCATAATTCATGAGCAACCAGTGTCTCACAATTCATAACACTATATTACAGACAGAAATAATGTTAAACAAGTTACCATTCTTTGAAAATTGTGTTTTTTACTGATAAAGACTAATAGAGCATATTTTATACACTGTTCCAGAAAAATCTCAACAGATTCTTCACAGAAGAGAATAGTTTTGACTTTTGAAGATGTGCTCAGACTGACTGAATATAATTCCAGTGCTTTCACCTGGACTTTTATAAAGTCTATTTTAACTCATTGACTGTTTGCTCCAGATGCTGGGACAAGGCACATGGCGCAAATGTTTGTGCTTCCACCACTGATAATTCTGCTGGTCATGATTCTGAGGGCAGTGCACAAGGTATATGTTTATTTCACCATTGTTGTTGTTCCTATGTCTACTATTAAAATCTGATTAAAACAAAACTTGTCAGAGAGCTCAGCCATTGATAATGAATGCTTTTAAGCTGTACTCAAGTGCTTTCTCCCCGTCATGCCAGGTCAAACTTCTGATTCACCAATGTAAGTTTACACAATATTAATTTATTACTTATAACCTCAATAGCTTATATGTGGTGGGACGCGATTAAAAAATGAATCTAATTAATTAGAGGCTTTGTAATTAATTAATCTCGATTAATCGCATTAGCAATATTTGACACAATGAGCAAAGTTTTTCAATTCAAATACATTTTGGTTGACAACTGAATCAATGAAAAGACATATGTGAACGTAAACAACACAAATGTTTATTTTTTATCTATCTTTATCTGTGCATTTTTCCATCTGTCTACTACATTCACAGATTAGTGCAAACTCAAAGTGCAACTAGAAAAGGCTAAATTTTCTGAAGAAAATTTTTGTGCTTGCTTCAGTGAGAAAAGTTGAAGATGTTGGCTTATAAAATGAAGGTGCTTGGAAACTGAGAGGCAAAGGAAATTGCTGAAGAAATGTTGAAAAACTGCTGAAATGTAAACATAAGACTTTAAAGCTGAAAGTAATAGTTTAAGGAATTCTGACTTTTCAGCTGCATCATGACCGAGTCTACTCTTCTTCAACCCAGCTGTAAAATAAAGAATGGTGAAGTGGAGTCAATGAGGTTGTCGCAGGTCTCTCTATGGCCCTGCGCGTATCTAGGTCAACGCAGTGCATGCTGAAAAATTAGCTTTATGGCAGCGCAAACATGGCAGGCCACACTGGCAGACTGCCGCAGCTGTTGTTGCTTATGGCTCATTGTCAGTGTCTCCCCCAGTCCCGAACTGTACAACGCTGACCTCGCCAAGAAGTGAAATGCTACTGTTCACGGCTCTCTGTTCATTTCTGTGCACTGTGTCTTTGCTGGCTAAATGGCTAAAAATAGCAAGCTGCAAGATATCGTTAACACATGTGATATTATTCACGGCTCCCTTTTTATTTATGTGCTATTATTAGCTAGTTAGCTTGCGAACACACAGTACACAGAACGTGTTCAAAACGGGTTGAACTTGAGTTTTGAATTTGCCATCACTGCAGATGACATAATCAATAGCTAGTTGACGTTAACTATTTAACTACTCAATGAGTATGGAAAAGTTACATCTGCTGGCTTAGCAAGGATGGCAGTTACGGTCATTTTGATACCAGTATTTTGCCTGTTTTAGATACGATCGTAAATACACCTGTAATTGTCCCACATTTGTAACAAGACATATTTGTAGTAATGAATTTCTAATGCATAAATGTAATTTATTTACTAGCAGTTGAATCTAATGACTGATCTGACATGACTTTTCATGCAAATCGCTCATGCATATTAAGTAGTAGGCACGTCGAAATGGCCGCGGTCCAGCAGCTACAATGGCTGATCTTAATGGTCGAGTGTTTGCTTTCCATCAAAATTTATCCTTGTTAGGGGTCGAGGACGACATTAAAACTTACTCACAAATCTTTTTATTGGAACAGCCTGGCAAATTATACGAAAAAAAAGTTGAGGATAAAGAACGAATTGGTTACCTTTAAGTCAGTATGGCTTAGCGCTGTAACGAGCCAGCTAGATACCACTCTCATAACTAAGTCATCGTTACTGAGCAAGCTAGCCAGTGCAAATTTTCTCGATAATTCCTGAAAAAGCACAAGACTTACTGCGAATTTGATCGCGATTTGAATCGCAACAATAATTGAAATTTTATGTCCACACACACAAAAAAATCAGAAATTTACATCACAATCCAAAAATCGATTTTCAAATCTCACATTTGCATGTAGGTGTGAACGCCGCTTTTGATTAAAGATAGTTTAACTCACCTCTCACAGGTGTAGCCAATTCTCTCTCTTACGATAAGAACAAAAACGTTTAATTTGAGGGGCATGCTTGCCTGCAAACAAGCACTAGTAATTGCTGAAGGCAAGATTTGCTGAGTTTGCGAGGCTACCACCTGCAATGACCTTTGTATTGTTTGAGTTCTGCCCACCTTTCCGCTTGAGTACAAGGCTTTTTCCGAAGCCAGTAGGCAGAACGGCCAGAGCATCTCTGCCATTCATGTAACTCTTAAATGCAAGCTCTTGCTCTGCCTTCAGTTCTAGGACTCTTGAGCACCTTGAAGGTATCATTTCCACAGTTTTTTTTGAGAGGATCTGTGTGATCTATAGTCTCAGGCGATGCTATGTTGAATTGAATGCAAGGGGCCATTTTTTTGTCTCGTTTGTTCATACATGTCTCACGGTCACGTGGTCTAAATTGACCAATCAGTATTTTACATTCAGATCTGAACGGATGTCAAATCTTCAAAGGATCATTGCAGGCCCTCGTTTTCCTCGCTCGCCCCAATCCCCTAACTTTTGTCTGCACGCCACAGGAACTCCAAATTCGGGTATAAACACTGCTAAAAGACCAGCCGAGGGCCTGTTCGCAGGCTAGGAGCATGCACACCTAGACGAAGAAGTGAGATTTGAAAATTGATTTTTGGATCGTGATGCAAAGTTCGATTTTTTTAGCGCCTGAGGACATGAAAATTTCCACTTATTTTCGCGATTTGCATTGCAATCGAATTTGCAGTAAGGGGTCATCCATTTTTTAAAATCATTTTCATGAGACTACAAAGAGTAATATTTTGACTGACGCCCCCCCCCCCCCTTCAAAAATCGTACTAAGAGAAAGTGAGAAAATGATGATCACGTAACACCATATGTGACCCATTCCAGCAAACCAGGCATAATGCACCAAAGATCAAAACTGAGTGGTTATCAAATCATACTTGTATTCTTCAGTCTCTCAGCTTCAGTTTGATGCCTGATTTGAGAGCCTTTTGGGCTTTGGAAATTATGCATTCAATACGATAGGCCTGTTGGGCCTAATCGGGGATGATCAGATACTCCTTTATGCCTGATTTTGCTTGAATGGGTCACATATTTTCGACTCTCTTCATATGGTCTCTATGAAACCCAGCCAAAACTCGAAAGGAACTCATTTCCATCGCAGCTTTCATGGCTGTGTGGCGTGCACGCAGTCAACCACAAAATATTTAACATTAGTTCTAAAGTAAGAGATGACAATTAAGACGACCGAGATGCCGCTTTTTAACATTCCAATCGACATTATTAAGTCGCGTCAAGTCGACAGCTATGCCAGAAGGCTGGCTAGGGCCAGCGGCGCCTTGGTCACGGTCATTCTCGGTGTTTTCATCGTCAGCTTCCGACGCATACGGCTCGTACAAAGACAGTACGTTTCTCACCATTTCGTCCTGCTCGCATTTCTATTGGTGTCTGAATTGTCTATTTCATATGAACTTCCTGACACTGACAAAACCAAACTTTCTTTGCCGCTTGAGCTAACTGTCATAGTCAATAATGGTTTGTGTTGCCACAGAGTTATCGCTGTGACGCCGTTGCAAATAGGCGCTCAGTGCTGCAGGTAACGTGGTTGAGGCTTGGCTACTTAATTTTAAAATTAAAATTCTACCATTCTGAATTACCTTTTTGGTATTCTTTTGTTGTCTTTACAATATCTTAAACATAACCATTTGAAAGTTTCAGCAATTCGACCACTTGGAAATACGTGACAGATCCACTTTAAGGAATTTCAAATGTGCGTTCAATTTGTGCCTGGAACGATTGGCACTCCATAATTATTTTAAAAAGTGTACACTAGGTTTTGCTAGGCTTTAACCCCTCCCCCAAACTATGCTTTGTACGCTCGTGAAAACTGATGAAAAAAATGGATGACCCCTAAGTCTTGCGCTTTAACAAGAATTATCTCGAAAATTTGCTATGCTGTTTGTGTGAACAGAATTCGAGCAATCATCAATCCATAAAAAAGCTGGATCTAGATTTTTCGTGAAATTTCAAACACTCCCAAGACTACCACACATCTGGTGTGCAGCTTGTTAGTGCTTAGGTCTATTGCATGCTAATGCATCAGCTAGGGGGGTTCCCATGTGCAAAAAAGTGTACCCTATGCAACCCACTGGATTTTTGAAGCAGACAACGTCCCTTAACGAAAAATCTTGTTTACCATTTCCACAGCCCGGCAATAAGGAAGAAAATGGGGTCTCTTTCCGGGGTTCATGCCAAAATTCCGAGACCAATTATTAGGGGTAGGGGAAATAGCTGTAACTTTGTAGTCTTTCACCCCAAAACAACAAACTACCCCTCAAAATGTCGGCCGTGAACTAATCTTTCAAACTAGATACAGTTTGTAATGATCGGATCAAGAATGAGGTCACTACAGTTAGAAAAATGACGAAAAATGAGGTGAAAATATAACATTCCCATGGAATACCCCCCACAGATCATGCCAGATCCAACTTTTAACCCCTCCGATGGTTCAATCCAGTAGCGAAGACACAAACTACTGATGAACTACTGCGAAACCAGAATGATATGGCATCCTTCACTGTAGACAGCAGCTCAGACACAGTTCCATTTCCAAGTCACTTCGACAAGTCAATGTTCAAAATATGAGCCTGCTCGTCTTATAGCTATAAACAAAAGTAACCAGAAATAAAGTCACAAACAGACAATCAAACCACAGGCAAGTGACATGGCTAAGTCATGATATCCAGCGTTTTAAAGTAGATTTAAAATTTTCATATGAGTTTATCAGCTTCAGGTTGGAAGGTAATTAAGCCATTCCATGAGACAGCTGCCGAATATAAGAAAGAATTCTTCCCCATACAACTCTTAAAACGACAGAGCCTGTAATCAGTAGAACTTCCTCTGGTACCATGCTCATAACTTAGTTATCGTTACTGAGCTAGCTTGCCAGCGTGCAGGGAGTACCTTTCCAAAACCATTATTAAACTAGCTGGTCAGTTGACTGTGTCTAATTAGTTGAACCGCGATTGTCTGTGACATAGGGACTGACGGAGTATCGTAGTGATGGAGTCAGCTCAGTGCTAACATAAAGGGAATTTGCATTAAGCTGCTAATGGGAAATTATTGTTTTCTATTAACTTGCGTGATTCAGTTATGCTTGCAGCAAACTAAAAATTTACTAGTTTCATAACTTCAATAGCGCGTGCATTTATTTATGTGCCTTGATCTCTGACAAGGAACTCTCCTAACTTTGGCGTGCAAAGACCGACATTGGAGTCAATCTTAAGTCAAGTTTCAGACATACGCAGGTTGGACGTTGATAGTGCTTCACTTACCGTCAAGTGAGAATTTTTCCTGTGTGAGAATGGGTGCAAAAAAGATCGATTTTTGGATCGTGATCCAGATTTCATAAAATTCACGCATGTGAACGCCCATAAAGAAGACAATGACTAATTATCAGTTTAAAGCCATGTTATGCATCCTACCTGCTTTCTGTTCATCAGCCGCCACTGTCTGTAATCAACAGAGCATCATGCAACTGGTAGCCTACAAACACAAGTGCTTCGACCTCACTCAGTGGCTTACAGAAAACGTGTAAATTTTAAATTGATATGCATGGTTTATGATCTGCTCAGCCAGTCAGACCCAGTGAATCAATCCCTGTTCTCACAATGACTTCTTTTGCCAGATCTTAAGCGTACTGACACTTCAGTTTCTCTCATTCTGTCTTTGTCTTGCCTCCTCTCTTTTCACCTTAAAAATGTTATCGGCCAAACGCTGAAGAGCATTTTGTTAGCGCATTATTCTAAAAGTTGATGCGTATGATTCAATTAACACGCAGAGAGCTAATTTCCCTCCTTTGCTTCCAGCTGGCTTGTTGGGCCGAAGACAGCGCGCTTGCAAAGGAGTGACAGACGACTGCAGAACTACAGAAGAAGTGGCTTTAACAGCCACTCAATACCATTTACATAAGTTAATTACAATGACTAAAATAGATACTAAGCAATCAGTGACAATTTTTTTCCGCTTACCTGGATTCACGCGCAGTGTTTGCATAGATAAGTGGACTGATTTTGCTTAAGAGGAGATGGAGGCTGCCTTTGAGAGTTTATTTTCAGGGTTTATTTTCAGGGTGGAGGAGCTCAATGAACAACTGGCAGAATGTGCCAGAAACTCTGCAACAGCATGCAGAGGAAAAGGTGAGTCAGTTGTCCTGCTGATACCTCAAAGATGTTTGGCTCTTGTGGTGTAAAAGACATGGACTTATCCAAAACCTGCAATACTCCTTGGTTTACACTACACCCAGCGATGGACAGCCTTGGGGTTCCTTGTACACCCACAGAGTAGTCTTTCTCAGGCCATCATTTGGGTTGCAAGATTTTGAAAATGTCCATGTCATTTGCAATCAACTCCTTACTGGTTGTTAATTCATAATTCTGCAAATCACAACACTTGATGCAGAGACTCCTGTTGGGGACTGACTGAAACCAACTTCAACCTCCTGGTTGAGAGCCTGTGGTACTTACACTCAAAAAAATGAAACCCTATGAAATGTTAGATTTACTTAATAATGTTATGTCAACTGGTTCCACGCAATAGCTTTGCGTAACCTTTATTTGACTTCTAACATTTTTAGTAATTTGATTAATTGCATTGAGTGGAATTTACTTAACTCAGTTTTGTTGAAAAAGTTGACATAACATTATTAAGTAAATCTAACATTTCATAGGGTTTCATTTTTTTGAGTGTACCTTGGTCACCAATGGAGTGATAACAATTCAGATGTGTCCAGAACACATTTTTCTGCCTCAATAAACGGTTTCTCTCAGATCTAAAATAACCCCCCCGTCCCCACATATTTTTGCCTTGTCTCTCATTCTTTTACTCTCATATCCAATCCAGTCATACCCCTTTCCCACACTTTTCCTAATGCTGATGTCATTTTGTCATCTGTTCTTTCCCAGAGTTTCAAAAACAACAGTAAGCTTCTGGAGTGTATATTGGATTAAAGCATTCATGATGGCACTGTCTTAAAATATTACATGTTTTTAAATCTCAGTGGAATGCAGTCAAGGCCCAGGATACTTTTATTACTGATGGGGCTCCTCTGACAGCTAATAACTCTAAAGTGTTTCATTTTCAATAACTGGATTCATTTGATGCTTAACTATTACCCCCCCCCCGTTCTCTTTTGAAGGGTGTAGATGAGCCATGGGATGTGAGACCGCCAGAGGAGGAGCATTCTTCTTTCTAACGCTGCAGAAGACAATGCAATTAATCCCTGTTCCATATGATCATTTAATAAAAGATTGAAAATGAATTTATTTTTCAATAACTTCAGATATCTGATAATTTTTTTAATTTTTCAATGAATATTTGTTCATTGTTGCTCAAAACTATGGCATTTCAAAGACAATCGTAGATGTGGAGTTCTTCTTTATGTAAGATGAAATAAGCACTTATTCTGCTTATGTTACAATTATTTGGTAGACTAGCTTGGTAGCTTGCATGCAATGTGGAGTCTCTTAAGGAACAGTCCTACCAAAAATGAAATTCATGGCATTATCTTCTCACCCCCCATGCTAGTTAAAACACGGGTGACAGTTTCTAGTCCTTACAGTACACTGGGAGGATCATGCCAGCACAATTCTGCAGCAGCCTTCTCCAAAACAACTGAAGTTAAGTTAGTTAGCGCTTTCCCGAGAGCTTTGTTACAACCACCTGTGCTTGCGACTGACCTGTCAGCCTGAAGGTTGGACTAACTCAGTAAGCTGATCTCAGGGGTGGGAGAGAAATACAGCAGAACCTTTACTTTCTGTCACTTGGATTTTCCTCCTTTTAAGAGCATAATAAAACAAGAGCACTCAGAGAGCGCAGCACTTCCGCCCAGGGCCCTAACCCTAACCCTTACCCTAACCCCTAACCCGGATCACTCCCAAAATCTAATCAATTGGTCCGAATCAATTTCTGACCTTCTCTGCTGGACTCACAAGAGCCCATACCTCCACCAGCATGGCTGGATTTGAACTTTGGCCTATATCTCCCCACTGTACTTTTGGCCTAGATAGGCCTAAATTTAGTCACTTGTTCCTCTTGTGCTACTTAAACATCCCATGCAAAGTTTGGTTAAAATCTATGCAACCGTTTTTTGAGATGACAGACAGACAAACAAACCAACCAACCAATGCCGGCAAAAACATACACCTCCTTGACGGAGGTGAAAAAGTCAAAAACCTGACCAAACATCAGTTTAATGGACAAAGACTAAAACCAAAAGTACGCTGAGTTCACCGCTGGCCAAGCATCATTCATTTTGGGTACAATTGGAGAAGTCTTCCCATTGAAAATGGACAATAGGCTACATTTCAACTCATTTTCGCATTTCACATTCCTCATTCTCGTAATTTGGAAAACTGTGTACGAATGCCCAGTGCAGATTTTCCTGTTACAACAAGGAGCATAACAACCAACTGAGCAGTGAGTTATTATTTGTTTAACTCATCAACCATCCAATAAGACTGTATAAATTAGAGTATGGAGGGAGTTGAAAAGTGAGCACCATCCTTCGTGGATGTTTCATTGTGTCAGACCCACAACATCCTCATAAGGTTCAACAGTGAAGTCTACGGTCTGCAAAACCTACCCAGCCCCCTCCATGTCAGGAAAAATGAGCAAATTTTCGGTTACAAGAGTCATGTCATTCATATCTAACTTTTCCAGTCTTCATTTGGGTCCTGTTCATCAGTCTTAGCTTCCGACAGAGTTCTAACTCACTATCTCAGTACAGACACTCTCACTACCGTAGTACAGGCAGTACTCAATCCGCCTCAAGGCAGAAACTCAACACACTGCCAAAATACAGATGGTCAGCACACTGTATCAACACACTGCCTCGGTACAGAAAATGAACACATTGCCTCTACAAAGAAATTCAACGCACTGTCCTAGTACAGAAACTGAGCACACTGCCTCAATACAGATACAGTGCAATACAGGCAGTACACAACCCACCACAAGACAGAAACTGAACACACTGCCTAAATACTGGAGGTCAATACAATGCCCCAGTACAGAAATTGAACACACTGCCTCAGTACAAAAACTGAACACACTGCCTCAGACAGAAACTTTACACACTGCCTAAATACAGATACTCACATTGCTGCAAGACAGGCAGTAAACAAACTTAACTGAACAACACTACTGAACTACAGGCACTAAATACACTGCCTCAAACAGAAACTTAACACACTGCCTAAATACAGATGCTCACATTGCCGCAATACAGCCAGTACACAAACTTAACTGAACGCACTACTGCAATACAGGCACTAAATACACTGCCTAAATACAGAAACTTAACATACTGCCTCAATACAGAAACTCAACACACTACTGCAATATAGGCACTATTTAGGCTGCCTAAATATAGAAACAAAATGACGTCCTTAAAATGATGTCATAGATATTGCAAAACGGCTTGAACTGCTTATAACATATGATAGTCAACTGGTAAAGGAACATTCAATAGCAGCCTACACATTTTGAAACACAAAATTGCCTTTTTTGGCAAAACTGCCTTCTTGGCAATGAACTACAAATCACTATCAGCGTTTGTATTGATGTGATAATTAATCTCTATCACTGGTTAGGCTGCATACTACATCATTACTACTACTACTACTACCACTACTACTGAAATAAATTAATTCTATTTAACAAAGCTGACATTAAATTACGTAAGATATTGTAAATATAATGGAATAAGTATATGTTAAAAAGAAAATCTGGAAACTACATTGATGAAACCGAAATCGGCGATTTTTCGTCAGACATACCTGTTAGAAAACCGTTGCCATGGAAACGGCAAAGATGGTGGACTTGACTTATTGATATAAAATTGTTCCCAGACAAGTTTTAGGGAAAGTCACCAAGTTTGGTGGTCCTAGCTCAAGCCGTTCAGAAATTATGCGACGTGAAAATTGGCTCGGGCATAAAAAGCCCCCCCCCCATCTATAACCTAGATAGGGTTAACACACTGCCTCAGTGGAGAAACTCAACACGCTGCCTCAGTGCAGAAACTGAACACACATGAGCCACATTTTGTACACCCAGATCCAGATTTAATAAGATTTTTGAATGTGCAAAACCTTTTTGAACTTTCAAAACCAAAACATGACCAATGACTGGCCAGGGTGTTTGTACACCAGAATATAGTACAATGTGTATTGGCTGCATTTATTCTGTATATTGAGATAAATGTACATCTTGCACATGGATTTTATATTTTTACATTACTGCAGTTCATCAAAAGTAAAATTGCCTGCCTGTCAATAACAGATTGAATTTGCACCTGCCTGTTCTCCTCTTTTTATTCTTATGGGCTAATCTTGCTAATTAGCTTACTCCCTGGTTACCTCTGCCAAGGAAGTCGTTTTACGTTTGGCTTGTGGGCAAGTATGTTTGCTTCTTCGTTTGTATGTTAGCAACATTACTGAAAATCGAAATATTTCTTCACCCAAAGAGTAATTTCGATGTGGAATAGCTTGCCTGACCATATTGTTGAGGCAGAGACCTTGGGAATTTTCAAGAGCAGACTTGACTTAAAGCTAGATACCACTGTGTCATTAGGTATCTGAAGTGATATATTCACAATAGTATAAAGAAACTGGTGAGCCTAGTTGGGCTGAATGGCCTGTTCTCGCCACTCATGTTATGTTATGGACACATTTTATGACATTTTTACCAGAGGAGTGTCTTGGCCCATTTAGAAGTGAAATCATTTTGGGAGTGATCCAGATCAAATTTTTGATGCAGGAATTTTTTTATTTACTTGTGTGGTGGTACATAATTACCAGGGCTTCTGGTAGACCTTTTACTTCAAGCGTATTTTTCAGGGCAGAGTTTTTCCCAGCAGTGATGACATTTAAACCATTTTTTTTTTTGAAGGGTGAACCATCAAAATGGCAAAGGAAGGATCTGGACATTGCCACAGTTATAGTTTTAAGGAAAAAATGTATGAACCCCGCACCAGGTACCCCAGGAACTGTGATAGGCTTGAAGTGCAACACAATTTCAACACTACAATGAAATCAGTTGTCAGATCAACTGTCCCTTCAAAACTGGCATCAGGCCAGATTAGCGACAGCAACTGAGTTAAAAAAAAAAAAGAAAAAAAGTGGGAGACAAGTCAGTCAAATACATCAGGTTCTGATTGCTTAAGTTAGACATTTGAACTAAAAATGAAATCAGAATTTGAAGCATCAGTCTGCCGATAATGCCCCGTCTCACATTTGGATTCCTCAAAGCCATATTTTGGCCTCAGTTAAAACTAACCAAAATATCCTTCCCACGACATCGCCTAATAATGCAGCACTCCTCTTTTATAAATATTTTGCGGAGATGACAGGAAAGAAAGATTCGTTTAGATTGTCGCGCTCCCCCTTGTAATGGCGAACGCCATACTTTCCCGTGTCCCACGGAAAAGCGTAAGTTTCGCGACCAAACTGCGCATGCCCAGCTATTGACATTGCCCCTATAAGCCTTTTAGAAATAAGAATTCAGGTGGACTGGGAATACGGAATAAGAAGCCGCGGCAATGATTAAAAAGCGTAACAGTTATTCTAATGACCTAAGCCCAGAGGAAGAAATATAGCTCATGGATGCAGCTTTACAATTTATTCGTGCTTCATAACCATATAACTGAAAATTATTACAGTGCATACTAGCATGATCCTTTCAAGTCTACCGACTGTCTCTTCTCATGCTTCTTCCGCATTAAAAAGTTGCTGCGAAGGCGGAGATCCGTGTCACATGACAGTGCTTGTCACTGAAGCAGGAAGTGATCTTGCTTTGAGGTCAGCTACCTAGCCGCCTACGACGTTGGTGTGCAGTTTACAATACCGCGTGATCACTTTCATCAGTGACTTCGGAATTTTGTCTGCGATTGATCTTTCGCAAAGTCGGCTAACTAGCTAGCTATATTGACTTGATCGGGTTTGATATTCCACGTATAAAAAGTAATGCGCCCGCGCATCGTTGTAATTAACAGTAGCAAGATAGTTGGCGTGAAGTTTTATTTCAGAGTAAGTCCATGTTTCCAAAATCAAAACAATTGTCCCTCAAGTTGGGTGCCGTTATATTGTGAGGGTATTGCAGGTTCACCAGAAATTTAATGGCGAAATTGTGTTGGATGCTGCATGCATTTTTCGCTCTCTAAATAATTTTCATTTTAAATTTGACCACTGCATGCTTGAATTATTTAGCTTGTTAGCTAGCTATCTGCAGATGGTGAACTGTAATTCAATATTGCTCAACTTTATTAGTATTGGATATCTAGATAATTGAATATTGTCATAATTGAGGGAATCGGAAGTAAATATTATGCAAATGATATATTTATGTGTTTGCGTTCTGCATGTGCATGCAAGCTCGTTCGTAAGTAAGTTAGCGACTTGCTGAATAGCTCAAGCAATATTGTGTTGTGCTGGAGGACAGCAGCTAGTTCAGCAGTCTCAGGTCCGGCGGCATATCTCAGTGCATATGAGCTGACGCTTTCCTGCCACTACCTGCTTTGGTGAATCAACGCCCTCGTGCAGTTTGGGTTCATCTTTACCGTTTCAGGTTGCTCTATTTTACTGCGCCCAAAGTTACATAAGTTGCGTGACCGACTCCTTGCGTGCATAGTCTAATGTGCTTGGGTAGATAACGTAGGCCCACAATAAGGCACTTAACAGTTTCCTAACTACTGGCATGCGCGTAATAACTGCTGGTTTCCAGGACAATATTTAAAGTTACTTTAATATCGTGGCGTCAAATCAGTGTAAAGAAGGGAAACTCATCTCAGCCACCACCAACATCGCACTGTGTGTTAGTTAATTTTGACTCGGGTTCTCCTTCTCTGTTATTTCCCCATCCAATCACCCCAGTCAGGGGTTATGCACATTGGTGGTGGTTTGATGGAAAATATATTCCCGTCAGTGTGAAATGTGTGGAGATGGACAAGGGGGCAGGAATTCTGCTGCTGATGATGATGATAATGATGAGAATGGTTTTATCCAAACAGAACTCTGCCATCTGCTGAGATGCATCCCATGTGAGGAAGAGGCGGGACATGATGTTGGGTGGTTTGGGCTTGCGTAATGGAGAACCGATTCAGCACAGCCGAGGCGTGGCAGCCTCCCCTCCTTCCAAGTGTCCCCACCCTCTCGGGTTCCCCGCGGCATGACAGTGAGGGGAATGCCGTAGGGTTTGTGCTGGTGCACGCAGGTTAGTGATTACAGAATATCAGCCTGTGAACAGTGACAGAGGGATCCAAGTCAGCAGGGTTTATCCAGCTGAGATACCTCACACATCTTCTGCTGGCAGCTCCATTGAATTGCACCCACGAAATAAGCCTCAATTGTGCTAAAAAATGACCTCAGGATGCTGGCCTTGCTTGCTAAATTTCAAACGGTGAGCCACTGATGAAACAGGTGACTGAAAAACAAGTTAAGCTGGCTATAGTAGCATCAGCATTGGACCCATATAAGGTTAATGAGGGTTTTTATAGACAAGCATCCTGGAGTCATCTCATCCCTGCAGCACATGCTGATGTTTGCAGGCTGCTATTCAATGAAGCTGCCTGCTAACGCTTAGAGACTTAGGTACTTGTCTTCTTGTACAATTGTGCATCTGGGCCTTTCTTTTTCTGCCCTGTTTAGACCCAATGAGCAAACTTCTTCATGTCAGCTGTATGCATCTTTTTTTTTTTTTTTTTTTTTGATCTTCAGTATCTTGGCAGTCTCATGCATACCAAAGCCTTCATGTCATAAAATAACAATTGACTGAGAATTTTCTTTGTACAGCTTTTTATTTTTAGTGACTTTAAACCAAAATTGAACTTCATAAATGCCAGTGTACTTGTGTGCAGCATCAGAAAGAAATAGATTTTAAGCTCAGTAAACTGTGGAATTGGTTGGTTTGAAAGGTATGTGACCAATCCAATATCCATTAAGCACTCAAGCATAATTACATAAAGATGATGTGTTGTCTTTCCAGTAATTGCTGCTGAAAATAGGGCTTTGCATCAATATACAAATATTGAGACTAAAATATTATCACCAGAGCTGCCGGATAGCTCACTCGGTAAAGCATTGCGTTGTGAAGCAGAAGTGACTATCACGGTGGGGTCTGATCCCCGCCTCGTACCAACCGGCAGTGGTCGGCAGCTCTTTTCAGAATAGCGCGCAATTGGCCAATGCACTACAGGGATGCAAATTGGGAAGGGTCTGCCGGGATAGGGTATTGTAAATAACAAGTTCTCTGGCGCCTCCTGTTGGCCAGTCGGGCGCTTGTTAGGAAGATTCTAAGCTTGTTCATGTTCGGGTATCCTCCGCCCTCATTCTGGGCTAGCGAGGTTTCGACCAATGAGTGTATAAGAAGCGGTGGTGATGGGCGCGTGCTTCGGAGGAGAGCCGCGAGCTGTCTCACTCTCCTGAGTTGGCAATAGGGGGCCGCATATGCGAAAAGCCTCGTACATAGTTCCCTAATTGGACTTTTCAGATTTGGGTGGGATTGGAGATGCCAAATTTATAAAAAGAAAAAAAAAAAAAAATTATCACCAAACATTACAATTTTCTCTGTATTCCAAACTTTTGAACAGCACAGTGGAGCCTTGCTTCCACTGAGCAGTCCGATTCAGTTAAATTCAGTTATGCATTAGAATGGTTATTTTTGCGTTTCTGTTGTCAAAAGTTGTGGCTGGTACCAAAGAAACTCGTCCAATCCATCCCATTTTTTTTTTTACTCTTCTGATGGGGTGTCTACCACCCTGGTCCCATACTAATGTAGCTGGAAACACTGCCAGCCCGTTGGTTGGTTAAGAGAGAATCATCACTCTTGATGCAATACTTAACTGGTGGGCGCCGGACGGCTATTTCCGTACGGTAACGACCCTGCCTACATTTGAGAGTTTTGTTTAAAGTGGAAGCGCAAACTAGTTCTAGGGTTTCAGTACCAGTCAATACAGGTTATGCAGCAGTTCTAAGGGTACTGTAACTGTATCGAAAGTGTTCGGTGGAAACGTGGCTTTTGAGGGTTCTTCGTGTTCCTCCATTTATGCTCTAACAGTGGGATGGAATAGAAAAAAAAACAGAAAAAATTGGACAGTGATGGAAAGAGTGGAAAAGTGAAATCAAAAAGATTGAAAGAGTAAAAATGTATGTATGGTATGAAACAATGTAAGAAGAAGTTCCTGAAGCCATTCTGGTAGTGCCTGTTAGTGTTGATTTATAACCATAAATGATTTTGGAAAGTTGCTTTGCATTATTTTAACATCACCATGAATTAACGTGAGACAAAATCACCATTGTTTAAGTAAGATCCTGCTATCAAACTCACAAATTGACTAATACAATGGAGAAAACTTCTGAAAAAAAGGGTCACTGGAGGTAATTGTTCAATTACATAAATGGAAGGCTGCTCTGTTGTGGTTTTCTGTCTTCCCCTAAGAATGCTTTACTTGGATCTAAAACTGCTAATTTAGCAATCTTCTTACTTTCCCTTGAAATGGCACTTGTCATTCAGTTTCTCATTGCTCAATCTTTGTAGCAATGAAAGGGAACAGAGATTTTTATTGACATAGAATAGAATGTGGTCATTCATTCCTTGGTGGCACAGTTTAATAAGGTATTGATTTCACCTGAAAGCTCGCCGTTTTTACTTTCCTCTGTGAGGTTGGAGACTTCAAAAGCTGTGCTTGTACACTGAGAACAATGCTTTGCAATATCAATAAGCATCGCTATCTCTGTGATCGTGCCAGTCACGGTCATTCTATAGATGACAAGGTCTCAAACTTCTCTCCTTTAAAGAATGATAGTTCTCTGCCAAGTCAGAAGTTCATCCTTGTGCATTTTGGGGTTGAAAATGGCACAGGGTTCAAACTTTTTTCCTGTTTTTTAGGGGCTGGTTACCACTCAGAATCCAAAGCTAAGGAATACAAACATGTCTGCAAGAGAGCCTGCCAGAGGGTGAGTGGTTAACATCACATGAATGTTCCCTGTTTTCATTGGTTTTAAATGGGAATCAGCTTCTGAAAGGAATTTAAACTTTAATTGGATGGGCTGATCAAGTATTTCTCAACTTTGATGTGTTAGAGCTTCTTGCTTTAGCTGTCAGTCCAAATTTGCTCATTTGCTCTTTAATTTTAAATACATGCTTATTTTCTGTGTGGTGCCTTGGAGGTTTCCTTACATGTCACACCTCCATGCATTCGTTAAAAAGATTTCAGTAATGTAATACCTGGTCCTGGAGAAGCTGCAGGTGCCCAGGGAGCAAGCTACCAACTGACTTGAATTCACCTCTTAAAGTTGGGTCATTGCTTTGAATTGAAATTCTAGTCTTCTTCTGGTCCTCTTCTCCTAAAAAGGCCTTGTTTAGAAATATCTAATTTTGTACATGTGCAAAATGTTCAAACAAGATCAAGGGGACTGCAGTCCTTGGTAATCACAGATATCACTGAGCGTACAGAGACTGAATGGGTGAAATGAGTGGGTTGCGGCAGACTCCTGCCAGAGAATGTGAGCTATGTGTTGATAAGTCGATGATGGTCCTGAGTTCCTCTTCAAAGTGACTTCAAAGCTCTTCAGCAGGGCTATATGCTTCTTATCATCTCTTGGGAATAGGGCTCGCTCAGAAGTATTATTTTTAGGTTTGTAAGGTTAGAGGTTCCTTATTTTTGTTAAGTATTTAAATCCATCCATCCAATCATTTTTCACTGGGCTGGTGGGCTGGCTTCGTGTTGCTGCTTTGGGCTGAGCCCGGCCAGGCCCCAGGAAAAATCCAGCCTCCTTTGCTGGCTGAGGAGCTCCGCTCCCAGGTCTGGCTCCTGGAAGGGGCCCGAGTGTCCCCATCTGGGCAGGGTTCCCCAATCTCCCTCATGCTGACTCATAGGGGGTTTCTGATGTATTTACAGATTTAATATGAACTTGGAAATTGTACTTAAGGAGATATGTCCAATGCAAGTGTACACAGGAAGCATATTGCATGTACACATTTTTATAGCATAGCATGCTGTTACATGGAATCTGTATGGAAATTTAGAGCTTGTTTAGATTGACTGGTACCCAATGAATCACATTATCCATGGAGGGCTGTGCTGTCCTGTTTAAAGTATGGAAACAATCCCAAATTGAATTAATATGAATTACCTTCAGTTACCTAAAGGTTTTCTTACCGTTCTGAGAAAAACAAATTTTTCAATGCTGGGAAAATATCCTTAGTTGTGGCAAATGAAATACAAAGAATTTAGTTTTTAAAATTGTACTTGGGAAAATAAAGGCTGTGTCCTTCCTGCAGTTGGACTCGATTCCAGCTCAAATGTCTTCCCCGTTCTTCTTCCCAATTTCCTGTCTTTCTTCATGTATAACTTCAAATAAGTTTTATAAAATTGTACTTGAGTAACGTCATTTTTGACTGATGTGATTATTGCATGTGGTTTTGGATCCAGACATTGGTTGTTAGTTCTGAGTTGACCTTTGACCCAGGAAACACTTGTTCTGTTCCTGTCTTTCAGGCAGTGGAGAAGCTGAAGGCCGGTGCCATGGCAGTAGAGGCGGTGACGGCTGCGCTTGTGGAGCTTGAGGTAATTTAGTGTCTGGTTCTTAAGTATTTGGGCAGCGACAGAAATGTGCTTGCTATGGCTGTGTACCCCCCACAGTGGATCTGAACTTAAACAATCAAGATGAGCTTGAAGTGGACACTTTCAGCTTTAATTAAACGGTCAAAATTATTGTATTAACCAGTGTGCTGCCAGCATTTTTGCTTATATCCTCCACAATGTCAAGAGCTCATAAGTACAGTTGTAATAAGCGAAACTAACATAATAAATTACATTTTCATTTTTAATACTTTGTTGCAAATTTCTTGCAGTCAATGACTGCCTGAAGTCTGGAACCCATTAACATGAATGGATTTGGGGTTTCTTCCCCAGTGATGCTCTGCCAAGCCTTCTCTTCAGCTGTCTTCAGTTCCTGCTTGTTTTGGGGCATTTTGCCTTAAGTTTTGCCTTCAGCTAGCAAAGCTCTTGCTGGAGTGGATCCAGGTCAGGTTATAATCTTGGCTCTTTTTGCCTTTGAAAGTTTTGGGTTGCTTTTGCAGCATGCTTTTGGCCATTGTCCATCTGTCCTGTGTAGGGCTGTTAAATAAGTTTGGCTGAATTTGAGCACACATAAATGGCTCTGTACAATTTGGAATCCATCCTACTGCTTTGGTCAGCCATCTCATCATCAGTAAATATAATGGAACCAGTTTCAGTGGCTGCCACACATGCCCATGCCGTAGCGCTGCCTTCATGATCATATTTGTGGCGGTGTGCTTTGGATCATTAGGAGTTCCTTTCCTTCTCCAAACTCTTCTCCTCCCATTGTTAGCTCTAGGTGAGCTATTGCCACCACTTGGCATCTGTCGTCGTCTGTCGTTAACATTTTTCAAAAAATCTTCTCCTCTGAAACTGCTGAACAGATCCAGACTAAAATTAGCCACAAGCATCCTTAGGATGTCTACTTGTGTCGATTTTGCCTGCTGTCTGAATAACATGGCCACTGTTACGAAAAATAGAACATAGGGGTAAAACCACATATTTTCAGCTCTATCTCAGGAACTAAAGCAGCTAGGGGAAAAAAACCGTTACCTCAAAATGATCAGCAGATGAAATTCTACAAAAGTCTTCATAGGATCAAAATCATACAATGCCTCCTTGTGGGAGTTACTGGGCTTGAAATGTCAAATTTGACAATTTTGCATTTTTTTTGGCCTATATAATGAAAACTATAAGAGATGGAGAAAAACTTTCAATTGCTAAAATGATCAGCAAATAAAGCTCTACAAAAGTCACCTTATACTGAAATTGTACAATGGCTCTTTGTAGGAGTTATTCACCTTAAAACATCAAATATGATGATTTTTGTTGTATTTCAATATAGCATCTGAATAAACCATCACATTCAATTTGCTCATTAGATTCTTGAAATGATAATCAGAATCCCCTGGAATTTTCGTTTGAATCAAACTGATTTATTTCTTTCTTGTCCATTTAAAAATCAATTTTGCGAAATTATGGGACGAGGTTGGAATCGTAATCATGTTTTTTGGTATTTCATTAATATTCTGTACCTAGCTACTTGTATGCTGCTGTGGATTATGTTTCTGTAATTTTAAGAATTAGTTCATTTTCATTCAGATCCAGGTGAGCGATTCAGGCTCTCTAGAGCCTCTAGTTCTGGTTCATATTAACCTGTGTTCCTTCTATCCATAAGATTTTGTTCAAGAACTGCACAGGGTTTTTAGGTATTTCATAGCAAACCCTTTGCTTGTCTACCTGTTTTTGAGACTTCAAGTCACATCTCGTGGTAAACCCAGTAAATTTGCTCTGGAAAATATTCTCTTGATTGTTGATTTGACACAGAGATGCTGACCTGGAGGGTCTTCTGAATCAGGCCAACTGTTTTGAAAGGTTTTTCTTCTCTGAGGGAAAGAATTCTTCTGTCATCCACTGCAGTTGATATGCATGGTCTTCCAGATTTTTTAATGTTTGGGATTTCACTACTGTGTTCTTTCATTTTAGCAGATTTGGCCACAACTATGTTTGCATAACCAATGTTTTGTTTTTCTGTGATTGGTCTGTTTTGATTTTCTGCCTAATGATTGCTCGCTTCACTGGCAGTGACAGCTCTTCGGACTGAGAAGTATGAGCAACTAATTCCAAATGCTAACTCCACGTTTGAAATCAACTCAAGACCCTTCATCTGATTACTTGTAAATGATATAATGAGGGAAACTGGCCATGGGCTGGCTGAGCAGCCACTTGTTAAATTACTTTTGGTCCAAAGACCAAATGGTGGGACCACGTATAAGAAGCGCTTTTATCGCTTTACTGTTCACCCAGTTTGGATGTAGATACCCTCAAATTAAAGCTGAACATCTTCACTTTGAGTGCACACCCATTATTTAATTTCAGCTCAAATATGTGGCAGACTGCCAAATTTATTTGTTAATGTCTAAGTACTTGTCTGTCTGTATTTATTTATTTTTTTATTTAATCAATGCTCATTACATTGAGATTTTCATCTTTTTTTAAATGTATTTTTTAATTAAATAAATAAAATAATTATTTATTGTTTTTTTATACAAGTGAGCCCAGTCCTGGTTGGCAGCAAGCATTTAGTTACCGTCCAGCATTAAAATAAAAAAAAAAAAAAGGCAAAGTTGTTTGTGAACGGCTATCTACTTACCTTCAGAGTCACCTGGGGTTGTTCATTGAAACTGTTAAGCTTTGGGACTAAGCCTTGTAGTCCGCGCCTTCTATTTATTAATCTGCTCTGATGCTCTGATGAAAGCCGTACACTAAACTGGAATATACCAATTACCATGGGGCTGAAATGGTATTTTTGGTTTCTTTACAAATGCTTTTGATTTTCCCATCCACTTTTCCAAGCCGTGACCGTAAATCTGTAACCACTCTAATGAGGGATTTTCAGAGTAAAGTAGCTATGTTTTGTGTTTGTTTCTTGAGTTTTAGATGCGTGCATTCTGTATTTTGTGACATTAAGAGAAACATAAAGGGTTTCTCTTGCATGTTTCTCTTTGACTCGTGGTCTCAGATGTGTGTCAAATCTTGCGCAGGGCTTGACCGAATGTATGCAAAACTTTTCAGCAATCATGTGAGAACTGAGCCCATGAAAGGGAGTTGTTAGGTAATATTTCATAAAATTTGGGTCGTTGTTTTATTGCTGCCTTTCCTGATATGGAGTCTAGCCTGTTGTGCCAGAGGAAATGATGAACCTCAACATACAATCCCTCCTCAATCTATGATGCTCTGCAGGGTGTCTGAAATGCCTTTTGAAATTTGCAGGATTCTCCATTTACAAATGCAGGAATGGGCTCCAACTTGAACCTGTCAGGGGAGATTGAGTGTGACGCCAGCATAATGGATGGGAAGTCTTTACATTTTGGAGCAGTTGGAGCCCTGAGTGGTAGGTGGCCTCCTCTTTTATGGGAATGGATATGCTGACTGTTGGTACTGTGGCCTGGTAACTGCCATGTCATTAGACCTTTCCCTTGGCGGTCACCATGGGTCTGTTCTTAGCCTGCTCCTTTTTTGGAGTTTTTTACTTTGCTTTTGAATTCTTTTGCTTGTTGACCCAGTGTCTCTTGCTGCTAAAAAAAAAAAAAAAAACACTCAACCTGCTTTATTATTTTCATGATTGAACTATTCTGTGTTTTGGGCTGCTTATCTGAAGTGCCATTAAAAGATTGCATGTTTTAATGTGTTCAAATTAAGTCCAGAAATGCAACCACTTACTTGTATGAATTTGTGTTTTGTACTTGTATATCAAAAATGTTCTATTTACGTGTTTGAACTGCACATATTAAGAACTGGGCTCCGTGCTGTATGAGACAAAAACTTGTTCTCTTGATTTCGCTTTCTACTGCTCAATTTTACATTTGTAATTAAACAACTCCGATATGGCTAATCATAACCAGATTCTCAGCTTTTATTTCAGCTCATTAGAAATTTTGTTTTCGGTTCAGTAAGTAGAAATTACCACTGGTTTCCCCTCCTTTATGTTCTGCGAATAGTGCGTTTAATTGCAGGAAAATGGATGGATTGAATGGGGGGAAAAGATTGCCTTCTACAACTGAGGCAATATGGGTCCAACTAAAACTAGAATTGATATGGCATTACAATGAGAGCTGGTGGAATGGCAGAGCAATCTGTTCTTCCCTGTAATTGTTGGTTGTATATTATAACATAACAATCCATTATTTCTTGGCTCTGAGTCAGGCCGCTGTCTTTCTAGTGCACATTTTCTCATGCCATATTCCCCCCAACCCAATGGAGGCTGGAACCCGGCAGGTCTAGTAAAGCTGGGCCAATGTCACGACCACCCCTCTTCAATGCACCGTGGAGATTCTCTGAGAACTGTTTATTCCATGCTTTTTGCGGTGCTCCCAAATTACCGTTGGCGCCATTCAGTCCATTTTATATGACCATTGTGGTAGTTTGCATAATCTAGTATAAAGCAGAGTCCTGAACAGGTTTAGAGCTTCCTAAACAATCTGAATCTCACTTGTTGCCTTTATCTGTCTATATCCAGGTATATATGATGGCCCATGTTATTTATTCCCAGTGGTTGAACATCAGGTGGTGCACACATCAAGACTCCGGCGGCCATTTACATTTAAATATATATATTATAAGAGTGCAAAATTTTCTTGGCTTAATCTGGGTGCAATCTGATATTGGACCAGCTGTTGTAGTGTTTTAATTTAACATGTGCCCTTAATTTGGCTATTGGATAATTCCATGTCTAATCACCTAGGCATCACAACCTTCATCTCAGATGTTACTGAAACTCCATCAGATGATTTAATTTGTAATTTTCAAATTATAACTTTGATTTGGACCAATTTTAGCAGTATCATTGATCAAGGGACAAATTACCCTAAATAACTACAAAATACCCCTCATTAGGCCTCTGAACCGCACAATTTGAATATTAACTGGACTGCATTCAATACAGTTGCACTGTGCAGGACAAGACTTATGGAGCTGAACTTCTCAAATTCATTTCTGTGCACGTGATGGATTGTTCTCATGGGAAAGTGTGATGGTTATTTCTTCTGTCAGGAGAATTAAATTTCTAAATTTATTGCATTATGATGACCTTTATGATTACAGTACCTGCAGTACTCCAGACGAAAGATTATGCATTTTCATATGGTCCTGTGGCTCTGTGACCAAAACTAATCAGCCTATAAGCTCACTGGAAACACTGGCACCAGGCTGACCAATTGCAGGTTCAAATATTATGATTATGAACCAAAAATCAATATGTCACTGACTTTTTGCAATGGTGGTGCCCATCGAAAGTACAGATTTTGAGACTTCAAATTTCTTGGTCTTCCACAACGCTATAATATCGGGACCAAATTTCTATAACTTCCTGCGAAAAAAAAAGAATGTTTCATAGTGTTTCTTCATCTCTTGAATAATTTTCACTCCCCAATAAACTCTTTATGATTTCCAACAGCGGTGTACGGTGGAGCATGCGCACTGTCATTGTGTCTGAAACGGCTTTCATCCGTTGTGTTGTTACTGCTTTTACAGGATCCATTCGCCTGCACATCGTCATAAGCATTCATCTGAATGTTGAACTTTATTTTTCTTCACACTCCATGAATCTTGAGCCTTCAGCGCGAGCTGATGAAGAGGCACATGTGTCTGTATAGTATACTTATAATGCTTTGGTGTATTTTGTACATGAGCTGTCCTGACTCGAGCAAGCCCAGTCACGGCTGGAGAGAGGTTAACTGACGCACTGATTTAAGAAGCTGAATAAATCAGTGGATGCTGCAATCTTTAAGGTTTTACTAAAACGGGCTCTGATTGCACCTGCCAGAAAAGTCCAAGAATTTCCTGCAGTATATCCCTTCTCTCCCTGTGCACCATGCTGTGATGAAGTTCTTGACCAGGGCTGCCCAACCCTGTTCCTGGAGAGCTACCATCCCGAAGGTTATCACTCCAACCAAAGCAAACCACACCTGCTTTCCCAGTTACAGATCTTGACGAGCTGCTAATGAGCTGAATCAGATGTGTTGAATTAGGGTTGGAGCAGAAACCTACAGGATGGCAGCCCTGGTCTAGACTATTCCAGTGAACCTCTGGTTTACTGGTAGCCTAAAAATACCCGATGAGTTTCTCCATAAACTTAGTTTTTCCTCACCATTTTGTCTTTTGCAGGCATAAAGAATCCAGTTTTGGTGGCAAACAGACTACTACAGGAGGCACAGAAAGGGAAGCTCTCGGCTGGCAGAATTCCACCTTGGTAACGAGCGGTCGGCATTTCCCGCACCCCAGGTGCACTGCACTGGCATTCAAGTTGGTGTATTTCTGTTTATGAATTTTTATTACTGAACTTTTCTCTGTCACAGCTTTTTGGTGGGAAAGGGAGCGTATCACTGGGCAGTGCATCATGGGATTCCTCAATGTCCTTCGGACAAAATGGCTACGAGTGAGTACCTGCCCCGCCCTCTCCCCATGGTATAGATCAGGAGCCTCAAACTGATCCGTAAAACAATCGAGGGGCCACAGGTTTTCAATCCAATAAACCAGACGCACACCTTATACGACTGATTTGATCAACTGATCTCAACCTGCGCAGTTGATTTGTGTTATCAGGTGTGCTTCTTGGAATGAAAACATGAAGCCCCTCAACCCTTTTACGGACCAGTTTGACACTCCTGGTGTAGATCTTGTGGAGAAAGTCTGGAAATGTTGCCTTTTCAAATAGAATATTAATAATAACATGAATTCCTGGTCTCCTTGGAAGTGCTGCTGGCTTTTTTTTTTAGTGTAATACTGCGGTGAAGAAGCAGCAGGGAATGAATGTGAAATGTGAGATCATTCTGAGTGCTTCTGCGGGCTGTGGTTGGCTCTGAAGTTCACTGACCGTGTGCTCACTGACTCCTTGTGTCTGTGCCCACGCCTGGTCTGTAGGTGGCGCATTATTTCCTGGGAACAGCTGAATTCACAAACATTACATCAGTTTTAAAAGCCATGCCTTCAACTGGTTTAATAATGAAGAGAACTTTCCTCAACACTTAAGACCCCCTCAGCACTTGTTTGTTGAGACACTGCTGCCCCTGGCGGTACAAACAGGTATTGCACTGTGCATGCTCATTTTGTAAGGAACGCATGCGCACAGATGGACGAACAGGCACACAGACATGACTATGACAATACCTTTAAGGGCTAAAAATGACATTTAATTTGCAATTGGACGTCTGTAGGAGATAAAGAATTAATTCAAATGATTTCATTGGAAATAATTGTTCCTGTGCTTCGCTGACCTTTCTCATGACGTGTTTTCCCTGGTTGTTCTTTCTTCAAAAAATGCGTTTATAGTTTCTTGAGGCTGATCAATAGGCGCTTAAGGTTTTAAGGGAAAATATTACCAATCATCCAAGTGCTGTGTTTGTGCATTATAATATGCATATTCTGTCTGATTTCAGGTTTTTTTTTAAAATACAAATGTATGAAAAAATTGAGTGCATCAAGATTCCTTACACAAGAAAAAAGATGTTATTTTTATGTCCCCGCCGTGTATATAGGGTTATGTATGTTTACCCTCTTTGTACATCTGTCCTTAGGTACATCGGTCCTGCCTGTTTGGGGATGTTGTGAATGCACTTCTCAAAAACCAATGAAAAAAATTGATTGTGCATGCACATATTTTATAGGGACTCTAGAAGTGTACACCTCTTACTTTTATACAACTTGGCGCTCCTTGAGTAGGAATTTTACCAAACAATAGCGAAGGCATGTGTCCCATGGACACAATTTATTTTTTTTTTTTTTCCTAGTTTTATCTTATGATATTATATATCTTTACATTCTAGTTATTTGAATTTTGCAAGTTGGCCTAGCCTCTCTTAAAAGCTTGATAAATCAGACTCAAAATGGTGTTTAGGCAAGTTATTTGGTGACATCTTGTGTTCATCTAGAATTAGCTAGCTAGCTGGGTATTGTTTTTATTTTCTTTTTTTTAATGAGTCTTGGTTACATTATATTCAGTGGGCTGAATGTCTCAATTGTAGTTTATCTATTTGCATTTCTTTGTGATGAAAAGACTTGATGTAATTTATCAAACATCTAAGTAAATCCTAATCTACTATTTCTCTTTTGTGAATTCACCAGTGAGGTGAAGACCGTTGCAAGGGGCCTTGATAGATTTATTTTTTCAGTTTCCAGCTTTATATGCCTGCGGTCACGTATAGGGTTTCTTCATCTATTATCACTGCACTGCCTGTATGCACAGCTTGACCTTGGCCCATGAAAGCTCTCAGCAGTTCCAATCAGCTAAATGGAATGAGATAAAATGGCGATATATTGGCAGATATGGGTTATTAGTGCACTCATATTATGTGGACACGGCTTCTGCATAAATCTGCACCGCTGATAAAGCCATGTTTACCACCATGCGTGGTGTGGTGGATGTGCATTATGAACATTTCAGCCGTAAACAAAGTAAAATGATCTCGTGTTTCTCATTTATTCCCAGAATAGCATGATTGCTATGCTTCCTGTGTGGATCAGTGCATAACAGTTCCTGCATCCATTGTCGTTTATACTGCCCATGTTCGATAATTTATGACTGCTCTTTGGCTTGCAATTTCTGTCCCTCCTGTCTTCGTTATTTGGATAAATGTGGGGCTCCCCTGCCTTTTAGAACCAATTGCAAAGTGTGGAAACTTCTGGCAATAGGTTTAAGCATTTTCTCGTCTTGTATTTGCTGAGCATCATGTTGGTCGTTTCGCTGTGAGCTATGGTCGCGCCCCCACATTTTATATCACTGACACATGGGAAGCCGTGATACTTTTCAACTGGTCACTGTGAAAGAAACTGAAGGACTCCAAATGCAAAATGTCTGTTTCCAGAATTGACCGAAGAAGGTGCAAACTTGTCCAATGCCTCTGTCTTGTAGAGTTTAGTCTGTCGGCGTATAAGAGGAACAAGCGTAAGATGGAGCTCGCAGAGAAAGCAGAGACCGAGTTCAAACAGAGCAAGAGAAGAAGACAATCGAACGAAAATGTGAGTACCTGCCCTGCAGCTCTCAGTTACGTGTCATTGTGGGAAGTGTCGTTTGTAACGGCTTTTGATTTTGCAGAGGGGTGCGATTTTATCTGGGGCAGATGGCACATGGTGCTGGTTCCAAACTGGAGCCTGAAAAGGAAATGTCCGCTGGTTTAGCTTTGTTTTGTTTTTTTTTTTTTTTTTTTTTGCAATATTTCTTGCTGTAAATGAGCCAGTGAGTTGTGGGAGGTGCTGGGTTAAACTTCAAACTGGGAGGAGAAGAAGGAAATCCCGGGAGACGGTGGCAAAAATGGGCTCCGGAAAATTCCAGACGCCTTACTCTGCATGCCACTGTTCTGCTGCCCTCTCATTTTCCAACCTTAATTAAAGCGAGGTCACCGCCTCTTTCCTCATTAAGCGCAAAATTAGGGCATTTCTGCCCCTTTGAAGGGAGTCGGAGAGGAATGAATGTTTTGGTTTACCAGTAAATACGTGCTGGGGATCCCCGGTGTAAAATTAGCTTTGGCTGCTGCAGTTGAGGTGGTAGCATAGGTCATGGTGGAATAACTCACAGTCCTCTGGGTTGCTGGCTAACATTATTCTGTTGATGTTGTTTTAATTCCTTTTCATTTAATTACTCTCAAACAGGGAGTGATGCAGGCATTTGTTTTGCTGTTCTGTTCTGGGGATTGAAGGCTGACATCTACGGAGGTCTCTAAATGATGGTGGCCCGGAAGGGACAAACCGCGGGGTAGTGATGCTTTGCAGTCAGAGGAGTGTAGGGCTTCAGTCTCTCATGATTACAGCCCAACCTGAATAAACAGCTCAGTGCCTGAAAGTCGTCTTGGTGGTTTGCTGCTTGTAAGACTGTGATTGGCTGTCGTAAGGGAGAGAAGAAAGGCTCACAGCTGTGAAGGGAGATGGGGGGATTTCCTTAAACAGACTCCCAGTTTAATCCCTGGAATCCCCCAGTTTTGAACTCTGAGAGGGTTGGTATCAGCAGATTCTTCCAGAAGGGCAGCTGCCGGAAAGTTCTGCTGGTGGTCACTTGGTGGCATCTTTCAGTCAAGTGGTGGAATGTCCAGGGATGAGAATAGAAAAGTCCGGCCTTGTTTTTCCCTCACAATTTGAATTTAGACACGTGATTTCATGAATAAGTTCTGACTTCTCACTGGAGAATTGTGCCAATGCCCAAACCCAGGTGACTGAAACAAAGTTCTGGTGTCTACTACCTGACCCTGATTTTTGAACGTTTGAGGCAGTATTAGCCTACAGATATGAGCCAAAACATTAAAACCCCTCAAAGAAGAAGCAAATAACATTGATTATCTTGTTGCAAAGGGGCACATCAAGGTCTGCAAACAGACCTTTGACAGTAAGCCAACAGTCGGTGCTCTTATTCGACGAGTAGGATGTGGGGGGGAAAGGGATCTAAACAATTTTGAAAAGGGCTAAATCTTTATGGTGAGTTTTGTGGGTCAGAGCGTCTCGGAAGTGCCAAGGCTGCGGGGCTGTTCCCAGTTAACAGCGGTGAGTACCATCAACGGTCCAGGGAAGGCCAAACCATGAACTGTTGACAGTATGTTCGCCACCCAAGGCTCATCGATGCACGAAAGCAACAAAGGCCATCCCATCTGGTCCAAACCGACAGAAGGGATACTGTGGCATAAGCTGCAGATAATTGTAATTATACTTGCATGAGGACTGTGTCCCAACACACAGTAAATCACACCCCGCGGCATACAGTGCTTTGTAGCTGGAAGCCGGTCAGAGTTCCCACTCTTACCCCGGTCCACCTCCGAGAGTGCCCTCAAAGAGCACGTGAGCTTAAGAACTGGACCTTGGAACAATTAAAAGTCGCCTGGCCCAGTGAGTCACTTTACTTGACATTATGTACATTGGCTGGGTATGTGTTCACCATTTAACTCAGGAAGAGACAGCATCAAAATGCACTGTGGGAAGATGACAAGCTGCCGGTGGGAGTTTAATACCGTGGAAAATGCTTAGCTGTTTGGTGGCACGAGCGGGATCGACGCAATATTGGGCAGGTGGTTTTAATGTTTTGGCTGATCGGTGTGTGCAGCCTACATCAGGAGACAGCCCAGACGAGGAGCTTCAGTTGGAGAAAATATTAACAGCATAATTACTCAGTCCTGACAGCGCTCGACTCCCATGGTTAGGCTGCGCCATACGGTTTCAGTAGCGTGAGCTTAATCCCGAGTGTGGGCCATCTTTTCAGCTCGTGTTGCACAGTTATTTAAGCGGGAAGCTTTGAAGGAGGATGAAAGTAGCGCTGTGTGCTGCGGGGTGCTGACAGACGCTGTCTGGCTGTGGGCTGTGACAGAGGCGGTGTGCTCACAACCGCCCTCTCGCTCTCTCAGTCTCTCACCCGCTCATCCAGGCATTCGCGCACCATGCAGGCAATCGTTTGATCACTCTCACTCACTCATTCATGCATTTGCTTATTCTTTCATTTATTAATTCACTCAGTTACTGTCTTATTGCATAAATTGTGCTTATCTAGCTTGTTGTTGATTAACCTGTCTTAGCTCGTTTCTAAGAAAACTCTCTTTTAGCTCATTTCTAATAAAATTCTCTTTTAGCTCCTTGCCATAAAGCTGTATTTTAGCTCCTCACTAATAAAGTTCTCTTTTAGCTCCTTGTTAAAACTGCTCTCTTTTAGCTCCGGGATATAAAGCTCTCTTTTAGCTCCTTGTTAAAACTGCTCTCTTTTAGCTCCGGGCTATAAAGCTCTCTTCGCTCCCATACTAATGTATAGCTCTGTGTTTGCTCCTTGCTAATAAAGCCATATTTTAGCTCCTTACTAATATGTAGCTCTGTGTTAGCTCCTTGCTGTTACAGTTCACTTGTACCTCCTGGCTAATACTGGGCTCTTTTCTGTCATTACTATCAAACTCTTTGCAATTTGCTGATATGGGCGTTTCTACAGAAAAGGGCATTATTATGGTAAAGACATGTCCACCAAAAATTTTCTCTGGGATTCCACTTTTTTTTTATTCTTCAAATAGGCCTTCCAAAGTACTAGTCAGTATTAAAATGGCAAAGCTGGGTTATGACTGTTTTTTTTTTTTTTCAACAAACTTTAAGATGGTCAGATGTCTTTACCGTAATCAACAATTACGGTAAAGATGAAGTGACGATACCTCTTTACTGTAATCAGTGTTTTTGGCAAATTGCACTGAAGAAAGGAGTATCATGCTTCCTGCATGAATCTTTTCATTCAAACATGTCAAAGGCATTGAAAGGTTCACTGTTAACTCTTGTCTGAGTGTGAGAAGGCATGTCTCCACCTTTGCTGAACGAACATGCACTGGCTGTAAGGGGTGAGGAATTTTTGCATACTGTTTTTTTGGGGGAAGGGCCCAAATGCCAAATTAACTATATTCCAACATGCCCCTGCATAATTTTTCTATACTGTAAAGTACCAGTAATTTATATGTTCCAAAATGGTCCGTTTTGCCAGAGCCTCAAATATTTCACCCTTCACAGTCAATGCATGCGTCAAGACAGTGAATATACAAGTGAATCAACATTCTGCATAAAAAGTTTATTTTGAATAAATGCAAACTCGAAACAAAAAATTTTTACATGGAAAACAGCAGTATCATTAGGACTACAGTCATATGTATGTAACTGCAGTATGTATTGTAAGTAGATTCTTTTTTTTAGTTTTAGAAGCCGAGTTCAAATTTGAAAACCTTTTTGTCACGAGAACATCATGTTGGACTCTGATAAAAAGAAATTTCCACATTCCAGGGTTTTTTCCACTTATATACGCAACACTGGATACCTTGGCAGAGCAGTTGATTATGATAAAGACGCCGGTAAAGACATATAATGCAGCCCCATGGAAATTTGCAACCAATGTGAGGGCTGAAGTTTCCCTTATATCCTACCCCTCTGAAAAGGTTTCAAATCAAGCATAACCTCATAAAGACACACTAGCTACAAAAACATATTTTAATGATTACGGCAAAGACATTTAATTTGTGTGACAAGTAAAAATTCGATTACTACATGAGCCTTGGCACTCAGCCACCAAACCCAACAGGTTTCAAAATGGCCTCCTTTTGTGTTGCAGTTGGTGTTGTTGTTGTTGTTGTTGTTGTTTTAGGGCAGGATTGACATCTGGTGGACAGCTGTAGAACTAAAATAGCTGACTGATTACGGTAAAGACAGGAAAAAGCAAACTTAAAGGACACCTGCTTTTGGTCGGGGGGAAAGGGTTAATCCCTTTTTTCCTGAACCAATAGCTTTTCTAATGTAACTTGAGATACTAAAGAAGACTTGTCTCTGGTGGCAAGTCTGAGTCATCAGTGGAAAGGGTTTGATTTTCAACTTAATTTTCTGTTGGCTCAATTTTTAATGATTACGGTATGGACATTTGAGTCATACTCTGACCTTGGATGTCAAGGTCATTGGAATGAGTGCCCCTTTAAAAGTTGCCCCTAATTGCAAATATCATGCCCAATATTTCTAGCCCCCAAATGAATAGGAAAGCTAAGTTCCATTTTCAAAAAAATGGGTGGACCGTCTTTACCGTAATTGCGCCCTTTTCTGTAGAAACACCCATATAGTGATCTTTTAGCTCATTGCTAATACAGTGCGCTTTTGTTTTATTACTTTTACTGCATTCTCCAAACTTACTGTTGAAACTTTGGCCTTTATATTGGTAATCCAGCACTCATTTAGGTCATTGATTGAACACTGGCTTTTAGCTCATTTCTCAGACAGCAATCATCAAGGTCATCGATAAACATTGTTTAGACTCGTTGCTAATGCAAAGCGTGTTTCAGTAATTGTCATTGATAAGCCTTTGCTTTTAGCTTTTTGCTTATACGATGCTTGTTTATATCATTGGTAAACATTGCCTTTGTACTTGTTGCTAACACAATGCTTGTTGAGGTCATTGAGAAACACTGGCTTTTAACTTGTTGCTGATACAATGCTTGTTTAGGTCTTTAAACATTGGCTTTTAATTTGTTGCTAATACAATGCTTGTGTAGGTCTTGACATATTGGCTTTTGACTTGTTGCTAACACGATATTGAGGTCATTAAAAAACCTTGGATTTTGTCTTGTTCCTAATGCAATGCTTGTTGAGGTATTTGATAAACATTAAGTTTTAGCCCAATTTGTTGCTAATACAATGTTTGTTTAGGTCATTGATAGACCTTGGCTTTTAACTTGTTGCCAATACAATGATTGTTTAGGTCATTGGTAAACATTGGCCTTTAGCTTGTTGCTGGTACTGTGCCTGTTTGCAGTGCACTGTTATCGTCCTCTGTTACCTTAACTCTGGTTCTTCTTAGAATGGCCTTGGCTGTCAGTCAGATGGTCAGATGAAAGGGATGCTCTGCTAATTCTGCGTGGGGTCTGTTGCACAGGATCTGGGTGTCAAATACAGGGTTTGCAGGAGCGAGAAATCCAAAGCTCTTGCAAGTCCCAGCTCCACAACCTTTCAGTCAGAACAAAAACTAGGTTACAGGGACCCTTTGAAGTGCATTGTGGGTATGAGTCCACTTGTTCATTTCTGCCGTTTCGGAGCCTCCTACTCTTCTCCCACCATCTTGAAATTATTACGCAAATACAGAACCGTATCATACTTAATCATGTTACTCTCCTCTCTGGGCGAGAGGCAAATTCAAACATCAGGGAGCACTTTCTGGTCTGGCCTTTCATTTGTGAAGGGAGCAGGGAGGAACCCAACAGCTGGCTGTAGTGGAGGCTTATGGAGATGTGTGGTGTCCGAAATGAGGTTCTCCTGCATCTATCTCCTCTGAGAGGTCTCTCCACGTGGAATGGATCATTGGGTCCTGCATTTGTAAAATGTCTCTGAGTGGTTGTGCTGTTGTGGGATCTAGTTTCCTCTGTCTGTCATATTAACTGGCCAGTTTTAGCTAAAATAGCGAACTGATCCCAGGACAGCATTCCCGCCTGAATTGGGAATGTCCAAAACTGTGTATGAGCATGCTCGTGGAAATGTGCCTGCTCAGAGTGCAGCTGAAGATTTCTCAGGTGGCTAGCTGGAGGAGCTTGAGCAGTGAACAGCGCTCACCCAAACCGACTGTATCCCTCCCATATCCCTGAGCAGCGCGAAGCCAATTATGCACTGCACTCACGAGACTGCTCGCCATAGTCAGCGCTGGCACAACTCGGGTGTGAGCAAGCCCAGCAGCCCTGGGCACTGCTCTTTATTGCGGTTGCTGTTTTTTGGTGTTTTGCATATGTTGCCATCACTTTTGAAACCGTTTCTTGTGCCACCTTAAATAATTCTGTCATTTTTGTGGCACCTTTAGAACTTTCAGTGTCCTCATCTTGTTTTTGAAACTTGCGTAGGAAACTGCTGCTGGTTGTACCTTTTTCTGGCATACACATGCAGCTCTTTAGCCATCAAATTAACAGGAATTACCTGGTTACTTTTGTAGTTGTGGTATGGAAAGTTCAAAGTTCAAGCCGTTTTTCATGGGTGCTTCTCTTATTTTCTCAGCACTTGGCTGGCCACCTTCGCCAGGTGGTTGCTTTCTTTTACCAAATTTGCTGATCTGCCTCCAGAACTCTTGATCATATGAGGAATACTGCATGCTGCAGTATGGTGTGGTACAGTGGTAGCGCTGAAGCAAAATGGTTGCTGGTTTCAGTTGGGCCTGGGGCCTTTCTATGTGCAGTTCGTATGATCTCCCCATGCATGTCTCGAGATTGTCCATAGGTTAGTGTGAGTGAGTAGTGGATTGGAGGGTTTGATTATGGATGGATGGATGGATGGATGGACACTGCATGGTGGCTTCTGGCCCGTTCTGTACATTTGTGTTTTCTGTAGTACGAGGGAGTTGGAAATGGTTGACTCTCTTTTAAATCCGACGCATTCAACTTTTGATCTATTCTACGATTTTCATGCTGCGGTGAATTTTAAAATTTTTCGGACTTGCCTGCTGCCTCCAGAGCCACGCTTGCTCTTGCCTCTTAGGTGTATTGGGCATTAGACTGATCCCGAACAGCGCCCCTTGGGGCCTGGAGGTGTCAGAGGAGTAGACTGGAGGGTGAGGTTGTCTTTGTTGTTTCAGGTTAAAGGTCACTCATCACGATTAGGCTCGCATGTCCACATAGGCCATCCTTTCATTTACCCTCAGTGGGATTAACGTGAACGTTTTTCATCTGGGCCCGGCCTTTGTGCTTTGGTTTTATTAGAATACGGTGGATTGCATGATAAATGGTGATTACTGCTGGCCTGCTTTCGATTTTAGGTTTTTTTTCTGTTTTTCAGAACATCTGTGTTTGCCAAGATTAATTGTTTTGTCTTTCTTTTCCTTCGTTCCTTTTTTTTCGTCCAGAAGCTCTGCACCTGTTCCATATGAATCTGTGGGCTTCTGGGTTAAAACTGAACAGAGAGAAAGCCTGGCACCCTCTCATTCCGTATTAGTCCTGAAAGGTTTTGGGTTTGTTTTCTACGAAACGTGCGTAATAATGTTTTTATGTTCCATTTTCTTTCTTGATACATTTCCTTGATGCCCTTCAGTGTGCCAAGAGGAGGAATTGAGTGGGAAGCCATGAGTAAAACAAACAAAAAGGAAAACAAAGCTAATGTTTGAAATAAAAACTCCAGACTGGAGTCGTGCGGAACTGGGTTTACTTTGGCGATGGATAACTGGTGGGCAGAGAGACTTTTCCTGTATCAGGTGCTGCAGACAGAGCCCCTCAGAAGGAGATCGAATTGAAACGACACATCACATTCCTCCTCCTACACTCCCCCCCTCCACTGTGCTAGAACATTCTGATGGACTGAAGTTCACCTCTTCCAGAACAAACCCCTGAATCGGGGGAAGCTGAACATTTGAAAGCAGACTATTACCAGTGAAAAATGGATATGAATCGGTGGCCAACACAAACGTTGTGTTTCACTTTTGCATGTTTTCTTCTGAAGTATTGAGAGAGACTTGGATGTAGTCTGCAGTACAAGGCATATAAGCATTAAGAGATGAAGGGGGGTTAAAGAGGGTAGTGTAAAGTCTTTGCGTTTTCATGCTATTTTAGTTCTATTGTACATTGTATGTTTTTGACTGGCAGAGACTACTTTTGTGTGGAGTGAAAGAAATTTTAAGTATGTACAGATGTTTCTGGTGACCTGCTTACATCACAGTGGAGCGGATCTGGGTGTTTGTGGTCTAAAAACAAGAACTCGTATGAGAGCATTGCATTTACAGTTAGCTTAGTATGCGGGAATATGACATTTGTATGTTGCGGAAATGACCGTGAATGTTGCTTCCGCCACATGCAGTGGGCAAGAGGAAAACCGTTTTCTACTTGTCTGTCTATTCGTCGCAGCGTCTGTCCGTCACTGTTGTCCTCTGTGCACGATCTACTTCCAGGGTTTCCCGCAGAAATCGGTTAGTCAAGGTGGTGACCGGGGGGGGGGATGGGGAAGGGGGGGTGATGGGGATGGGGATGGGGGGGTGACGGGGCAGGGGGGGGCAAAAGTCAGCGTTTATTTACTCTTTATAAATAAACAAAGCAGTTAAAGTGCAGTAACAAAGTGACAAAGTCAACAGTCTTGTAACTTTATTGATTGTCACTCAGATATAATAAAACGCGTGTATTATGCTTTCATGGAAGTGAGATCAAAAATTGCAGTTTGAATGGGTTTCTGGGTTTCAATGGCGCATTTTGTGCGCTTATCAGTCTGAGTGTAACGCTTGCTTGTACACAGTGTATTTTAGCCTTACTGTAAGAGCTGAGCTGGAAATAACAAGATCAAATAAAAACACACAATCTGACCAAAATTCATGATACATGCATGAACACAGCCAAAATGATCAAAAAAAAAAAAAAAAGAATGAAATGCACGTAAAATGCGCACAACTGTCCCTAAGGGTTAAATGAAAATTAATGTAAGAATGGAAAATTTATTTTTTATCTGTTTTGATTTCAATTCCCCAAATGCTTTGCGGTTGTGGTTATATTTCGGGAGCGGAGAACGGTATTATGTATGGAAGCGCATTGCATTCACAGGATAAAAAAAAATACACCTTACCTCGTAATTACGAGATATAATTACGCGCAGATGGTGAAGTAGGCCGGCTTCTTTGAATAAAGTACCCTGATATTTTTGACTGCTTTTTCCCATCCATGACTGTACGCTAGAGAAAACCACGCGCAATTGTCAAACATAGCAGAAAGCCACGCGCAAACACATCGGTAGCCTTGATAAGAAATTAAACGAATTGCATATAGCCTATCTTAATGAAACAGAATATGTGGGCAAGCAGTTGAAAGGAGACACTATTCCAATGTTTAGTTTAGATGAATAATTATCTTACCTCCACATGTCCTTCCCACGACAACGACAGGTTATTGTATATATATATATTTTTTTAATTTGGCATCTCCAATCCCACCCGAATCTGGAATGCCCAACTGGTGAACTATGTACAAGGCGTGCTCGTATGCGACCCCTTGCTGCCAATTCAGGAGGGTGAAGACAGTTCGCGGCTCTCCTCCGAAGCACGCGCCTGTCAGCCTGCTGCTTCTTATACACTCATTGGTTGAATCTTTGCAAGTTCAGAACGAGGGCGGAGGATACCCGGACATGAACAGGCTTAGAATCTTCCTGACGAAAGCCGCCTGGCCAACAGGAGGTGCTTGAGCAACAAACAAGGCAACTATTATTTTCCCTTCCGGGCAGTCCCTTCCCAATTTGCAACCCTGTAGCGCAATGGCCAATTGTGCGCTACTTTGAAAAAGCTGCCGACCACTGCCGGCTGGTACGAGGCGGGGATTGAACCCGCGACGTGATAGTCACTTCTGCTTCGCAACGCGATACTTTACCGAGTGAGCTATCCGGCAGCCGTAGGTATGATTTTTACTCTGTATGAGGGCGAGTATGAAGGCTATGAGCATGGATTATTAATAGTATTTATTAATAAATCTGTGTGGTCTCTTGGTCCTGTTTTAGGGGGGCCTGATGGACCAGTCTCCCCAGCCGAACAGTGATTCCGGTTGCCTGGATACGGTGGGGGCCATCGTGGTGGACGGGGAAGGGAACGTGGCTGCGGCCGTTTCAAGTGGCGGCCTGGCGATGAAGCACCCTGGCAGAGTGGGCCAGGTAAGGAGAGACCCTCTCGGGTAACGAGCGTAATCCTTAGAGCGCTAAATGCAGCTATTGTTGCTCAATGATGTAAGATATCAAAATCACAGCTGTTGAAAACCTATCATGAGGCACTAGATAATTACATTTACTTCAGCGCTCTAATGATTAAAGAGATCTCATTGCTGGGTAACATTCTTGCCGAGATCCCTCATTGAAGAACGATCTTAATGAGATCCTCGCTTGGGTAACAAGCTTAAAGAGACCCGCTATTGGGTAACATTCTTAAGGAGAGCCCCTATTGGATAATGATCTTAATGAGATCCTCGCTCGGGTAACTAGCTTAAAGAGACCCCTTATTGGGTAACACTCTTAAAGAGAACCCCTATTGGATAATTTTATTAATGAGATCTTTGCTCGGGTAAGAAGCTTGAGTAGATCCCCTGTGGGGCAAAGATCTTAACAAGTTCACCTCACACGTAACAACCTTAACGGGGCCCCGTATTGGGTAACCTTCTTCACAAGATCCCCTCTCAGGTAACAATCTTAACGAGATCCCCTCTTGGTTAAGGAGCTTAACAAGATCGCATCCCAGATAACGGTTTTGATGAGAATCTCTCTTGGGTAACTGTCTGAATGAGATCTCCTCGCAGGTAGGGATTTTAACAAGGTCTCGTCTTGGCTAACAAGCTCAAGAAGACCTTGTCTCGTTTCCCACCTTGGGTGCTTGTTTTGAGCTGCAGCAAAATGCTCACTACATTGACTGAGCATTGCCTGTAGGTATGAGTGTGTGAGCAGATGGTTCTTGATCCGTACATTTCTTAGCCAAGATTAAAGGGATAGTTCACTTTTTTTGAAGTGGGGTTGTATGAGCTACAAATTGCCACTACTTACATTAGATGCAGTAGAAAGCTCTCTGATCTCCTCCAGGTAGCCGCACCAGGGCATAGTGCTGGGTGGAAATTTAGGCGATACACTGTTGTGAACGGAAACACAGAAACAGCGCATTTTCGCGGCCTTAAAGAGGTCCTACCTGAAAATAATACACCATTTCAATTGTACGCCATATTTAAAAAAATTACAGCGCTTTAGCTGCTCGGAAAAAAGCACAGTTGCTCTTGAACTAACCAACTGACATATTCCTGCGCGAGGCGCATCGTAGTTCACTGCCCGCTGTAGCGATCAGCTGTTTGGGTCAGACTCTGAGCGGTTTGCGGCAGAGCCGAATTTTCAATGGCATAGAATCATGTCTCAAATTTAAAAAAAAAAAAAATCCCTACAATAACCAGCACAGCAGATACACAGTATGCGGCTGCGTAGACCCTATGCGATATCAATTCGTGCTGCAATGTTACATTAGACTTTTTCATGGGTGTTTCACTCTTTTACGTGATGCTTGGGTACAGCAGTGCTCTTCAGCGTGCACCGTTGAGATTTCCCTGAATGTAGCCAAACGAAATCCTCTTTGGAAAATGAATACTGCAAACACAGAGTTCTTTTAGGGATACGGGTGGCGTATCAATATCCGCGTTGAGGCAACTAGCCACAGCTACAAGTCCAATATTCCGCAGAGGAATGCGGTGGAAACTGTAAGTGCACCAGGATACAGCTTTGCTTTCATGTCCAAGAAAACGACACACACGGACCATTTTCGAAATATTTGCACAAGTTAAAAGGCCGTCTGACCTCGCAACCGCAGTTAAGCCGCTTGCACACTGGACACGAAACAAATTTTTCGCACACAGATTACATTCAAAGTCAATGCGAAGACGTGAATACATGAGTTTGTGCAAGCAGCTTTACTGTGACCCAAACAACTGATCGCTACAGCGCGCAGTGAACTACGATGCGCCTTGCGCAGGAATACGTCAGTTGGTTAGTTCAAGAGCAACTGTGTTTTTTTCCAAGCAGCTAAAGTGCTGTAATTTTTTTAAATATAGCATACAATTGAAATGTTGTATTATTTTCAGGTAGGACCTCTTTTAGGCCGCGAAAATACGCTGTTTCTGTGTTTCCGTTCACAGCAGTGTATCGCCTAAATTTCCACCCAGCATTATGCCCTGGTGCGGCTACCTGGAGGAGATCAGAGAGCTTTCTACTGCGTCTAATGTAAGTAGTGGCAATTTGTAGCTCAAACAACCCCACTTCAAAAAAAGTGAACTATCCCTTTAAAGATGAAAGTTTTTAAAGTGCCATTAAACATAATCAATTAAAGGAGGAGACTGCACCTCGGCAAAGTATATTTCAGCGGAACGTAGAATTCCTGAAGTGTCTAAAACGCATAGTTTTATAAATTTTAATTTGGTAATGATCCAGTGCGACACATTTTAAAACCGGCAAGTCTTCAAATCGGCGTCAATATCAGGGGGCAGACATTTTTACTTGGGGAATCTAAAGGCTGCGTTTGGAATGCACACTCGTCTACTCGCTCACTCACTCTCTTTATATTGTTTTCTATGTAGAACATTCACTACATAGTGCCCTACATAGTGGTTGAGTGTACATTTCGAACGCAGCCAAAAAACTTCATCCAATCAAACGCCAGTGCTGCGGTGCTTGTGGCGTCAGTTATTCTCTTTCGTGACGTCAGTTGTTCTCTTTCCTTTCATCCGGGCCATGGAGTTGTTCAGAGGGCTTTCAGTAAGCTCACCCTTTACAGCTTGGTTGCCCGCAAGCTATTTTTATTTAAGCTGGCCTGATTAACAATCAAACAATTTATCAATTGAGCGACCAAGACCAATACATGACCAAAATTACAAATGGTAATGAAAAAGTGAATGCCTATTGCTGACATTTATATGATTGATATGGCATTGTAATCGCCATCGCCATCCTTACAATTGTCACTCAGCCGTGCAACGTGCCTTCAACGCCCTTTAGCTGCGAATACATTCAGAATATAGAACAGATTCTTGTGGCTTATTGCTTAATGAGCCACGCAAACTAATTTACGCAAATCTGTGCTGCTACACGAAAGCAGAAATTATAGACATATTGATATTTTATGTTGTCATTTATGCACAGAAGAACACACGTCATAATTTTGTTGTGCAATGCATAACAATGCCATCGAAAATAAATTAGACGGTGGTCGGTTTTTACCAATTAGTCTGAGCAACTGTGGCTAATCAGGAGATATAAACTGCGAGAGGTTTAGCTTATTAAGCATTTCAAGGTAAGGTTTCCCGGATCAAATGCAAAATCAGAAGATTTCCCATGTAAAAATGTCTGCCCCCTGACATTGAAGCCAGTTTGAAGACTTGCTGGTTTAAAAATGCTTCACATTGGATTATTGTCAAATTATAATGTGGGTTTTAGACACTTCAAGTATTCTACTTTCCGCTGAAATATACTTTGCCGAAGTGTGGTATCCTCCTTTACTCACACCGTGAGCTGGCAAGGAGTGAACTGCCATCTTTGTCTGCGAGGACTCTCTGCTTCGGTCCGCAGGATAGGTGTCGGCAACCTTTTGCTTGTTGCTTCCCATGCGTGAGGACAGTGTTGCATGTTGACTTCCTTGCTCCACTGAACTAACAAACTGATAACGAAACTGTTAGTATGCTGCAGATGGTAGAGCGCATTTAGTAATTGTTTAGTACTGGAGTGTAATGGCTGTGCTGACCCTCTATGTCTGTTACAGTGTGATGGCTGTGCTGACCCCTCTCTGTGTGTTACAGTGTAATGGCTGTGCTGACCCTCTATGTCTGTTACAGTGTGATGGCTGGGCTGACCCCTCTCTGTGTGTTACAGTGTAATGGCTGTGCTGACCCTCTCTGTCTGTTACAGTGTAATGGCTGTGCTGACCCTCTATGTCTGTTACAGTGTAATGGCTGTGCTGACCCCTCTCTGTGTGTTACAGTGTAATGGCTGTGCTGACCCTCTGTCTGTTACTGTTACAGTTCAATGGCTACAGTGTGATGGCTGTGCTGACCCCTCTCTGTCTGTTACAGTGTAATGGCTGTGCTGACCCCTCTCTGTCTGTTACAGTGTAATGGCTGTGCTGACCCTCTCTGTCTGTTACAGTTCAATGGCTGCGCTGACCCCTCTCTGTGTGTTACAGTGTAATGGCTGTGCCGACCCTTTCTGTCTGTTACAGTGTAATGGCTGTGCTGACCCCTCTCTGTGTGTTACAGTGTAATGGCTGTGCTGACCCTCTCTGTCTGTTACAGTGTAATGGCTGTGCTGACCCTCTCTGTCTGTTACAGTTCAATGGCTGCGCTGACCCCTCTCTGTGTGTTACAGTGTAATGGCTGTGCCGACCCTTTCTGTCTGTTACAGTGTAATGGCTGTGCTGACCCCTATCTGTCTGTTACAGTGTAATGGCTGTGCTGACCCTCTCTGTCTGTTACAGTGTAATGGCTGTGCTGACCCTCTCTGTCTGTTACAGTGTAATGGCTGCGCTGACCCTCTCTGTCTGTTACAGTGTAATGGCTGTGCTGACCCTCTCTGTCTGTTACAGTGTAATGGCTGCGCTGACCCTCTCTGTCTGTTACAGTGTAATGGCTGTGCTGACCCTCTCTGTGTGTTACAGTGTAATGGCTGTGCTGACCCCTCTCTGTGTGTTACAGTGTAATGGCTGTGCTGACCCTCTCTGTCTGTTACAGTGTAATGGCTGTGCTGACCCTCTCTGTCTGTTACAGTGTAATGGCTGTGCTGACCCCTCTCTGTCTGTTACAGTGTAATGGCTGTGCTGACCCTCTCTGTCTGTTACAGTGTAATGGCTGTGCTGACCCTCTCTGTCTGTTACGGTGTAATGGCTGTGCTGACCCCTCTCTGTCTGTTACAGTGTAATGGCTGTGCTGACCCTCTCTGTCTGTTACAGTGTAATGGCTGTGCTGACCCCTCTCTGTCTGTTACAGTGTAATGGCTGTGCTGACCCCTCTCTGTCTGTTACAGGCTGCTCATTATGGTTGTGGCTGCTGGGCTGAGAATGCCTGCAACTTGAACCCGTACTCGACAGCCGTGAGTACCTCAGGTACCGGCAGTGCTTCTGTTAGAGATGCCCTGTGCGTCGACATATTTGTGTGTGTGTGTGTGTGTGTGTGTTTATGCAAGGGCTTTTATAACTATGTTTGTGAGAACCACCTCTTGAGAAACCAAGATGTTGCTAGGACATTTGGGGTTGTGAGGACATTTTGGGTGGTCCTCACAGAGAGAGATACAGAGGATTACTGCTATTTGTTTAAAGTTAGAGTTGCAGTTACAGTTAGGGTTGGGTTAATCCTTAAAACGCTAACTTTTTGATTAAGTATTTACTTAGGTTTAAGGTCAGAAAAAGCATATTTCATGTTTGTTGGACAATGTCACATACAGTACCAGTCAAAAATTTGGACACGCTTTGCTAATATCACAGCACCTGTTTTTAGAGAGATTTAAACGGCTTAACTTCTCTATATAATCTCAAATGGAATCTTGTTAAAGGTAAACAGTCAGAAATGAAATGAGAATAATTTACTTGTTTGAATAGTGTCCAAAATTTTGGAATTATCAAAGAAGCCATATTTTGCAAAGTAAACAGACAAATAAACTCCTATTTTCCTACAGCCGAATTAAAGTGAAGCGGTTTTGGGACTTATTGGGCAAAAAGGTTGATGAAAAGCCGCCTCAAGTGCAGCACGTCTTTGGGAAGTTAGACAGCCGTGCAGCTGCAAATTCATTATAGTCATATGACTGCTCTTGTTAAAAAAAAAAAAAAATGTGAGAATGCGCAGCAAATATGAGGACAAATGGTGGTTAGTTTGATGGATTTAAGAATTAGATTTTTTTTTGCAAAATAAAGGCTGCTTATTCCTTTATTTAACATATTTTGTAAGAAAAATATGGGTGTGTCCAAACTTTTGACTGGTACTGTACATATTCTATATCTGCTGGTTGCGGTGCTTCACTGAAGCTACATTACACTTACATTGAGAGAAATATTCAGACCCGACACCATTTTTTTATGGCTACAGCATCACATCAAATGGAATATATCTAGATCTTGTACATCATCTTAGTCACATCTCACTGTAATTCTGCCAGACACAGTTGGAATGGGCGAACACCCTGGGATCTCCAGTAGAATTCAAAATAGGCCTGACATTCCACAGGTTTGAATACAACAGCTTCATTTAGCTGACTCAAATATGGGTCTGTATGTTTTATGGGGTTCGGTATTTGCATAATGTGGTCGCGGTTGGGGTTCAGGGAAGGCTGCACAGAATGAATGTAAGTCAATAAAATGTCGTTAGAAATGTGGCCATGCTAACATGCATGCATGCTTTTGACTGTGGGCTTGTATGGGTGTTTTTTATGCATATGTAGCCATATCGTCATGCCTGTTTACCTGTATGTTTTGCATGTTTGTGAGAGAAAGATTGTGTGGTCATTGTTGGGTGTGTTTAGTTTGACTGCATTTGGTCTTGTGGTTGTGTCTTTAAATTTGTTGTTTTCAGTCGTCCCAGTTTACTTTATCTAGCGAAGAGGGCTCTTATTTGCGGATCTACTTGTAGTCATAGCCTTCTGTCCGTTGGTGTTTTTTTTCTGTGTGACTTGTGATGCTCTTCTATGGGAGATGACGGGAACTGATGCGTAGCATGCGATGTGTCACCTTTATGAGAAACAGGTGTTGTCCTGCCTCCAACTCAATAGCAGTTGTGTGATTGGTTGCCCACGTTGCCGTGTGCTGCTGGTCTTTATGACTGGCGAATGAGTAGATGGCACTCATGCTGTATGACTAGGTGAAGGTGGTGAGCTCAGCATTGCGAGTGTTCTGGCTGCTCATGACTGTACCAGGCTGGCCAGGTCCGAAAACTACACTGTTCAGGGCCTGGTTTACGACTCGTGTTGTTCAATAGTGTTCATGGCTCATGTGCTTAATATCTACAATTGTGAAAATTACACTGTTCCTCATTTCTTACTCTTTGATTTTGTTTTATTGCGAAAATGAGACCTTGGCATCGCCTTATTCTGTGTTTGTCCACAAAGGTGTTGGGCAGGCTTTCTGCAATTGTTTGTTTTTCTATTCATTTGTCCATTCGTGTCTCCATGGGCAAATTTGGGGATATTTAAATTTGCGTTCATTTTGCCATATCCACCATCTTGTCAACAATTTTATTTATATTTGGCGTAGGCATTAGTTTTGGTGAGGTCTTAATGCTTGTCGATTTTGGTAGAAATCTGAGAATAATTTGCAAAATAATTAATTAAGCGTCTGAATGGCGCGGATCTATAAAAAAATGACCCATATCTCACATACTGTCACATTTAGGACTTAGGTTTGTTTTGGGCACTAATAGGAAGTCATAAATTGCACATCAGTCCATGACCTTGGATTTGATTTTTCACCTTCGGGCCCAAGGTCAAACAGGAAACGTTTTGTATCTTGCTCACTGCCCGAACTCTTAGTATTGCCTTTTGCACCTACATCCACACAAGACAGACCTTTATAATTCCAAGTTAATTCATTCTGGCAAAAGTCTAGACCGATCTAGTCACCAGATAACCATTTGAATGAAGCATATCAGTTATCAGCCTCACTGATTGCTTTACTAGCAACTTGTGAGGGGCATTAAATTACAGGATATATTACTGCATTTAGAGCTTAGGTTTTAGACCCTTAGGAGAATGTATTTATTGTGAATTAGTTTGTGTCCTTGGACTTGAGCTTGGGCCTTAGATTCAAGGAGAAAATGATAATCTTTCAGTATTACTTGGGCGTCGAAGTAGTACTAGCATCTGAGGGTATACATTTTGGTCGTGGGCGACTGAACTGTCTAGTACGCTCTGCGTGCAGTAAGCCGTGAGCTATTGGAAAGACTCAGTGTTGTCTTTGACTTTGTCCCTGTTTGTTTGCAAGTTCTTCAAACCTCTTCTTCAAAACTACCGTCCTGATTCACTTAATTTTTTGAATGGAGCGACATTGGGACAGAGTCTGCCAAAATTGATTTCAGTTAGATTTTTGTGTTTTTTTTCCCCTAGTTTTTTTCATCAGAAAACTTTACAAATGTTCCGTATTTATCTTGCTTAATATTTAATTAACCAAAAAGACAGTCTCATGGTCGGGAAACTTGAAATTGCATGTATCCAGCTTAAAGGCTGTATCAGCGATGTGACGTCACTATTGTTGACAGTTGAAACGTTCTCAAAACACAACAGAGCCGCTCGCCCCTCCCCTTCAGAAGCTTGGAACATGAACGTGCTTTTCTTAAAGTGAAACATCTGAGTAATTATGGCTCACTCAGCTGGGTAAGTCCATTTCTCATTTTAACACAATTTTAAGGCCAAAAATACGTAACAGTATAATGTATCTGACAAGTTGCTTAGCTGGGCATTACAAAATGAGCATTAACAACGTCACATAGATCACCACTTTTAGCAAAACTTATCATGCGGTTATACATTCATTGACAAATTTCAACTCTGAGTACTAACCAGAGAAAAAATGTTATCACACGAACATGAACTCTGGTTTGATCAGACAGAATTAGCAAACTCCCCAGCTTGCCAACCGAGAGTTAGCAAAGGTTGCTAACTCGCTCCAAAGAGGAATATCGATCTCTCTACCGTTTGATTCATTCTGACCACCATGATCTATACAAGATGGCCTTACAAAAACAATAGACGTGCTTTCCTCAGTTTTGCTCGGAATGACAATTTACAATTCACATCCAACCGAGTTAGCACCAGCTCTACTCACCTGTCCGGAAGAAACAAGGCGACCTGGGCGTCAGAGTTAAAACCATTCAACTCCCGGAATTCTCTTCAACGTTGGTATGCTTTCCCTATGTTTATTCGGGACTTCGCATAGCTGCAATCGCATTCCTTTTTCCTCGACATGCACTTGTTCGAGCGTCTCTTTTTTGGTTTAGCCTCTGCCATGCTTCAACCTGCCGCATCATTAGTGCCACTGCCAGTTTGTTTCGTTGCCCGCTCAGTCCCACCCACTTGTCGTGCACGAGCACGGAACTGGCGCAGAAGACCCACCCCTGCCCTCCAATTCATTGGAACACTTTTGTTGATGTTTGGGGACGCCGGTAGGCCCCCACGAGTTTGTGTATCTCTCTCAGTGCCTACATGGCTGTAGGTGGCCGACAGAGAACGGAGTGTTTCACCGCCCACTCATGAGGCGAGCTGCTAACAGTTCGTGAGGAAAGATCTCCTGTACGTGACAAATTATGTTTTGGCGCAGAATCGCCGATACAACCTTTAATACTGCATTTACAAATATAAATTGCATGGTATTTATGATTGATGTAATAGATTGTCTACGGTTCATGTCAAAGTGACTGACAATGCCTATGTCTCCTTTCTCTGCTGATGCACTGCAGGGCTGGTGGGCCTATATTTTCTTTTGTGATGAATTTATTTTACCTCTTCTGAGGGAAGAAAGGTTCATTGTGCCAAAAGGAGAGATTAAAGGGCAAACATTAAAAGAGAAAATGGAAACAAAAAACAAAACTAATGTCTTTTACAGAAACTCCAGACTGGAGTCGTGCCGAACTGGGTTTACTTTGGAGATGGGTAACTGGTGGGCAGAGAGATGTTTCCTGTATCAGGTGCTGCAGACTGAGCCCCTCAGAAGGGGATCGAATTGAAACGACACATCACATTCCTCCACCTACTCTCCTCCTCCGCTGTTCTAGAACATTCTGATGGACTGAAGGTCGCTTCCTGAATGAGCACAAGGGCGCGATCGATCATGTCCTGACTGCTGCTGTTCCAGCCCATGTCTCTGTGCTGCTGTGTAATTAGATAAATCTATCACTCATTCACTCAGAATATTATTGTATAGGATGTTGTCAATGGAGTACGTGTGGGTGTAAGAGGGGACAGTGTATGCTTTTATCTGTGCACGTGTCTGTTTGTGTGTGTCTTTGTGTGTGTGACTTGTGTGTCTGCACATCTATGTGTGTGTCTTTATGGTATATCTGTGTGTGCGTATGCCTGCCTCTGTATGTGTGTGTCTTTCTTGCTGTGTGTGTGTGTGTGTGTTTGTGTATGCGTTTGCGTGGGCGCCAGTGTGTATGTATGCGTGCGTGTGTGTGTGTATGTATATGTGAGTGTGTGTATGTGTATGAGTGACTGTCAGTGGTAGTATGTGTGTGTGTGTGTGTGTGTGTGAGTGTTTGTGTGAGTGACTGTCAGTGGTAGTGCATGTGTGTGTGTGTGTGTGTATGCAAGTGTGCCTGTGTATGCATTTGCACGCGTGTGTGTGCGTAAGTGTATGTGAGTTTGTGTGCGTAGATGTCTTTGCGTTTGCGGGTGTGTGTTTGCGTTTTCGTGTATGTGAGTGTGAGCACTCTCTCTGCCCTTTGTCCTCAGCCAGGGTACAGGTGGCCCTTCATAACAGACTCACCTCATAAAGCACGAAGCTGCTCCTGTGCTGCCCAGCTGTTCCTCAGTAAAGGCGGATAAACTGGGCAGAATGAGCATCACTCGCGTGTGAAAGGCGACTCCTCCTGAGCGAGGCGGCTTTGCTTTTCCGGGATGTCCCTGGCCAAACCTGCGCTGACTAACTGAGGAGGCACGAGCCCGCAGGTTATTGCATTGTTTCCATGCCAGTGGCGCATTTTTCCTGGGCTTTAAAGAGGCCTGCGCTGCTCTGTGGTCATCGGCTCATTCGGTGCCAAACCAGGAATGCCCGCCAGCGCCTCCCTCACACATTCAGCGAGGATTTACTCGAACAGGCCCTCGTGATATTCATGGACCAACTATGCACGTTCTCTCGCCTTAATCTGGTGTGGATGCATGAAGTGACTGCTAGAGGTCAAGTTTAATGAATTAAATTTGTTTTTTCGAGCCACGGGCTGCTGTCAGCAAGGGATGGCCTGATTTTAGGTGAAGGCCCAAAAGGCATTTTCAATCCCGCTGATCTAATGCCTCAGATTTCTGTGAGGGGAAAAATACTTTCAATTGATTTTTTCACTCGAGTCTTCCAGCATTTGCAGCTTGACTATTTGTTGAAGGCCCTGTAGTTTAGAATTTGGGTTGGCGTTTGTGGATTTTGGAATAAAAATTGAGTGAGGCATTATAAGTGGCAGAACATGTGCGAGACAGCATTTGAATTGTTCTGTAAGTTTTCTGGTATTTTTATGTAAATTTTTCAAATGTTTTGCTCGCACCTACATTAAGTGTTACTGATGTTTGCAATGCAATGAAGTTTGGACTTGTGCTGTGCACTGTAATCTGTGTACTGTGTAATTGGAAAAGATGGGATCTTCACTATTCAGTATATTAAAGTGGCATACTGCAATTTACGATTAAACATCACATCATCCCACAGTTTCTTTAGATCCGTTCACCCTGTATTCCTCCCAAGGCGGAGTATCTGTTTTTCTTAATGTAGTTTTGTGCTGTTTTGATTCTCAGAGTGGAACCCAAGGAAGCCATATCCTTCCCTATTCTCACATTTAGTTACAGTTATACAGCTCACAGTGTGTGAAAGGTCTGCATTTCTTATGCAGCAAGTAAAGCATTGGGCATCTGTGCCATCATACTTGCATAACTTGCATGCTCCTGTGTTTCTTTCTGTTTTAAAAGCATTATCCCCCCCATTTAAAAGAGCCTGTAAATGGATACACTTGTAATAAATGGATGGTATGTCTATGTGACGTTTAAGAGCGCAGGGCAATTCTTTCCTTTCTCCTGTATATCTGCTGAAGAGGAAATGCCCTTCCCGCGAGGAGAGCCAGCTCCCACCAGAGTGAGATAGTGATGCTGGCTGGAGTGGGATGGGGTGGGATGGGGTGGGGGGTGTTTGGTTAAGCATTAATTCTGTCCCTGAAAGCACTCCAGTGCTCCCTTTAATTAAAACCGCACTTCCTTCCCTCACATCTTTTGGAGTGTGGAATTGTGTTTGGGGTGAAAATTAGGGCCCAGGTTTGGCCACATGCTTGTTTGGCGTAACCCTAGTGAGAGGGAAGATGCGACTCTAGCGGTCTGTAGGTCTGTCGCGTTCTGTCTTCAAAGTGCGTAGCCTTTTTTGCGGCCTGACGCCCCGTAGGGCTCATACAGTAATGTTTAAACAACGTTTCCTCAAGGTTGCAGTGAGCTGTCTTTCCTCTATTGATCTGCGGTGTCTGTCTGCTTCTCGTCTTTTTAGCCAAAGCAGTGTGCGTGTGATCTAGCGAGACCCTCGAGAAGTAAGCTGGTGTTGCTCTGTAACTGTGGCTTTGTTAAGAAATGATCCCTCAAAGTTTGTCATCAAGTTTGACAATCTGGGTTAATGAAGGTCAGGGCACCGCCCTCACTGTGAAATTTGCTGCCGCCATTTGTCAGTAACATTTACATGGACGGAGGCTGTAAGTGTGAGTCTGTAGTGTTCGCTCATTCGAAGATTGCAGACTCTAAGTACAGATCTTTTGTAAATTCGCTCGCTTGACACACACTCCTACAGGAGGCTTTGGGTCCTCCTGAGCCAATCTTCGCTCATCTCTGGTGTCTCTGTGCATTTTCGAGCTGTTGGTTTCTGTCGGTCTCTGTGAGTTTCTTTTTTACGCTCAATAGTTGCACCTCGTGGTGTAAATTTTGCCTTCCTGTCCTCACCTTTACTGTACTGATTTTTGTCAAGCTGTTGTTGACTGGTGACACCTGAGACAGCGCACATTGTCCTTGTGATCCAAAAAAAATTCTGATGGTATGTCAGTGAGGGTAAGAGAGAAGTAAAAATGGATGCTGAAATTTGAAGCTGTTATAAATGAAAGCAGATTACTTCAAGTGGGCAGTTGCTATGGTGATTAACCTCAATATTGTTTTGTTTTTGGTTACCTGGTATTTAAAAAGGCTCACGTTACTGTTTATTGAAAACACAGACAGGTTTTTATTGGTATTTTTTACTCCAGTGAGCCTAGAGGCCTTCTGTGTTAACTTGTTGGCTGAATTCCCCTACAAGCTTCACACTGGAGAGTACTCTAATGAAGTTGAGGCATCCTGATAATTACATTTATTTCTCATTGCTGTGATTCACGGAGGCATTACCGAGTATAACCCAGAATCCTCTGTCTTTCTGACGGAGAGACTGGAGGGTGTTTTTTTTGGCGAGGATCATTGTCTCTCTGTAGAATTTGAGGTCAGGTGGTGGTTCTTGAGTTTGGGCCAGATGACTGTGTCCTGGGAGGCAGTGAGAGCCTTATTTTAGCATTCTGTGTTCTGTTGCCCTCCCTTCTGGGTCAGGTTGTTTCTCCCAGAAGGCCGCAGGAATTTGCAGCACTTGTTGTATTATGCACTGAGCTTGGGCGTGTTTGTGTCTGTGTTTGTGTTCGCGTGTTTGTATGTTTTTGTGTTTGTGTGTGTGTGTGTGTGTGTGTGTGTGTGTGTGCGTGCCCTGCATGTGTGCATGCGCATGTGTGTGCGTGTCCGAGAGCATCTGGGTTAGTGCGTGTCTATTTGTGTGCCTTGGTGAGTTGGTATGTATTTATTTACACAATTGTGTGTGCGTGTGCGTGTGTGTGTGTGCATGTGTGTGTGTGTGCGCATGTGTGTATTCATGCCTGTGGTTACATGTGGGTTTGTGCATGTGTATATGCTTGAACAGCTGCCTGTGTTTCTGTACTTGTGTGTGTGTGGCGTATTCCCTGTGTATTTGTGTCCTAGCGAGGCTGGCTACAGTCACTCAGTGTCTGTATGTCTGTCTGTTTGTCTCCTGCAGGCTGTGGGGAGCATCTGATCCGGACGGTGCTGGCGAGGGAGTGCTCTGCAGCAGTGCAGTCTGACGACGCCCACCAGGCCCTGCTGGAAACTATGCAAAACAAGTTCATCAGTAAAAGTCCTGCCTATATCCCACTACAAATAATGTGACTCCTCCCATCCTCTACCCCACCTCAGCAACTGTGACTCCTCCCATCCTCTGCCCCACCTCAACAACTGTGACTCCTCCCATCCTCTGCCCCACCTCAACAACTGTGACTCCTCCCATCCTCTGCCCCACCTCAACAACTGTGACTCCTCCCATCCTCTGCCCCACCTCAGCAACTGTGACTCCTCCCATCCTCTGCCCCGCCTCAATAACTGTGACTCCTCCCATCCTCTGCCCCACCTCAACAACTGTGACTCCTCCCATCCTCTACCCTGCCTTAATAACTGTGACTCATCCCATCCTCTGCCCCACCTCAATAACTGTGACTCCTCCCATCCTCTGCCCCACCTCAACAACTGTGACTCCTCCCATCCTCTGCCCCACCTCAATAATTGTGACTCCTCCCATCCTCTACCCTGCCTTAATAACTGTGACTCCTCCCATTTTCTGCCCCACCTCAACAACTGTGACTCCTCCCATCCTCTGCCCCACCTCAATAATTGTGACTCCTCCTATCTTCTTTACTTTCACAGCAACTGTGACTCCTCCCATCCTTTGCCCTGCCTTAACTACTATAACTCCTCCCATCTCCTCCCCATGCCACACCTGTGATCCTCCCTCTTCCCTCGTTGCTCCACCAGCTACTATTTGGCACACCTGGGGGAAATCCTGTTTCTTTTTCAAGAACTAGTTAATGGTTAAAAATATTAGAGCAGCCAAGGCTTTGATTTATGAATCAATTCCATTCTGCTTGAAAATTTTGAGGTCGGTAGACATTTCCCCAAATTTTGATGTGACAGCCATCGCATTTTTGGGAATGTAAACAGTTTGGTGTAGTATTTGAAGAGCTTGGCTCTGAAGTGGTCGGACTTTTGTTCGTAGCGGTCCGCACTTGGCTTGGATCAGGCAGTGAGGTGGCGGGAGAGACGGAACAGACCCACAGGGCTCGGACTGGAGTGGCCAGCGGTCTTGCTGTTCTGGCCCTGTTCTGGGTCTTTCCATTTCAGGTTAGGCCTGAGGGGCAGTTTTGCTTTTACGCTGACATCTATGGTCTCGGGTCGGTTCCTGGTTTGGATTTTGTACTCCTCGCCTAATTGTCTTGTTTTCTTTTGAGGGCTACATTAATCATAACAGTTTGACCACTGCGGTTTCTATGCAGAATCACACTTTTGCTGTGCTTTATATGTTTCCAAGGTAAAGAAGCCATCCCGTCTTCACTCGTGACCAGTTCTCTTGGGCAGAAAGACTTACGCGGCAAATTGCTTTGGAATTCTTGCGTGCATGTATTTTACAGCCAAAACATTTGCCAGAAAATATTCTATGGTTTTTTCTCTGTCAGTTTTTGTTTTTGTACTTGGGTAGTTTTTAGTGCCCCAAACTTTTAGGACAGTGTTTTGATGTAGTGAAGTGATTTCGCTCAGACGGTATCAGGAAATTCCTGGAGTAGTGTTTTCTTCTACATTGTTGGGAACAAAACAGAAGCCGAGCAGGTAATTTTATTTTGCTGCGTTTCTGCCTCGAGCTGAACTCAGCTATTCTTTGTCGGCCAAAGCTATTGTAGATAGTGTTAGTCTGCTGCTGCTAAAATGGGCTTTTTTTTTGTAGAAGGAAAATAGCGCTGATGCCAGAAACCTTGGTGCTGTGTGGTTTTGCCATGAGCTGGGGAATGCCAAATAGGTTGTCGTATTATTTTCAGCTCAACAAATAGTCTTATTGAGCATTTTTCCTTAAGCAGTAGCCCAGTGCTAAAGCTTCAGGTGTGAATTTACTGGTTATTAATGCCTTGGGGGTTTAAAATTCCTGTCTTGGATCTCCAGCTTCGTCATTCATTCAGGTCAGTGAAAATTGCGGTATTGTAGTCTGAACCGTTTTAATGCGTGCTCGCTGTTTGTGAATCATCAGTCAGTTTTGAATAATTGTGTCTTTGGTTTTCTGTAGGCTTTGTGATAATTGCTAAAATTGCCATGTTGAAAGAGTTTGGGTCGACTTCAGTACCAATCTGAGACGGTGTTGATGAAGCTGCCTGCCTAAGGCCGTCACACACATTCCATTCCTGATAGTCAGGTACATGGGGAAACACTGATGACAAAATATTGACGAGTGCTTACTTTTACTGTAGACACTAATTAAACAATTCAATTGAAGTTATGTAGAAGGTTATTTAGTTTATTTATTTCCTTTTTAAAAATGACAACGACGACAGTTGCATAGCCTGAAAGAGGCCACTGCCATTAGGGAATACCGTTTCCCTGAAGGAGTGTACTTCATCTGCAACAATGTGCAGGTGGGAGGTACGTGTCGAAGTTCCATCCACGTGAATGGCAGGACCTAAAGTTTCCCAGCAGAACATTGCCCAGAGCATCACACTGCCTCCACCGGCTTGCCTTCTTCCCATAGCGCCACAAGCTGCAATGCGCAGTGTGTTCGGACACATTTCTGTCAGAGCCAGCATGAACTTTTTCAGCAATTTGAGCGACAGTAGCTCTTCTGTTGGATCGGACCACACGAGCCAGCCCTCGCTCCCCACACACATCAGTGAGCCTTGTCTGACCATGACCCTGTCGCTGGTTCACTGGTTTTCCTTCCTTGTACCACTTTTAGCCGGTACTGACCACTGTACACCGGGCACACCCCACAAGAGCTGCAGTTTTGGAGATGCTCTGACCCAGTCGTCCAGCCATCACAATTTGACCCTCGTCAAAGTTCCTCACATCCTTACGCTTGTCCATTTTCCCTGCTTCCAACACATCATCTTTGAGGTTAAAATATTCACTTGCTGTCTAATATATTCCCACCCACTGACAAGTGCCACAGTGGCGAGACAATCGATGTTACTCACTTCACCTGTCAGTGGTCATGATGCTATGAGAGATCGGTGAATGTACGTTCTATAGTCTCAAAAAAAAATCAATTTAATGACACATTTTCTTTTTTTTTTTTTCATTTGGCATCTCCAATCCCCCCCGAATCTGGAATGCCCAATTAGGGAACTATGTACAAGGCTTGCTCGTATGCGACCCCTTGTTGCCAGTTCAGGAGAGAGGGACAATTCACGGCTCTCCTCCAAAGCACCTGCCCATCAACTACTGTTTCTTTACACTCATTGGTTGAATCCTCGCAAGTTCAGAACGAGGGCGGAGGATACCCGAACATGAACAAGCTTAGAATCTTCCTGACGAGCGCCTGGCTGGCCAACAGGATGTGCTTGGGCAACGAACAAAGCTACCATTTTATATTTCCCTTCCCGGCAGTCCCTTCCCGCCGATTTGCATCTCTGTAGCGCAATGGCCAATTGTGCACTACTAATGAAAAAGCTGCCGACCACTGCCGGTTGGTAGGACCGGGGCTCAAACTTAAAGTCGAGCTTAAATGAAAAATGCCTTTTTAACCCTTTTAGATCACATCCCCGGTCATTTTATGTATCTATTTAACAATAAATGACAAAAAAAAAAAAAAATCAATTTCTTTGTATTATATCAAAATCCAATCATGTTTTCTTCCTGTAAAACAAAATATGCCTTGTGCTTACGTAAGCTAGAACCAACCAATTTCAACCAATAATATCAGGACATCCACCCGTCAATCAATCTTAAACTTTTAGCGGCACAGAGCTAAGAATCATTCGTTAGCTAGCTAGCATGGTACGTCGGTGTGTACCAGGGAACACAGGTCAGGTTACAGGGAACACAGGCCAGGTTACAGGGAACACAGGATTTTTTTTTTTTTTTTTTTGCTGTGCTTTAAGCTATCCAAAATTTCTGAAGATAACTGTATCACGATATCATAGGGCTGGGCGATGTGAAAAAAAATCAAATATATTTCTGGCAGAATACCTTGATATCAGTGTTGTTAGGATAATATTGCTGCTTTCACAACATATTTACACTTTGCAATTTTTGGTGAAGTCACTAGTAATGTGGAAATGATGACCCAGCAGGTACAGGCAACCGCTGTAACTGTAAAAAATGCAGACAACTGCATCCCTCCACTGTAATGCAGGCTGTACAAACAGAAGGTGAAATTTGCCATATCAGGACGTTGCGTTATCCATTCATTTTCTTTAGGTTTCTTTGTATTTGTGGCAATTCTTTGTTCAAAAAATAAACTTAAATAAGTTGGAAGTCTTAATGGTGCAAGTGTTTTGCTTTATTGTAGCCATTTTTCCAGTCTCTGTGATGCTCATACCCGGAGTTATGAAGCTTTACATTGGGGTCGCGTTGTAGAAGCCTGTTCAGAAAACTGGCTGATTCAGCTGAGAGTGGTGCACAGACCTGCCAGAGGGTCCCAGGTTGCTCTGACCTGATGTGAGTGGCCAGAACACCCACATTTCCCTGCAGCTGCTCAGCTCTGGCATGGAGTGGAGTCATGAAAACCGCCCTCCGCTCCAGCTGGCCGGCTCGCTCACTGTGGGAGGCCAAAAAGCTTTGTTTGCAGTTTTTGGGCAAAACCGCAAAATTTTGCCGCAGATTCCTTCCCGCTGACCCGGGCGCCACCAGTCTACACCCCTCTCCTCAGTTTACCTGTGGCTGCACAGGCCAGTCTCTGCATCTCCACGGCAACCACGGCACTTTGTGGCATTAGCGCCATGAACAAAGTGGACATACTTGTCTTTGGCCTATTAGGAAAATACAGATTTTTGCCTCAGGACTTATATTTTTTTCAACGATTATTATTATTATTTTTTTTTTAATAAAAATTTGGCATCTGAAATTCCACTTGAATCTGAACTGTCCAATTGGCATACAATGTACGAGCATGCTCGTATGCAACTCCTGCTGCCATCTCGAGAGAGCACTGATAATTTGCGGTTCTGCTCCAAAACACGCCTGACAACCGCCACTTCCTATACGCTCGTAGCTTGAAACCTCGTAAGCTCAGAACGAGGGCGGAGGAAACCAAAACAAGTGCCAGTTCATGGCCAACAGGAGGCATTCCTATTCTAACGATCCTAACGAACTGTATCCCACCCAAATCCCTAGCAGTGCAAAACCATATACCCCCTGTATACCCCCTGCCCAGAGTATACCAGGGGTTAATCTGGGCTAGCCCCCCTCATGCCATATTATACCCCCCACATTCAGTCACATTTTATGTCGCGAGGTGTATTTTGGCGTAGGCCAGATATTCCTGGGTATAACCTAGCAGGGGAGTTAACCTGGGCTGCTACAGCGATGCCGTGGTGGTCACTACTGCACCGCAGTGCAGACTTTTCAAAGTCATAATAATGAGTATTCTTTCATTGAACATGTCCAGTATACGACTTGTTGACTGAAGCCATGAGAGACACTGCAGACATCTCTGGCTCCTAAAGAGCCTGGTGCTCATGTACCCCACCCTGTGAAAGCTGCGGTTCAGTCATGTGTGTGAAGCTCCCTGAAAGGTCAGGCAGACTGCACTCACCAAATTGATTGTTTTGAATTATTTTTTTCTCATTCTACATTTTTATTTGCTGCGTCATAGCCTTAGCCTCTGAGACTTAGCCAGCTGAGGAAATTGGTTTTAACGGGCAATTTAAAATGCCAGGCAATGCCTCTGAATAAAACGAACCGATTACTTTGCCTCTTATCGAAACCATTTATAAATTGTTCTCAATTAAACTGTGTTTGTGTGTCAGGAGGGGAGACTAAAATTCCCTCCCCTAGTTAGGAGGCAAAAACTTATGCCAAAAAAGCGGACTGATTGAAGTACGCAGCCACATTCGCTGGCTAGATTCTCTCTGAGCAACCAGTCAACTGAATCTGGCCCTTGCAATCTTTTCTGTCTTTGACCGTGGTTATGGATCCACTGCTTGCGGTGTTTCCTGATGTCCTATTCCTAGAACTTGACTGCTGCTGCCCAAGAGAGAGCTTTGGAGAACATGGTTACCTTTTACTTATTTGCTTTAGTCAAATGATATTGCCAAAGGAAACAAGCCTTGACATGTATGTGTACATTAACCTTCATTCTACTGCAAAATATTTTTTTGCTTTATATGCCGTAGAAGAGTGTGCATGTAAAATGGCTTGGCTGCCTATTCATCCATTTAAAGCTGCCTTTTTGGATCTCCTGGGACCTTGAAAAGTGAGCTGCCTCATTTGGCAAGCAACTTGGCCGTATTATAGAATGACAGCGTGTCTTCGATGTGTGTGTTTGCGTGTGCCTGCGTGCATGCGTGTGAGCATGTTTTTCCCTGCCCTTTACATGAAACAGATGGGACCCATTGGTGGGGTCAGGGGTCGCGGGGTTTGGATCCTCCTCAGGTCAGAGGTGACTGCTCTGGCAACCCGAGTCGCTCTCTGACGGACAGCCTGTTTGTGGAACATTTCTCCGCTCAGCTATGAAGGTCAAGACCACGTCTGGAGAAACCAGGCGCTTTTGTGGCCGCCAGTTACGGCAGCAAACTGCACCCGCTGTCTCTGTCAGTGGCAATCACACCTTTCTCAAACTTCAACACCCAAACTGCACTGCCGGCAAAATGGCTCTATATGAGAGTCATCATGGTTGTAGTTGCATTTGCACCTGCCAGGGAGCTCCTCTCATCATGAATGTTCCCTGTTGTTTTAAAAACCCTCTGTTGGGGACAGAGAAGGATGATGAAGTTAGGGTAGCACATTTTATTCAAATAAGGTGTGTCACGGTCATTGCGCATGCTCAGAACTTACATCCTTACCGAAAGTCATAATCAGATTCCATCCTTGCTAATCAGTCTTTGTTTTGCATTTATTTATATGTTTTAGTTACTCAGGCATTATGCCTTTTATACTAAAGAGTTTTCTATGGAAATTTGAGGATTGAAAGGGCTATTTTAGTGCTTTAACCAAAGGATAAGAAGAATAAGCTGGTTTGTCATCGCCAATGATCATATCAGAAAAAAATTCCTTCTTCTTCTATGATTATTGGCAGTTAGCAAACCAATAGTTTTTTTTTTTTTTCCTCCCGCTTGGGGCTCCAGAACAGTCCATTTCTTTAGGGCTAAAATTTGTTTTTTTTTTTTTTATTTTTAAATATTGGCTGATGAAACAGGAAATCTCAATATGCCATTGACTGCCCAACTTCATTTTAATTGCAGTCAATTTGTGAGGGAAGTAGTTCTGGAAAATTGCTAAGTTTAGGCAGGCATACAGCCGTACAGGGCTACCTGATATCGAGGATCTTGCATGATTGGACGTGTTATTTGAAAGTTATGAATCAAGTAAATTTTGCATTTGTTGCAAGCTTTAGCTTTGTTACGTTTGTCGATCATGCTTCTTTTCCAGGCTAGAGCTTCTGAACCATTTGATTTTTTTCAGTGAAACATCATATATAGATACATCATATAGCGTGGATGTGCCTTTTCATACTTTTGTTCGTCCTCTTGTCTGTCTGTCCGTCCCTCCGTCGTGATTCATTTTCAGACCAGACAGCCACAGCCATGATGGGCGATCGAGTATTTCACGTTTTTGATATCTGACAATGCGTTATTCATTCATGCAAAACGTGCAGCTCTAATCTGCAGTGCGATAACGGCAGCATAAAATTAAATGAGCATTTATAGACAATGCTGTAGCTCTAAAATGCAGTGTAATAAGCATTAATAGGAGTGTAATAATGGCTCTCCTGTTCTCAGGTTCTCCGTTCCTGGCCAGTGAGGACTGTGTACTGGGGGGTGTCATTGTCCTGAGGTGCTGCAAGTGTATGGAGGCCCAGTCGCCCCACGGCATCCAGGAGCTTCTGGGTGAGGGAGCATTAACCTGGGAAGTAACCTAGGAGTCATCTTTTACCCCCACCTACCTGCCATTTGCCCACTCACATATGGTGGAAATAAGCATGGTTGTTTGGTCCATAGTTTTTGTGTGTGTTCTCTGCACTTAGGGTTGATGTTGTTTGGGATCTTCGGGGAATGGAATAATCGCTCATCCTACTGGGCAGCCTCGTTCTTCTGAGCTCCTGTTTCACACTCATGTTTCATAGTGGAGGAGAAATACTGAAAACTTTAAAACAGGTTTTGTGATACACCAACGTAATAACTTTGAGGTGTTATTCACACTTTCCATGAAGATAACTTCTGAAACACCAGAAAATAATCAAGTATACAGTATCTTCTGTGCATCTTGAGGAAAACAAGGGTTTTTAAACTTTGTGTCAGCATTTACACTTTAACTTTAAAAGTGTTTTCATGCAATATTAAGGCTTGCTTAACACATAGGTAGACACGTAGGAGACATGGGTAGGTCGCACTGGCCATACTGTCATGTATTGGAAGATGATGCGGTTGGGTGACGTTGTTGAACTTTGCTCACAGTGTTGAATTTTTTGCATATGCTGAAGATGTGTGGTCCGCAGCATGTGCTGTGTAAAAGACACGGAAGGCTGGAAGATTTTCTGTGCATCATCTCGGTGCCCTTACTGTACAAACCTAACGTTAAAGTTCGAGGGATATAGTTGAAGAATTGGTGGGCATTAGGGAATTCTGTGTCCAAAATGAAGATGGGAACTGTCTGATTTAACGGAAGGCACCGAAGCGGTATCACAAAGAATGGAATGAGATTCCACTGTGTAACTACCACACGAGGCCAAACGCCACCAGTCGCTCAGTGCTGTGGGTCCCTATAGGGGGCTGCTTTTGTAGCAGCATGTACATTTATAGATTAACTTTGCTCCTGTTAGACTTACTACCCCATGTCGGTACTTGAAGGTCTCCTGTGGCCTTGACTTGCTGAGAAAATGTCTTCTCGTGTTACTCACTATGGGGTTAGTGAAACAGGCTCTTCATTTCACTCAATCCAGGGGTGAAATTCATTGAAAAGCACTTTAGTGATGTTTCTGCTGACTTACGGTCTGTGAATTTGAAGGAAAACTCCTCATTTTTCGGTTGATGTTTTCATAGCATTGTTTCGAAAGGCTTCAACATATAATTTTCTGGCTCGGCCTGGGGATTTGCCGGTTTGTATGAGGAGAGAGTATTCGCTGGAAGACTTTTGCATTGAACGAATTTTTTCGCATTTACATGATTACACTCAAAGTCAATGCAAAGACGCGAATACACAACAAATTTGTAAATAAACAAATTTGTTTTGCGTCCAGAAAGCAGCTTTACTGTCTTTATTTTCCCCAATACTAATGCAAAGGATCTTTTGTACATGCAGATTATTTCACCATTGGATAGATTATTCTGTTCTTTGAAGTTATGACCTGACATAAATATTTCCCTACTGCACATTTGTGCCACAATTATTGGCTCCTCTGAAAGATTTTTATGATTAATGTCTGAATTCTAATCGAAGAATATTTCCCACAATATTTTACACCATTGAGATCACCCCTTTTGATTTGGAACCCTTAAATGTTCAACATGAGTCCTGTTACTGGGGTATAAATATTAGGTGACACTGGCCTAGTTTCCTCTGTCATTCATCACTGTGGGAAAGACCCGAGAACGTGCAGCGAAAGTATGATAGATTATATATTTACACAAACGTATATACATTTCCTATCTCAATGCAATAGTTAAGAATTTTAAAGTGACAGAAGACGTTAAAAATCAGCCTGGAAGAGTATGTGTGTGAACACTGACCCTGCACGTTGTGAGGAGGATGGTTCAGCTGGCAGAGGAATATCCAGGGATCACAATTTCAGAGGCTTTTCGAGTCTTGGTGTCAGAAAGTCTCCAAAACAACACCTCCTATATTTTCCCTCCTTGTTTGGGAGGGTTCAGGGTTGCCAGGAGAAGGGCAGTCGATCAAAATGAACCAAGGCGCCTACAGTTTGCCGAACGTCTTGGGGACCTTCAGTGACAATGGGTTTTATGGTCAGATGACACCAAAATGGTGCTCTTATGGCAACAAACATTAAAGGTGGATTTGGCAGAGACAGAAAGATAGCCATGCAGAAAAGCAGCTCATGCCCGCAGTGAAGTATGGCTGTGGATCTTTTTGTGGGGCTGTTTTCTTCTGTAATGCCCTGGGCATCTTGTTGGGAGAAATGATAACTTGAACTCTTGTCAAATATCACCAGATATTACCTAAAAACCTAAAAGCCTCTGCCTGGAAACTTAAAATGGACTGTGGTTGGACCTACCAGCAGGACTATGATCTGAAAGCACACCTCAAAATCTACACAAAAATGGTGCGCTAACTGCAAAATAAAGGCTTTGCCATGGATATCACAGTTCCATTGCCAAAACCTCATATAAGATCTGTGGGATTAACTGAACAGGAGAGTCCACAAGCATTGACCGCAGAATGTGAACAATCTGGAGAGACTTTGTATGGAGGAAAGATCCCATGCAATGTGTTCACCAACCTCATCAGACGTTATAGGAGATGACTCAACGCTGTTATCTTGGCAAAGGGAGGCAGCACAAGATATTAAATGAAGGGGTGCCAATAAATGTGGCACACATTTTTTAGGAAGATATTTGTTTCATGAGAAGAATTTAAAATTTATTTAAATTATGTTGCTTTAGTTAAAGGTTAGCTTTTTGTGAATATTTTGAATGAACCATCATGAGGATAGACAATAAAGACCTTGTTTTGCATCTTGTTTTGCTCATATTTACTAAGGGTGCTAATTATTGTGGAGGGCACAGTGAGACCCCATGGACACCTGGTGTTAAAATGTGATATGTCCCCGGACTTGTTATCTAGATAATAAACTATCCGATCTCAAATTTGCATTTGCACTGGGTATCTCTAATGCACTCTTGTTATCCGCATTGAGATTGCATCTCTGTCCTTGAGGGCGAAACCTGTACGTGAGTAATGTGTGGTGGCAGCAGACCTGTAGGAAGTGCCAAGACAGCAGGAAGGACGTACAAATTGTGTTTTGGTTGTCACTGCAACCCAAGATCCGAACACAATGCGAGTCAGTCTACCTCCAGATGTGCTGAGGCAGTTCTAATTATATTCTGATTATGAAGCGTTTTCTCCCTGCATTAACATGCAATTTTTTTTATCCAGATAGTGTGTGCAGATACGGATTGCATCAAAATAGCAGGTGTAAATGGAGTCTAAAATGCATTCTCTTGCTCTCGAGATCTCGTACTCATGCAGTTAGATGCAGTTTTGGCCATTTGTGGGAAGCATCCCTTTATTTTACCTTTACTTTTGTTTTTGTCATCAGGCATGTTTTTTCCGCTTTCCTCTATGTTCAGATAATATGTTGGCGGGGGGGAACATGTTTGTATGGGGGGGTGTTCAGTTGAAATATTAAAATCTATCTTTCTGTTAATCTCTCACTGCCTTTCTTTTGCTCTGTATGTCACTTAGACTGTCAGTGATGTCTGTCTGTCTCCTCTCTCCCTCTCGCTCTCTGTTTCTCTCACACTCTCACTCTCTCTCTTGCTCTCTTTTTCTCTCTCTCTCTCTCTCTGTTTTTCTCTCCCACCCCATGTCTCTTGATGGAACACAGTCCTGTTTTGCGGCTTTAAATGTGATTGTTCCAGAAATTTTCCTGTGTAACCAATCCCTGTGTTTGCGTTTGGTTTGGCAGTGGAGTTCCTGTGGAGCCACACGACAGAGAGCATGTGCGTTGGGTACATGTCAGCCCAGGATGGCAAAGCCAAGGTGAGCTTATAACACACATCCAGTGCAGTGAACTGTGTTTATATGAAACCCGGCCAGCAGCACCATTTAAAACCTCCAAATACAGCCCCGCTAATGCTCTGTAATCAGCTTTTTTAAGGATTCATTTTCAGGCTCTTGCACAAAATACTCGGGCATTTTATCATTCGGAAAAATTAAAAACGATCAAAAATACAGGGCAAACATTCTGCGGTACAGTGAATCCATTGTTCAGGGGAAGTTATTTGGTTAGGGAGAAATTAAGCTAATCTGTGGGGGGGTTTTTTGTCTCTTTGGATAGAATGGCGTGCCAATTTACTCTTCGGAATAAACGGACTGCATGTGCCATGTTGTGCCCATTTAAACACTGTTACCCTGGTTATGACTTCAGGGTTAGATGTATCAAGTGTATTTTACATGCTGTAAATTTCAGTTACTCTGCGCAGTCTTCTCCAACCTACAGCATTAGCTGTCACAGGTTGAGTGTGTTTATGTTTCGGCTGAAATGCTTAAAGAAGTCTGTGCTGACTTTTGCTTTGTGTCCTGATGTGTGCTTCAAAATGTGCTACAGCCAAACCTAGACCACAACACAACATCATATTTCATTTTAGAGTGTGCCTTTTTTAACTGGCAATGTTATTATGTTGTGGTAACAGGGTCCTTGCTAACTTGGGTGCAGGGCAATTGGTTTGTTTACATTGTTGGCCACAAGATTGTGTTTTGTGATTTTTACGTCTTAAGCCTGGTTTCAGCAGAATTTAAAACATGCTACTCAACTACTTTGTGATGTTGTAATGTGAACTTTCAACCATTCATCCGTTATCTAACCTACTCCATTAGCTCTCGTACTCTTCTGTTGGCAATTTAGGGTCTTCAGTTGACAATGATGCTTGTCTTTGCACTGTGGGAGGAAACTGGAGCTCGTTAAAGGCATTAAAATTAAAGCAACCATGAAATTGCAGACAAAACTTTTTAATTTGGTATGCACTAATGGCATTGCGTTTTACGTTTTATTTGTTTTTGAGTGCAGTGTATCTTTGTGCTTTAACCCTCTATTAACCACAGTAGCATATCTGCTACATAAAGTGAAAGGGTTAACAGCCTGGACACCCTGCTGGTTTTGTTTCTTATTGCCAAATAAACATTTGAGAATAACTTGAATGGTCCGTCACTTTAATTTTTCCATTCGCATCATTACCCAATGTAGCAGATCAGCTACACTTTGGAAAGGTGGGCCAAAGGGTCGAATATTTTTCTTTTTGTCCATTTTTCCAAATATTGGCCCATAATCAACATATTTGCCTAGGGAAATGATTTTTACACAGTTGGAAAGGTACTTGGTTAACAGAGGGTTAAAGCTCATATTTACTTGCCTGATTTGCCCAGCTGGTTTAGCGTCATGTCACTTCTGTGTTTTCAGCATATAGAAATTTGCAGAAAACGTACCTGATGTAAGAAAGGACTGTAACATTTGCCTGCTTAAAAGGCCTCCGTGCAACACATCCTGCATTCAAAATTTAATTAGTTGTCAGTCATGTGATCCATTATCAAAAATGTGTTTTTTAATTGAGGTTTATAATTATAATTGGGTTTAGCTGTAAATAAGTATCCACACCTTCATTTCATTTTCCTCACTTGTGGTTTGAGTCATGAAAGAACTCGGCAAGGACCTTGTTCAAAGTTGTTTTTCATCAGATTTTCCAGAATTCATGACTCTTTCTCCAAAAAATGTGACAAAAAATACTCATCAGTTTTGTAAAAAATATGATCTGATGTTCCTCCCTCTGACTTTTGGTAGTAAAATGTGGAAATATGATCACGGGAAAAATTATCAGCGATATCTAACCATATTTCACAGCACATTTTCCAGTTTTTCCTGTAAACTTGTGCGAACTGAGCTAAGGATGTTAGTGCACACTGCAAATAGTCGTGTGAATGTGCAAACAAAAAAATTGTCTGACACATTTGTCGCAATTATACCATGTTTGTTTTTTAAAGTTTTGGCCGACAAAAACCCTGCGGTGTGTCGGGAAACGAGGTCATTACCAAACTTTTTTTGAGTTTGATACTGAACCTTTAGTTTCTGCTGCTCTCTTAATAGGCTGCTTTATATTTTATTACAGATATAAAACGTACAGATTTGCACTTTCTCATTTGTGACTTTGCAGCAATGCTCAGACACATGGTGGCTATCAGGAACCATTTCTTCTGAGTCAGATTAATGTAAAAATAATCAACGCAGGGTAAATAAAATGATACATCTTTGTGGACAGTGTGTCACCTGCTGTATTTCTTACTTTCCTAGTTAATGCTTTTATTAATGTTGAGCCTTGTTTATATGGCTGAATAGAAAGGTAATCAAAAGTTATAATTTGGTTTTTATTATGATTTCTGAAATGTAAAGCCCCCCCCCTTTCCCTCCCCGTGAACACAGCCAAACTGTTAACTACACTGCAGCGACCTGCTCCTGTCGACTCAGGAGGACAGTACTGTGGCACGTGATTTCTCCGAGTCACGTGACAACTAGGCCTCACCTCTTTAACACCATGCAGTCACATCACCAGTCACACGCTGCCTGTGTCGTCGGAGGATGACACGGCCAGCGTACAATTCGCTCGTATAGCTACATGCGCCTGGCGACCCAGGAGTGGCCGCGAGGGAGTAACGAGACTAACAAAGACAAATCTACTTACGCCCCGTCGTCCTTGGCGAGGCCTCAGGTGATCGCTGCATTGCCAATGCTGGACCTGTGGTTATAGGTGGTAATAACGTGGCCGGGATTTGAGCGCTCACGTCTCAGGGTTTCCAGAGGAACGTCTCACTTGTGAGCTTTTCAGAGGCCCTGAATACCGAGGTCTCTATCCTCCTCAGGCTGGGCAATAGGCCTGGGACTCATTTTGTGAAACTGCTACTGAAACATACCCGTTGCAGAGCTCGATTGCGCGTGCTGCAGCGGACGGTTCGGTCTCTATTGCGCGGTCTGACCGGGAGGAAATTGGGGCGATGCCCAAACTCTCTGGCAGTGGCAGAATAGCGCAGCACGAATGGGGCTGGCATGCCCAGCTTGTGCCCCTCACCCCCCTCATTTCCGCGCACCTGCTGCGGCTGTAGGGGCTGCCTCACCTTTGGCAGCCGCGGGGCGGAGGCGGGGGAGAAGAGTATCGGTCCTCGGATGTTCCGGGACATCTGGCCAGCATTGTTTCCAGCCCTCCCTGGGCTGACAGACCCAGCTGCTCCCGGCTCTTCACTTTAAAGTTACGCGTTTGACCTTCCTTAAGGGGTGCAAATATCCCCCCCCCCCCACACACACACACACACACACACCCCCCCCCCCAAGCCCTCGGCCCCCCTTGGCGGTAAATGCTTTCCCAAGCAGGGCGGCAGATGCCAGCTTCCATTGATCAGAAAATAATCCCGTCCGTCACACTGACTGGAAGCCGCGTGTGCATCGCTGGCGGTTCCGGTCCAGACCGCCGCTCTGCCTCTGAAGGTCCATCACACTGTTGGTTCCTCTTGTTCATGTCTGGTTTTGTTTCGCACCCAAATTTTTCCAGTCCAATTGGTGCAGGACTATATTTTCCTGCGATGAAAGGCCCAGTGCATCAGTGTCCATAATTAAAGCGGTAAATATAGAGGCTTGGAAACCTACAGCATTCCCTCTCCTCCATGTGGAGAAAGGTTTCCATGCGCCGTGTCACAGTGAAATGTAATGGGACTCACTGAGTAATATCTGCTTTTTAGCTTACCGGCCCTATGGGCTGATAAGCTATTGTCGTGGTGTGGCGTCTGTCGTCCAGAACATTTTTTAATCTTTTTTTTGGCCTGATGAATTTTTGAATAAATTGGCTATAACAGACTACTAGACCATATCTCCAGGGTTTTTTTTTTTTTATTTTGATTTTTGATTTAATTATTTTTGTCTGTTTTATGGGCCCTTGAAATTTTGGCCCCAGTGTTAAAGATAGGACTGAGAAATTTAAAAAAATTATTTCTCAAAAACTGCGTAATACATTTTTTTCTAGATCAGGCAAACAACTTACCTTGATACCCTCAATGTACAGTGCGAGCGCCATTTTTTTTTTTAAAGATTATTTTTTTGGGAATTTATCCTTTATTTGACAGTTATACAGTGTAGAGAGACAGGAAGGTTGGGGAGAAGAATGGGGGAAGACATGCAGCAAATGACCTGAGCTGGAATCGAGCCCAGGTCGCTGCGGGAAGGACACAGCCTTTACGGTACGCGTACTTAGACCGATGAGCCACCGGGGCGCCCCTCGAGCGCCATTTTAATTGAATCGACGGAAGTGGGTCTAGCGCGTGTTACAGACCTCTAGGAGGTAACATATGAACTTTAATTTGGTGGCATTCAACTTAACTGTCAGTGAAAGTCGGCAGTGAAATTACCCTGACTTGTATCACCAAAATGGTCACGGATGGAGCCAAGGTTTGTATAGAGACATTTATAAAGTCATATATGACTTTGTTTGCAGACCGCAACTTGACCCTCTGTGACCTTCAAAGTTCACAATTGACATATTGAATTTTAAATGACTTATATCACCAAAACTGCCTCAGAGCTTAGGATTGGGTATTACGGGGGGGTATTTTAAATGTATATGCACTTTTATTTATTGACCTTGACATTGACCTTCAATAATTCGAAGGTCAAACTTCACATGAAGTTTTTCATTTCTTGTATCATCACTACAAGATTGCTTGCGGGTAAGCTGCAGGACCCTCGGTCCTATTTTTGCTTTTCTTGTGGGTTATCGAATTATTTTGTTAGTACAGCCTCTTGTCTTGTTTCATGAGAAGTCATGCAGTTCTTGTGATCGTACTCAGTTTACGATCGCCCAAATGGCGTGCCTGCTTCAACATAACTTCAGCAGAACTGCTTTTGGCTGTCCCTTCTCTGGGGTCCTGTGAATGATTGACATGTGGTCCTCTGGCCACAGCTGGAGAAGGTCCGTAAGCGGCATAATTGACAGAAAAGATTAGTTCTTTGCCACGGCCTTGTTGTAGAAATTTCCATTATATTTAGCGTTTAGCAATTGTGAAATCAGCGGGATATGATGATTCATGTTCGCCGGCCGTTCGTTCTTCAACCGAGCGTGCTTCAATGCCAGCCTTATAATGAGCACACGTAATGCAAGATGTTTTCATTGAAAACCTGAACAGAAGTTGGCCGTCTGTCTTCGATGAGGAAAAATGCGATACTCCATTTGGGCTCTGAGACTGGCTCTCCCCATATGGATGTTACCGCTGATTTGATATTGATACCCTGGCTGCAAAGTCATTAAAATTTACTGTATGAAAAAAACTCCTCATCCCATCCAACTCATTTTTCATTGCTCAAAAAAAAAAAAGTTTAAGCTTTCACTCGAGGACATGTAGATTTGGCTGGGTGGCTGAAGTGTCTTAATGATCATTTTTCGGGCTCTGCCATTGGGCAGAGAGCAGAAGCTGAGCATTATTACAGAATAAGCTCCCTGTTGTGTTCATTAGAGCACCGTGTGCAATCCTGCTCTGCTCACCCGTTAGCATGTTAGCTGTTATGCTTTTTTAATTGATGGCTGGAGTTTGGTGAAGCACTGCGCTGCCGTGGAGGCGATGTAGATCTGCTTCCCTGCCGACCCCGCTGGTGTGTCTGTGGGGTAGCTCAGTGATATGTCCATGATAAACATAGTGCATGCTGGTGAAATCAATCTTTTTTTTTTTTTCGTTGCATATTTCATAAAAAATTTTCACAACGCGTTTCACAAATGACCCTAGTATAATTACAAGTAGGGTGGCGAAGAAAAATCCTTGAGAAAAGGTCTTTGTAGCCAACCATTTATATGAAACTCAGACCATATGCAATGTGCATAATGTTTTGAGAGTGATCGGACCGTGCTCCACCTGTATATTGGTTTTAAATGCAGTTTCTTTATATTTTTTATTAATATTAAAGAGCACCTTTTATGTGACTTTTCATTGGTCATTCTTGTATTCTTGAAGTCCACTAAAAAGGTTAAAATGCGTCATAGTAAAAAAAAAAAAAACACTTGATTTTTCTCTTGCTGGCCATTTCTGCAGTACCTGTCTGTGAAACGCTCCGATGAGGTCCTGCCCTGCCCTCCCAAAACCCCAGTGTGCTCTGAGTGGTCAACTTGATCACTCACTTGTGATTGGTCCACTCTTCACGCGTGTGTCGGGAAATGTCACACCCCTTACCATAAATGGATTTCTGCTCCAGAGTGGAAATGAGCTTTAGAAACAAATGCCGGTGTACCCATGTGGGCATAACCCACTTGATTCAAGGGCGTGCCAAACTATCTGCTTGGCGCGAAAATGCAAATGGTGACATCACCAATTGATGAAAAAAATGGCCAGAAGCTATTGGGACATTTCAGTCAGCTCTGGAGCCATGAGTTTTGTGGCAGAGAGAGTTTCTTCTGGAGGTGACTTTTTCCAACACAGACCTTTTAGATGTGCATAAAAATGATATGATTCACACTTCGACTTTAAAATAATGAAAAACCATAATAGGTGCACATTAAATATTTTGTCAGTGTCAATGAATCTCCCATTCTGGGGAATTAACTGGGGCCATTTTGTGGCAACATCCATCGACTACAGTCTGGTTTGCAAAATGTTTTCAGCTGTTCTTGCTATGACATGATCAGAATTTGACAACATAAGTAATTCTATCCAGTATTATCGAGACTGTGGTCTTCCATTTCATGACCCAGCTATCTCCTTAGTGTTCCTATCTTCTCAGTATCATTCTTCTTTCTGCATAATTCTCTGAACAAGGAATTGTGCATAACTCTTTGACTGACACCGCTTAGCAAGAATATTCCTGACAGGTGACAGATGAGGCCTGTTGAGCAGGTGTTTGGTATCCTAGAGTTAAGGCAGAAGCACGGGGATTCCCCCTCTTCACTTGTAAATAGCCAAACCATCACGTTTGTTGTAGTTTTGAAACCTGTTCATGAATATAGCCAGGGCCAAATCAACTAGGCAGCGCATGTCTGTTTTAACCGTTGGATAAATAGTAAATCATCGTTTCTATCGGTTCAAACCTGTTCAATGAATATGTTCCGTTAGTGTTTTGTGAGAGGCCTCTATCGACTCAACCCTGGTAAGGCAGTTCTTCCTGCCCTGATTAACCGTTGGATAAATAGTAAGTGTCTCCCGTGTTATTCTCCTAACCCCTCTCAATAAAATGTGTGCAGTGTTTTGTGAGAGGCCTCTATCAACTAAACCTTCATGAAGGTAATTGGAGAACCGTGGAAAAAGCAAACAATAGCATTAGTTTCACCTCTTCACCAAATCACCAGCGGTTGGGGCAATAGGGACTTTAAGCAACGGCGGATTTTGCGAGGGCTACAGCACCCAGAAAGAGATCTGCACTCTGCTGATCAAGACTTAAGCTGGTGTGCCAGCGTTGCTTGCTGTCGCAGGCTGATCTACTACGGGGAAAGAATCAATCTCACGTCGCTACAACCTGTGGTTCAGGTGATTGAATTAAATGGTTTTCATTGTATTTCTGAAATGAAATGTGTTCTACAATTGACAGTGACACAATATACATCACGTGTTTCAGCGAACCTTTCCCATAGATACAGGATACTATGTATATTTCACTGTATAAAACCTTAGTGAACTATTTTATACTGTAGACTATATTCTTCCCTCATCCTTGCATTGCATACGGTACATAATTTCTCTGTATATCGTATAAATATCTGTATTTACTCCCATGTACATTAGTCTTTATTCTACTGCCGTTCATATATAGCACACTATGCTGTATATATATATATATACACTCCCATGCACTTTACCATTCACTCACATTTTGATTAGATATGAGCTTAAATTGTCAAATTTTATGTCTTTTTTAAATTCAATTGTTCAAAATAAAGTTTTTTAAAAAAATGCACATTTTTTTCGTTATGCTCTGTACCTGTCCTTGGCAAAATGACAATAAATTTGAATAATTTAATCTAATATTAACAGTTTCCCATGTCCCCTGAAGCTATGTCATCTGCCACTTTTGCCAGTGAGAGTGGGACAAATAAGCGCTCCCAGTAGGTTCCAGTTACAATTACGGTTCACACTGAACTAACTACTTTGCTAACAAACTTTGATCAAAATCCACTGTCGCTTAAAGTCCCAACTGGATTTGACAGCTATGGCACAAGTGTCAGGAGAGATTTATTTCCGGGTGCCGTAGCCGTCACAAAATCCGCCGTTGTTTAAAGTCCCTATCAACAGGACTTCTGCTCCTTATTTTCCCAACGATTGGGGCAGTAATTTCTTCCAGTAGAAGAGGGGGCAATGTGGTGCAATCCCCCCCACCCGCTTTAGCCGTTAGCTCATTCCGCCTGCACTGAGATCAGTGGCCCGGCCTGCTACGTATAAAGCCAGCAAGACAGGAGAAGCGCTTGGATTCCTGCGATGATTCAATGCGGAAAACCTCGGGCCTCCCCGATGCTAGTAAATCTCCACGTCAGAGCTGAAAGCCTCTTTAAAGCCATCCGTTTGTCTGTCCATATGTCCCTGCATAGTGCCGGTAGCCTGAGCTCCCTGCGGCTGCAAATTGGGGCCATGTGTTTTCAGTGGCTGTGTGAGAATGTTTAGCCCAGGCTCTTGTTTCATAAAGCAGGATTGCAGAATCTTGTAATCAGCACATAGTAAAACTTGGAATACTACAAAATCAGGATAAGGACCGAAACTATAAAGAGCTATAAGCAGTTCTCCATCTGACTGGGTCAATGTTCTTTGTATAATAACCCCCATGTTCTCCTATCTGGTGACAGTGTAAGGGCAGTTACCCTCCCTGGCAGTAGGAGGCACTGTAGGGGGAGGCTGTGCATCAGAGCCAGGTTTTCAGCTCAGCAGTGCATGCAGGAGTCTCACGGAGAAGTACTCTTCCTCTTCAACAATGTTGTTTTCATTGATCAAGAGCCATTCATTACATATGAAACTGTGATTGGTTAATCTGCCGTGAGCACAGGACACCCCTCAGGAGCAGCTGACTGATGTTTAAGCCCCGCCTCCTGGGTTGTTTTTGAGGAAGAGGGAGATCCTGCTTCCTGTGGGGAATAAACTGGATGGAAATCTCTCAGATGTGGGCAGAGTGCAGAGTGTCGTGTAAACCCTTTAAAGCTACTTCTGGTTGTTTTGATCCGTTCTTTTTTCTAAGCATGAGAGTCGAGAATTGTGGGATTTGGGAGGGGACAGTTCAGGAAGATCGCGGAATAGTTTTTTCTTTTTTTTTTTGTGTTTTACCTTCACATTTTTTTGGTTGTTTTCTGGCCGTATTTTTTTTTTTTTTTGTATTTTGCCTTCACATTTTTTTGGTTTGTTTTCTTGCCACTGTGTGGTCTTTTCACTACTATGACAAAGGCCATATATGAAAACAAAGATGCTTTTCACTTGGAGTCCCATAAATTTTCCAAACGGCCTTTTCTCGTGTAAAGTACATTTTTATTTTGAACATGCTGAAGAATTCTTAAATTATAAGTATTTTGGCTTCACAAGGAAGGACTTAACAACAAAATTATAGATGGTTCAGAAAAGCCATGCTGCTGTTATTCTTAATCGGAGAACAGGGAATATCACTTTAGAAAGTGGCCAATACTAGCTGCCGGATAACTCACTTGGCTAAAGCATCGCACTGCGAAGCAGAAGTGACTATCATGGTGCGGGTTCGAGCTCCGGTCGTACCAACCGGCAGAGGTCGGCAGCTTTTTCAGAGTAACGCACAATTGGCCATTGCACTACAGGGATGCAAATTGGGAAGGGTCTGCCAGGAAGGGTAATATACAAATGGTAGCTTTGTTCATTGCTTAAGCGCCTCCTGTTGGCCGGACGGGCGCTCGTCAGGAAGATTCTAAGCCTGTTCATGTCTGGGTATCCTCCGCCCTCGTTCTGAACTTGCGAGGATTCAACCAATGAGTGTATAAGAAGCAGTGGCTGACAAGGCGCGTGCTTCGGAGGAGAGCCGCGAACTGTCTCACTCTCCTGAGTTGGCAGCACGAGGTCGCATATGCGAAAGCCTTGTTCATAGTTCCCCAATTGGGCATTCCAGATTCGGGTAAGATTGGAAATGCCAAATTTATAAAAATAAAAAAAATAAATAATAAAAAAAAGAAAGTGGCCAATACTAACTGCATTTATTTGGATTTATGTTGTATGCCCCCTCTGATTTGGCTATAATGGAAGCAGATGTTATTCTGGTTCTTAGTTTTGGCAAATTTTACTGACTTGTGTAGTCAATAAAATTGTTGGATGCTGATCAACCCTTAGATACTCTGAATGCATTTTCAAGGAATTAAAAATGGAATTTCCCTGAGCTGTTAAAAATCTATCATGTGGCAGCTTGTTTAAAAGAGCTCCCCTGTGGGAGTTTTTTTAAACAAGTTGCCACATGATAGGTTTTCAACAGCATCTGATTTTGATATCTTGCATCATTGGGCAACTATAGTTGCTTATAGCGCTCTAAGGGTTAATATAGGTTGACGTCTTTCCTGGCTGGTGATACAGTAATAATTATGCAGCTCATTTCTTGGTTTATTATGCTGTTACTGAACTGATCTACTGGTGGTCCTTGTACTTTTGGAATTTGTTTGGTGGGATCTCTTTGTGGCGAGCTATTGCAAATGCCCCTTGAACTCAGGGCAAAACTTTTAAATGTGTTAAGCCTTAAAGAGCACTGAATACATTTTCAAGTAATTAAAAATGTAATTATCCTGAGCTGTTGAAAATCGACACGTAGCAACTTGTTTACAAGAGTTCCCTACGTGATAGGTTTTCAACAGCATTTGACTTTGATATTTTGCATCAGTAGTTGCTTATAGCCCTCTAAGGGTTAATGCATATCTAGTACTTCTGTGTAGTATTGTAATATTCATGGCTTTGGCCCGTGGAGCACCTTCTGAATCATTGTGGTGAAACAGTTTTTGTCATCGTTTTCATTTTGTTGTGCATTACGGTTGAAGAAAAATGCGACAACGGTGAGTTGATTTACTGTCGAAGCTCAGCAGAGTCAACAGCAATGTTGTGGTGATGAATTTATTCATCTATCACCCGTGTTGGGTAATTGTGACAGAGTCCTGCTCATTAATCTTTAATTTGTTACACAAATGCCGGTTTAAACACTTGCCCCAAGTCTTAATGCAAACCAGCGTTACTCAGAAAATATTTAAGTTTAGAGCTTGAGGTCCTTGCTTTTCGCTGTAATAATGGCCTTCCCCTTACAGCTGGAGAGCACACACGTGATTAATCAAATGATTAAATTTTTTTTAGTGCACCGTACTTTACGACGGTGTTGCTACACACCACATTGTTTATGGAAAAATGAAGTACTCTCTAAAATATTACATTGGCAGTAATTAAATGACCTGTGGCTATAAGATGTAGTATAACTTGCTTTCAAAAACAAAGTGTAATCTGTGTTCAGAAATGTATGTTCCATTATTTGTGGCCTGAAATACGGGGCAGTGTTGTAAAATCGGCTGCATTAATGATGTTTATTATTTGAATAATGAAGAGAACTGCGGTGATGGAGACATGGTAATCGTAAAGGCTGTTTAGTTTTAAGTGGAATTCCTGTTAGCTGAGTAAAACCCAGTCGTACTGAGTCATACCACCCTGTGTGAGTCCTCAGCTGATACCTGCCAGCTAGTGTCTGCTCCAATCAGCCGTCTGGGTAAAAGGCTGTGTGCAGCAAACAAACACAGCCCAGATGAAGAAAAAAAAAACCTACATACACAGTGGTGCGGGCTGTGGGGTCAGAGGTAAAATTAACCCCCCTTTCCCAGTCTAACTCGGTGACCTCTTACTTTTTCGCAGTATACATTATCATGAAAGCGGCCTGTGCCTGGCTTATAGTCACTGCTGAAAATATATTTGTCAGGGGTTATATTGTAACTGGGTTGGAACACTGGGAATGATTTACTTTTTAGATACCTTTTCTCTCTAATTTAGATTATGTTTCTCTCTAATTCTGGACGGCCGGTCTTTCTTTGGGTGTCGATCCCAAAGCCCGTTTTACGGCCTGCAGCTTGTCATCACACTACACTTGGCAAGTCGGGATCAGACAGTTTTCAGGCTGCAGATTTGCATCACTGGAGTGTGATGCTGCGTTATACCTTGTCGTCCTCCCTTCCATGAAGGTGCGCAAGAGGTAACATGACCCTTTAAAACAGGCAACCTACGGTCAGCTCTGGCACATAATCTGGATTTGAGAGTCTTTACTGTATCTACGCTCCAGGACGGTGTCTTTGCAGGAGAGACCACGTTACGTAATACGTCGCATGCATTTGCACAAATTTGGGGCCAATATGCAGCAAGGTCCACAAATATTTGGACAGTCGCACAATTTGAATTGTTTTAGCAATATAAACCGCCACAATGGATTTGAAAAAAAAAAAACAAATAAATAAAACAACAATTAAGGTGTGGTTGACTATCAACGTCAATTTAAGGGTTTTGTCAAAAATATTGTATGAACCATAAAGATATTACAGCTATTTTGGGCACAGCCCCTCAGTTTTAAAGACTCGAAAGTAATTTGACAAACTGTCATATTTGTCATTTAGATTTCCTTTTTTAATGCTCTGTGGCAAATCCGCCTGAAGTCTGGAACCTATAGATAGCATCAGACAGTGGGTTTCTTCCCTGATGATGCTATGCCAAGCCTGCACTGCAGCTGTCTTCTGTTCCTGCTGTGTGGCTGGGGGGCTTGGCCTTGAGTTTCGCCTTCAGCGAGTGAGATTCATGCTCAGTTGGATTAAGGTCATGTGATTCACCTCTCTAAGTCATTGTTAATCTGGACTTTGAAGCACTGTCCACTGAGTTCTGAAGAATTGGATTGAATCTGAGAATATAATATGATCCTATATGCAACCCCAATTCCAATGAAGTTGGGATGTTGTGTAAAATGTGAATAAAAACAGAATACAATGATTTGCGAATCTCATAAACCCATATTTTATTCACAATAGAACATAGACAAGATTCAGATTCAGATGAATTTATTGTCATTGTTACAGAATTACAACAAAATTAAGTTTGGAGAGAAAGTGCTCCGGGCTGCTGCAATGTGCGTCGCGCTGCCAACTCCACTTTCTTCTTCGAGCGGAACATATCAGATGTTGAAAGTGAGACATTTTACCATTTCATGAAAAATATTAATATTTTATTAATATTAATGAATTAATATTTTAATATAATATTAATAAAATAACCTAAATAGTTGCAAAATGCCTCTCCAGTTATTTTTTATTAATACCGCTTACTTTCCCAGCCTTTTGTTGCCCCTGTCCCAACTTTTTTGAGATGCGTTGCTGCCATCAACTTCAAAATGAGCTAGTATTTTTCATTAAATGGTATAATGTCTCACTTTCAACATCTGATATGTTGTCTATGTCATATTGTGAATAAAATATGTGTTTATGAGATTTACAAATCATTGCATTCTGTTTTTATTCACGTTTTACACAAGGTCCCAACTTCATTGGAATTGGGGTTTGTATTTAAGAATTCATCCTCCAGCTTTTGTCAGTAGTCACATCTTCAGAAAATACAAGGTAAGGAGCTCAATGTGCAGGCATGGTGCATGCCCCCTCATGACACTCGTCACCGACCAGGTGGTATGCTTTGGGTCGTGAGGAGTCCCTTCCCTTCTCCATATTCTTCTCTTCCCGTCTTTTTGTGATGAGTTGATCTTTATATCATCTATGCATAGGATGTTGTTCCAGAGCTATTCAGGCTTTTTTTTTTTTTTGAGATGTTTATTGGCAAAATTTCCTGTTTTGAGCTTTACTAATGGTTAACATCTTGAGATAAACTTTGTTTTTATTCTGGTGAAGTCTTCTCTTTATTGCTGACTTGGTACTTGGATGCCTTCCTCCTGGAGGGTGTTCTTGATCTGATCTGGCCAAATGTTGTGAATGGGTTTTACTGAACCTGGGAAAGAATTCTTCTGTTATCCACTACAGTTGTTATCCATGGTCTTCCAAGCCCTTTTGTATTTCTGGGCTCGCTAGTTTTTTTTTCTTTCTTTTTACGAATATAGTAAATAGTTCAGTTAGCCGCACCTCGCGGCTTTGCTTTTTTTCTGGTGTGCATGTTTTGTTATTTCAGTTTTATAACGATTTGCCTCTCTGAATTCCATATTGAGAATTAACGGCGACGGATTCCAAATGCAACACATGAAATCAACTGTAGACCTTATATGTCTTCACTTTTAAATCAAATAATTTTGGGAAAAAATGCATCTGGCCATGGAACAGCTAAGCAGCCAGCTGTTGAAATACTCTTGTTCCCCGAAAAAGGGGGATGCTCAAAAAAAAATATCTGCAACATCCACTCAGTTTTGATAATTATACCCTCAAAGCTGAAAGTAAGCAGTTCGGACTCATTTCCATTATTTGATTTCATCTACATTCTTTCTGACAGCTAAAATAACAATAAAGTTGTCAGTGTCCAAATATTTATATACTTGACTGTACGTGATCTGAGTGACATGCTCAGATGGCTCTTGTTAAAGGAGAAATGATAACATTGTCACAGGGGAACAACTTTTTTTTAACATGAATAACTGCAGAACTCAATTATTTATTTTAAAATATCATTCAACTTTAATGCGGTGTTTGTTACAGATCTTGGGATTATAGGAACAGGAAGGTAGCAATAAAAGTTTTAAATCCATCAGGGCTAGGTATCAACCGGCAAAATACATTTTTTCTTCTGCCAATATATTTCCAAGAGTGTCTGATTCAACAAGTCATGGTGTGCCGACTCATGCAAGCGCCTACCAGGGCAATATGCTTCTCTCCTGTAAGCGACAGGAAATGTCTCATTTTGAGCTATGTTGTTTCAGTGCGACTCAATTCAATTTTCACGGGTGCTTCAAAAGAAAGATCAGAGTCATTCCTGCACTAAGATCTTTGATTACATCATTATGTGCCGCGGAAAGGCCATCTGCATTAAGTCATCGTTGGTGTGAGGCCGTAGCTTGTATCAGATAGCGTTGCTGTGATGGATGAATTGCTTGTTTGGAGGTGAATTACGGTGCCATGGAAACGACCTTGAACAAAAAGGAAAAGGAACATTCATTCACAAGTCTGGCTATAGTCATCTCTTCACGCTATAATCTTAACACTACATAAGTTTTTTGACCTCCTGTGTGTGTTGAGTTTTCAAGGTGACTTACTGTTACCATGCTCTTGTTGATGTTAGGTTGAAAGCTTGAGATATATCGGCATTTGGAGCTGTGTTGGGTAGAAGTAAATTTAATGTACAAAAACTGTTTAGCTTTAAGCTTTTCCAAATCAGATATGTACCATTTAGAGCAGAGATGGTGAGTCTCTCCTGGTTCTTTGACTTTCTTTATTTGAGTCTCAGGTGTTTTTGCTCTGAAACAAATCTGTCCATGTAATAATGAAATGACTAATATGATTTATGTTTGAGGATAATAGCTCCTTATTTTCACAATGAAGCCTGAAATTAGATTATTGTATGTACACATAGCATTAGGTATAGTTTGCTTTAAACACTGGAATCTCTTCGTTTAACTACCCAGATTCAGAGTCACAGGAATCTGCTCCAATGTTCATAGTGCATTTTTGTAAGGCAGGGGGGAAAGCTTTTTATAGAACCCTATTTGAACCAATGTGCCTTCAAACCTAAGCTGACGCAGTGTGTTGACAGTGTTACACTTCCTGCAAAAGGCAGAGTTGACTTAACCATGTCAGTCCTTTGGCATTTGTTATTGGTATCTTTAGATGGTAGTGCAGAATTTTATCGATCTTAATCATAGAAATCATGGGACAGTGTGTGATGCGGAAATACAGCTCGCTTTAGCAATGTGAACTTACTCCTTTTAAATAAGCGTGAGTAATGAATTTTAACAGCTTTATTGACACACTTCTTAAAGTGGATTTGACAATTTTATGAAATCAGACATCCTCCTGGATCATGTGGCCAACGTCACTAATAACATGCGTGTCCACCGTTTGCTGCTCGCGGTGCCCGAATCTTATATGGCATAGAGGTCACCAAATTATCGATCTGTCTGTGGGATCTGATCCCACTCCAACAGAGTACGCAGGGAGTTCATTGGCCCTCATTTATCAAACTTGCGTAGGATCTGGTGTAGATTCTGGTGTAAATATCAGCGTTCGCCAGGTGTCACGTCTGATTTACTGAAAGTGTGTACGTCGCTGATTTCGGTGTAGAACTGGCGTGGCGTTGATAAATCTGGCGGCTGAAACCATCGTAATTTACATAACACGCCCCTATAAATTCATGCTCCGGGAGGCATAGTCCTGCCCGCTTTACGACATGGACTCTCGAAAGACTGTAAAGAAGAAAGAACTTTACTGAGGAGGAAATATAAATTATCATGTCCGAGGTGGAGAAAAACAAAATAATTTTATTTGGAAGCCTTAAAAGTGGCATAAAGGGAGATCAGAAGGCTGCAGTTTGGAAAACTATTGCTGCTGCGGTAAACCCCGTCGGGGTGGAAAACCAGAGCGCAGCAGACGTTTGATTTAATTCAGTAATAAATCGAAGCGACTATTCGCACTTATTTAAGTGCGTCCAGGCACAAAAAATTGATCGAAATTCGCGTTAGACGCACTTATAAGTGTACCAAGTTGCACATTTCTCCATTGCCCACGCTTATTTTAAGTGTGTCCAAAGCTAAAAAATTTTCTTGGCCAAACTTATTTTAAGCGGTACTTTCTATAAGCGGCACTGGAATGGTCATCAACTTGCGCACTTATAGGTGTGGCAAAGAAAAAAAAATCAGCATTGGCCACACATATAAGTTTGAATAACATCGGCCTTGATAAATTCAATTTATAGATCCATGATATTTCATGTTATATAGCCTACATAATTGACAACCCAAATGCTTCACATGTAGGTAAAAAAAAAAAAAAAAAAAGTAGTCCGATTTTAAGATTGCCACCAAAAAACGGGTTGCGGTGCTCAGGCTCAGCAGCGCACGGACCGGTGGAGGCCAACCAGACTCCAACCTCCAGCTGTCACAGTTCGAGGAGCGGATGAGTCCCCACCGCCTCGATCGGAGCTGCATGAGGGTAATTGTTAAAATACAGTCTGCAGAGATCACTCTTCATTGTACTTTTATTAGTATTACTCCATTACATTTTATTGGGCGCCACACAAAATGACCAGCCACTTTCACTTTCCCGGAGGAGATCTTCTCTGTGCCGACAGTTCCTCTGACGTTGGACAGAAGCTTATTCCTCTAACAACAGCAGATCTGCCATTGTCAAAATGTGATCACGGTCAAAGTGTCCGTTGGCCTATATATACTGAGCAACAAAAGAAACGCAAGCTAGCTAGTTAGTTAATGCACTCTTATGGTTACTCAGTCAAAGTAACCGCAAAATAGAGAAAAATTTGATGAAACGAGTGAAAATGTGCACGCGTAAGTAATAAATTTGATTTTCTAAAATAATTACACGCAAACGTATTTTCCAGTCTGCCTTTAATTAACTTGCGTTTCTTTTGTTGTTCAGCATATATCTGACTGGATGAGCATCTTGCATACCACACTGCATATCTGCCAAGCTGTGCATTGTGCTAAATCACATTTATTGTAATTGTCAGCCATCTGGCCTGACAAGCAGGTTGTCTCAAAATATAAGTTTAATTAATTTCTCAACACAGGTGTCTAATTTATTTATTTATTCATTTATTAATTTAGCCTATTTATCTATTTAGCCTGTTTATTCATTTTACTAATAGCAACAACAGCATGACGTCTGCATCGCTGCATATGGTTTATTACTCATTTTGACAGCTGCACTCGCCTGCATGTTGTTCGCTGGTTTCAAATCTGCGTACGCCTGGTCAGACCTGGCGCGAGATTTTTGCGGACCGTTCGCTCACGTTCAGATTGATAAATGCCGATCCTTGCGGGAGATTTGGCGTACACCTATTTTTTTTGGTGTATGCACATTTGATAAATGAGGGCCATTGTGAGCGGCGGGAGGGCGATCTCGATGGCGAACTTGCTGATCCAGAATGTTCCAAAGATGTTCAATGGAGTTCATGTCTGGTGAATTAAAAGGCCAATCTAACACCCTTGCGTTATTACTGTCCAGGCAGTGCCGGAAAATCCTTGCTGTATGAGGACGAGCCTCGCTATGCATGAAGATGATGGGAAGGTTTTGGCAGATGTTGGGCACAATATGTGGTTGCAAGATCTCATCCACATAGCGTTGGGCTGTCAGGGTTCCATCAAAAAATACCAGTCGAGACCTTCAGCCGTACCTTACGGCTGCCCACACCATCACACAACCAATCGATCCACTTGCACGATACACGGGTCAGCGTACCATTCACCTCGTCCCCGGTTCACACATCGTCTCCCAGCACAGTCTCAAGGGCATGGAGGAGATACCAGGAGACTGGCCGTTATACGAGGAGAGCTGGACAGGGCCATCGAAGGGCATCAACCCAGCAGCAGGACCGATATCCGCTCCTTTGTGCGAGAAAGAATAGGTGGAGCCCTGCTAGAGCCCTACAGAATGACCTCCGGCAGGCTATTGGCGCGCATGTTTCTGACCAAACTGTTAGAAACAGACTCCATGAGGGCGGCATGAGGGCTCGACGTCCTCTAGTGGGAACTGTGCTCATTGCACAGCACCATGCAGCTGGATTGATTTGGCAGGTCGACCATTGGTGCCCTGTTCTCTTCACAGATTAGAGCAGGTTCACACTGAGCACGTGACTGGCGTGAAGGAGTCTGGAGACGATGTGGTGAATGTTATGCTGCCTGTAACATCATCCAGCATAACCAATTTGGCGGTGGGTCAGTGTTGGTCTGAGGAGGCATATCCTTGGAGGGTCGTGCAGGCCTCTAAGTCATGGCCAACAGTACTCTAACTGCTGTCAGGTATCAGGATGAAATCCTTAGAGTGATTATCAGATCTTATGCCGGTGCTGTGGGTCCTGGGTTCCTCCTGGTGCCGGACAATGCCCGGCCTCATGTGGCCAGAGTGTGCTGGCAGGTCCTGGATGACAGAGGCATTGATGCCATTGACTGGCCCTCTCGTTCCCCTGACCTAAATCTTATTGAGCACCTATGGGACATTATGTATCGGTGCATCCAAAGCCGCCAAGTACCGTCACTAACTGTGCAGGAGCTCACTGATGCCCTGATCCAGGTCTGGGAGGAGATCCCCCAGGACAACATCCGTCGACTCATCAGGAGCTGCCCAGACGTTATCAGGAGTGCATACAGGCACACGGGGGCCATACACGCTATTGAGTCTCATTATGAGCTGCTGTAATAAAATTTACGCAAGTTGGGTAAGCCTGAGATGTCAATTTTTTACTTTCATTTTCGGGGTGATTTTAAATCCAGCCCTCAATGGGTTGATGATTTTGGTTTCCATTGACCATTATGTCATTTTTTTCTTAACAAATTATACAGTGTACATCAGTAAAGTTTTTTAGCATGAGTAATTCGTTCATCAAGATCTGATATGTGATATGAGCGTTCCCTGAATATCTTTAGAGCAGTTTATTTGAAGAATGTGGTTTTGCATTGTCTTGCTGAAATAAGCAGAGATTATCCTGAAAAGATGACTAGATGACAGCATATTTTCTGCCAAAATACATGTATCCTACAGCATGTATGGTGCCGTTACAGATGTCTCAGTCACTCGTACCATGGGCATTATTACACCACCATGACAGACGCTGACATTTGAACTGTGTGTTAGTAGCAGTCAGGACGGTCCCTTTCCCCTTTGGCCCTGAGAACACATCGTCTATTATTTCAAAAAATATTTTGAAAGATGGACTCATCAGACCACAGCACACGCTTCCTCTTTGCCTCAGTTCGTCCCAACGCAGTGCTGTCTGAGGGATCAGTGAGCATCCAGGAATAATTTTCAGCCGTGCCCTCACGCACTGTGGTGATGTTGAAATGCCTAAATTCTTCTGCTCTTAAACTGATTAACTTCTTGCTCACTCAGCAATGTGGTAAACCTCGAGTGCATTTTATACATTCTCCATCCTACCTAGCACTATGCTGCCCCCGTTTCTAAATCGGAACTGGCATATTTCTTACAAAGACCTGCAAAGTTGATAAGGTTAATTATCAGCTTAATTAATTCTCTAGGTTAATTAAACCTAAATAAACAAACTTCAATTACGACCAGCTTTTTGAATCACTATTTCTCTTGTCATTTCGCAGTTTATTTCCGTAGCATGCTTGTAGAACACTATTTACAAAGACCCATGCAGTGCAGAAGAATGACTGAATCACATATTTACAGCATCCCAATGTTCACTTAATCAAAAATAAATAAATAAAATCCTTGGCATCTTATTGTTATTGTTTCTGGAAAAACTACAAACACTTAAGCAAAATGTTGTCTATGAAGCAGCAAAATTAAGGCGTTTTACTGTCCCGCTCGGAAGTTTGAAATCTCTTGCTATTTCTCATGGATTAAATGGAAGATAACTTTTTCTTCCAAGATGACGACCCAAATTATAAATCAGGGACTTTTTAAAGGAAAAAGCATTGAAGGGAAATGGAAAAATATGCAGTCCCTGATTTCAACCCCACAGAGCTGTTGTGGGATCACGTAGATCTTAAAGTTTATGAAGTGTGCTAATATTCAACGGAATGCCTATGGGAAATATTACAGTCTGAGTGAAAATCAATTTGGATGATTCCTTGAAGAAATTAATATCTGTAATTCCTAAATAGGGAAAATGGTGATTAAATCTGATGGTGGGTACCTAGTTGACATATCACAAACATTATACTAACCCTTTCACCGATGAAAATGGCTAGTGACTAGTCCGGATCCTGCTGTCATGCCAGTCTGGTCTAATACTGATTGTGAATCATTCCTGCATTTCTTATTGGATAAGTTCATGAAAATTAAGTATGCTATTTCACACCTACACACTCAACGGAGGTTTAGTGTTTTTGCCAGAAAACTTAATAATACAGAGCCAATTCAGATCAGTTTCCAGTTATAGTTTGCAAGCGAACTGAAATTATTTTGCATATGAAGCAGTCTTCTGACTTATTTGACATTATGCCAACAAAATTTGTCTCAGAATTTTTACTTACTTTCTATTATCAACTGTTTTCTGGTCTGGTTTCATCCCTGAATGTTTTAAAACTGTGTGTGTTCAATCTCAAATCAAAAAGCCTGATAGTGATCCCTCATATCTCTCTAACTTCAGACCCATTTCAAAGCTATTGGAAAAAAATTGTATCTGTGTCATTCTATCAAATTCAGATGTAGGAAAATGCTCCATCTTAGTGCTGTGTGATATAAGTGCTGCATTCAACACCGTAGACCATTCTTTACTTATTCAGAGACTAAGGCTTTGGGTTGGCATCTCAGAGTCTGCGCTATACTGGTTCTTATCCTATCTGTCTGATAAATACATTCCTGGATACCAGGAATTTCTTGTGTCCTTCAGTCAGTGTTAATGTGGTGTGCTGCAAGGCTCTGTCCTTGGACCAATTCTTTATTCACTTTATAGGTCATTAATTGGTCATATAATTGAAAAGCTGTCATGCAGATGATATGCTATTGTATGTTTCAATCAAACCTGATGAACTGTTTGAATTGGACTATCTGTACAACTGTTCAACAGATGGTTGAGGACTTTGTGTCCAATAATTTTCTGCTGTTGAATTCTGATGAGACTGTAGTCCTTGTGATAGTGTCCCATATATTAGCACAGATTCATCTAGCTCTTAGTAGCTTAAATCTTGAAGCCAGGAGCTTGGGAATTCTATTTGATTCGAGCCTCAATTTCCAGCTACATGCTAAAAAAAAAAAATTGTGCCATCAGTCTTTTTCCATTTACGAGACAATCCAAAGATAAGATCAATTCTAGAATATGTGACACAGAGAGCGTTATAGAATTAATTTCCTCTCACCTTGATGACTGTAACACTCTGTTCACCTGCATGAATCAAAAACAGATTGATTGACTCCAATGTGTGCAGAATCCTGCAGCTAAGCATTTAACTAGAACTAGGAAACAGAACAATATAACCCATGCTTTGGCACCTCTATATTAGTTCTCTGTTCATTCTAGGATTGATTTTAAGATTTGTTGCTCACCTTTAAGGCTCTTAATGGTTTTGCTCCAGTTGCTTTTCTGAACTTTTGACTGTACGTGCCTCCACATACCTTGGGGTCTTCAGGCAAGAGCCTCCTAACTATCCCTACAGACCCCTTGTCATCAAGCAGCATTTTAGTACAGGACTGAACATACGGGTCCCGTACACTTCCCCAGCTTTGTCTGTAGTCCGGCAGGGTCTTCACGGAGAGCTCTTTCCGCCTGTCCGGTGTATTGACAATTGAGCGAAGTAAAATTGTTGATTCCCCACATGGACAGACTTTCAAACATAGTCTGCTTAAAGCCATCAAGCAATTACAACAGCCGAGGAAAATAAGTAAGGGCTGCCATTAAGTAGGCCTACAGGTGAAACATTCCAAAACTATTAGATGACTTCCAGTATCCCTGCAAAATTTACCAACATTTTCACCATCAGTTATTGAGATAGAAATATACACGTGCTGTTCATGCACGAGTTTCTGAGTAAGCACGGCCTGGGTAGTGAAGTGTACGCGAAGGGGTGATATGTATTTGAACGATTGTCTCACTCACTGCTGAGGTTTAACAGTGATGGTAACATTTGCAGTGCCAGTGTGTGGGGAATGTTCACTCATGCCTGCAAAGCTCGCACGCATTGAGAAAGGTACATGGATATATGGGACCGCATATCGGTTTGCACTGCATGTAAACCTGCGCAGTATGCTTGAGCCGCCTTCTCCTTCGCTTCCCCTACTTGGCTCTTACTCTTCTCGTTGTCTGGTCGTAGTGTACACTTAGTGGGCTTTGCTGCTTGATGAGGACAGGTCTGTGAAGTGACCTGCCCTCACTGTCAGAATTCATAGGCTTTGGAAAGAGTTTCCGGATGAATTAAGGCTAGTGATGTCACTGTCATCTTGCAAATCTCTCCTTAATTAAAACATACTTTTATTCTAAAGCTTCAGATGCCCTGTATATTCGACTTGTCCTTTATCCCTGTTGCCGTACATTATTTAATCCTACAATCTCATTTTATGTTACTTTCCTTATTCTAGTTCAGACAATATAAATGTTTTACATGTGTTATTTTACTCTAGTTTGCTATTCATGTTAGTTTTGATTCATGATGTCTTGCTGATCTTTATTTTATGATCGTTGATGCATTTTACTATTGCTAGTTTTCTGCTTTTCTTTCTGTAAAGCACTTTGTAACTTCAGTTTGAAAAGTGCTGTATAAATAAAGGGTTTTGTAGTTTAGTTGAATACTGGGAAATACAGGTATTATAAGGTGTCATGTACTGGTCGCTTTAGTTGAATCGGAGAATAGAATAGAACAGGGCTGTAACAAATCATGTAGAAATCTACTCAGGTTAATCTATGAGATTAAAAGTTATAATGCGTCATAAGATACAATGGCGCCGTTTTCTCGCTCAGCTCAGAGGGTAGCGCGTGTGTTAGCTTCCTCTCAATAGTGCCCTGTGTGTGTCGTCTGGCTTGTTGACCTACGCTGGGGACGTCTGCCCTTCGGTGTCTAAAGGGCAGAGTTCAGGCCTGAGAAAAGCCAAAAACAAAGATCGCGCCTCGGCACTAACTTGTCGCGGGCTGTTTGCACGGCGAAGAGGCCGTGCACTCCATATCCTGCCCGGACCGGCGATGCTGGGTGGCTTTGATCCTGCGGTGGGCCGGTCCTCGGCCCGGCCAGCTGTGTTTGTCTGCTCTTCCTCCTCCTGCTGTGCCCTCCTCTTCCTCAACAGCTCCGAACACTGCTGACTCTGTCTGTTTCTCCCACAGACCCACATCTCCAGACTGCCTTCGGGAGCAGTCGCTGGGCAGTCCCTGGCCATCGAGGGCGGGGTGTGCCGGCTCGGGGGCCTGGGGATCCTGGAGGACTGAGACCCGGGGTCTTTCTCGGCTCTACGATCACTGCCCCGCTCCCTCCCTCCCCCCTTCAATTCAGCTCTGAAGCACTAATAAGCTTATTAAACTGCTGGCACTCGGGACATACAGAAACATACAGAGTTTTGTACTTTCACTGTGGAGCCACCTCTGGAACATCAACACTCTCCTTCCCAGAATCCACCTCTGCAGCCTCCATACATAACCCCGCCCCCTACTATGCTTTGCAGAATACCCTTCCTCTGTGTGTGATTCTAACTACACCTGACAGAATATACCTGTTACCTTTGTGTTTGTAACTACACCGTGGGAAATCCCCTGCACTTAGTCCATTCCTGACTACACCTGACGGAATATGCCTGCTTTTTGTTTTTCTAACCACATTTCACAGAACACCCTTCTTTGTGTGTCTGTTTCTAACTGGACCTGACACAATACCCCTGCCATGAACGTGTTCCTAACTGCTCCTTGCAGAATGCTCCTGTTCTCCGCTGATTACATCTGACAGAGTATCCCTGTTGCGTGTTTCTGAGCGCTGCCCGTTATGCTAACATTTTTTTTATTTCTACTATAACAGCTACAATCTTTGATAACAGGGTGGAAAATGTATTTGACTGCTTTCAGTTTTTATTTTTCGTGTCTGTTTCACGACACGTCACGGTAACTTGGTATCGGTTCCTTTTTTGAATGTATTGTCTGATGGGACTTGCTCATCTGTTTCTGTTCCGCTTGATGATGTGTTCAGCTAGCGGAGAGTTTTGGAATATTGCGTTCACTTTGCTCAGTAATTTATTCAGTAATGACTAATTGCTGTTAAATACTCAGATGTGCATGTCCTTATTATAAATGATAGAGGAAACAAATTTGTGTTTGCTGTAGTAATTGCCCATTCCTTTACATATTAGTTATTTGAGATATGTATCACTGTATATTTGCAGTAATATACATTCACAAGTCTAATTACATGCCTCTCAGTCATGAATATTGTTGTGTAATTTGATTGGTCATGATGTGATAGGCCCCTTCAACTCCTTGTTAGTGATCACTTTATCGCTAAAGGAACCTTGCCAATGTATGGCACGAATTGCATGTGAAAAAGATGCACTTTGATAGACCTGACACCAGGTAGGAGGTCACCAAGGCCACCTGTCTTCTCAGATCGGGAGGTTGCTGGTGTACCAGTCATTGAGTTGAGCTGAATGGCAATATACTGGACACTGCAGCGGTTTTCTCAGCAGTTAGCATATCTAACAGATCTGCTGTCTTTAGGGTTTGCCTGCCATTGCAGGTGTGCACTGTCGGGGTGGGGCTGCTTGTCACTGCACGTGTGCAGTCTTTTTGATTTACCTGTTGCTGTAGTCCAGGGGTTTATCGGTTCCTGCAACTGTGCCACCGCGTGATGTACAGGAAGGGGGTCTGTTTGCCACTTCAGATGTGCAGATCTACGGTCACCCTGCAGGTGTGCAGTCGGTCGGTCTGAATTCTGTCGCTCCTGTTCCTGTTGGTATGTAGTCCTGGAAGACTATGTTCTTTTGGTGGTTAGTAGTCCTGGAGTGCCTACTGTGCATGCAGTTGTGTTGTCATGGAGGACTTCCTGTTCTGCAGGTGTGTACTCCTAGAGGACTTCCTGTCCCTGCAGATTTGTAGTCCTGGAGGACTTCCTGTCCCTGCAGGTGTGCATTTCTGGAGGACTTCCTGTCCCTGCTGGTGTGTAGTCCTGGAGAACTTCCTGCCCCTGCAGATTTATAGTCCTGGAGGACCTCCTGCCCCTGCAGGTGTGTAGTCCTGGAGGACTTCCTGTCCCTGCGGGTGTGTAGTCTTGGAGGACTTCCTGCCCCTGCGGGTGTGTAGTCCTGGAGGACTTCCTGCCCCTGCGGGTGTGTAGTCCTGGAGTCCTGTTTAGCCCATTTGGGAGGATGGTGCCATGACAGGACTGCTCAAGTGGCGGCACATGACTCTTCCAAACACGACTGTTACTAACTGAAAATTACAGTTTATATTTGTATAGTTACATTTACAGAGGTCTGTATTTTATAATGAATCGTGAATATAAGGAATAGCAAACTAGATATTTATAAATATCAACTGGTGCTGTTATCGGAAGTATGCAAAATGTGAAAGGGAAGGGAAGTCTCAGATACTCCAGAGTTTGGGTAATCTTGCCAGGAAGAGAAGTTTATTTTGTTTGTATTAATCAAAAGTTTCACTTTTGTTGATTTAAATCTGATATGTTTTGTGAATACTTTGATGTAAATATGATTTAATGCTTGTTTTGTATTTAAATATGATTATTAGTCAAATGCTATTTGAGATGTGAGTTTGTGTTAATCTAATACTGTGCTTAATAAACAAGTTAACATTCTGCAATGCTGCCCTGCTGTGTTAATCAGTGATCTGTATCGTTCCTAAGAATTCAGTGCCTTAGCTTGTGTGTTTGCCATGTTTTAGCACAATGCACCATTAATATTTTATTATTATTAATATCAGTATTATTATTATTAAACTCGTCGTTAACCTGGTGTGTTATTAAGATGGTGTAAACTCTGTTGTCTGTGAACAATTTGACCGGTAACCTCTAGTGATCACAGAGTTGGATCAAATTTCACAAAACTTGGTTTGCAACATCTTACCATATGAAATACTTTCAGACTGCAATTCAGCCTTGTACCCCCAAAGATGGGCGTGGCAGGGTGGTCATATTAGAAAGTGAAGTCGGCCATTTTACTCCTTTCTAATATAAAGAAGAGCAGAAACTTGATATGTCTGTAGTGTACATTATATCTCAACACAGACATGAACAGGTTTTACAATTTTTGAAAAATGGCCGTTTTGTGAAGTCTGACATTCCTTCACCCATAGACACCTATTTTTAGGACCTATAACCTCTAGCGGTAACAAATATAGATCAGATTTGATGACACTCTACGTTCAATATCTATAGGATATAGACTTTTTTGGCATTTTATTTTGGCCTTGTACCCCACTCCCAAATGGGTGTGGCAGGCTGGCAGACCAGTCGAGTTTCAGGTTCACTTGATCCTCTCGTTATTTATGTTATTTTCACTTTTCTTTCATGCTGTTAAAAGAGGTTTAAAATGGCATGTGCCAGGACAGAAAGAAAAAAAGTATTGCATTGAAATCCAGACCACAATTTAATTAATTGAAATTATCTATTATAGAGTTTCACGAGGAGATTAAGCTTAGTCCTGGACTGAAGTAAATTTTTTATAGATGATCTCTATTCAAAGTACAATTTAGTCTGTATCTGTGAAACCGAGCCATAATATGCTGAAAATATTGGATGCATTTTTGATATACTGTGTCTCTTCAAAGAATATGTCACTTGTTATCCTCTGGATTAAAAATATTTGAAAGAAGGGGGTTCTTTCCAAAATAAGGAGTAATTTGTCATTTGTGAATGGAATGTGTTTTCGTTGATAATCCTTTATGATGGTGCTAGGTTCTCTGCCTGTCATTCTGTCTATTCATGGTATAATCTTTACTGTGGGCTGTCTGAGATTTATAACGGAGGAATAAATTGCACGCTGGACACTAAGATAGGGCAAAAATAGGCCTTACGGGAAAAAAACAAATGAGGCTGAATGTACAAATCCGTCAGTCTGATGTCAAATTACAGATAATTGACAGCCTTATGATAGCCCTTGTGTTGAGTCTGTCAGGACTTTTTTCACTCCTGTGCCGTCCGTAAAGACATCGTAAAGCGCTGCCCATGGCCTTCTGGTTGAGCATCCGGTTGTTATTGTTTTTGAAGCCATAAATCCAGCCCTCGACATTTCTGACATGATGGCTTTGGTAGGCCAGACTGTGTACCCCCTGGTGTTTGGCTCTTTGTGTGTTTTGGGTGGCAGTCTTGGTGCTTTGCTGTTTGTGTTTCATGGCAGCTCGAGTACGTGAGAGTACAGGCTTGCATGCTGCTTTGAGCGAGTCAGAGTGAAGGCTGTCCAAATCTTATGAGGATGAGCACTGATCTGCCTCACTGAGCAGGTGAAACCAGTTAAGATTAATGGCCGCGTTGCTGAAAAACTGTCATGTCCGCCTGCCTGCTTGGTCTTGTAATGAAGTCAAGGAGCTTGTTCTGTGTGTAGCAAATTGCACTTGTGTGTGTGTGTGCATTTGTGTGTGTATGTGTGCGTGCAAGAGCGCAAGCGTCTGTGTGTGTGTGTGCGTGTGCAAGGGTGTGAGCGTTCGTGTGTGTGTGTTTGTGTGCATGTGCAAGAGCGTGAGCGTTCGTGTGTGTGTGTGAGAGTACATGAGTGTACGCGCGTTTGTGTGTGTGTGTGTGTGTGTTTTGCGTGTGTATGTGTACGTGTGTACGTGTTTGCGTGTGTATGCGTACATGTGTTTGCATTTGTGCCTCTGGAATAGAGCCACGCCTGTCACTCCAGCTTTGGAATTGGTTGTAATTGTAATTTTTAGGCTGTCAGTTGACTAAAAATAGGGAATAGTATGTTTAAAAAAGGCACTGTTGTTATGATTTCTTTACATCCAACACAGTTTCTTATTTTAATTCCCCGCCGACCGAAACTGTCCGCGGCAGAAATGGAAGAGCGGCGACATCAGAAGGTGCCGGCACGGTTATTTTTAACTGGATGTTTGGGTTCCCTCGTGCGTCCCAGTGTGGCCAGCTGCTGGTTTGGAGGGAGGCGGCTGGGCTGTCTCTGGGGAATGCGAGATTGAGACGTTTATGCGTATAAATACATTCCGCTCTTCTGCAGGGGAATTCTTAGTTGTCACTGTGGCGTGTTTGGCAGGGAGTGAGTCACGGGCATCGCTGGGGTGGGCTTTTCAGGTAAAACACCCCACATTCCTGCCTTGGCATGGGTTACAGCTGCCAGCATGTGAGATTTTTGGCCCAAAAATAACAAAATACCAGAAAGTAATTAGAAATCATGAAATACAATCACAAGTAGACAACTTTGTGGTTACCAAGTATCCTTACTATAAATACAGAGCAGACCTGGCAGAGAAATGTACAAATGACAGATTTGAAATGTTGGCAAAAGTTTCCAATCTCTATATCAAAAAAAAAAAAAAAGAATTGAATTTTAATAAGCCATTAAAGAATTACAAAATCCAGCGGACTCTCCTTTTGCGGCATAGGAACTGCAAAAAAAAAAAAAAAAAGCAGAGCCTGCTGGCGGAAAAGTGCTGTCAGTCAGTGTTTTAAACAAAACACTGATGCTGAGTGATGATTTCTTGTCTAAGATGGCCATTCTTAAACTATGCAGTTTGGTCCCGAGTTTCGCCTTTTTAATTGATATCTGGTATTGCGGACTTATCACCTATATCTGTAAAAGTGGACACAAATTTAACCTCAATAATTATTGAGGCATTTTTGTGTGCAGTAATTAAGGGAAGGTTGTATGCAGAATTAGGCGCAATATCACAAACTCAAACGTCAGATTGGCTTTTTTGTCAAAACACCGCTCAACCTAATAGACAAGCACGTCAGCCAAGACAAGAAGAAAATATCTGCCTGTTTTATTGACTTCCTAAAAGCTTTTGATCTAATAAAGTCACCTGGTCCAGTTAGTACTGTTTTCTTTTCCATCATGTGCATACGTCAGGTACATGTGCACCATTTACTTAGGTAAGAGAGGGCACTAGAATGTATATTCGGAGGAAAACTAGATGGTGGAGGAGTGTGATACTCTGGGAAATGCTTTGTTTGGAAACCCTGGGTCCAAGAATTCAAGTGAATGTCAGTTCGACAGAACTGTTTTCACTGCACGAGGGGTACCTACAAAACATTGGGCTGGTTGTTTTAATGTTGTGTGTGTGTATTGAAAATGTCCAACATGATGCAACAGAATCCAAAAAAGCTGGCACTGTCAACTGTAATCCACTGAGTAACATCACAATGTCTTTTAATCACATTCATCAAGCATTTGGGCACTGAAGACACCAGCTGCTTAAGTCCAGCAAGCGGAATTTTCCTCCATCACGCTGGTCTCCAGTTGCAAAATTGCACATGGGCTTTGTTGCCCTATATTTTGCTTCCTCAAACACCGTATTTTGGCCAGTCTAGCACCTGCGCTCCGTTTATGGGGCCATGCACTTGTAATCTGTGCAGAATGTGATTTAGAGTTGTGCTGGAAGTTGCTGGGACCTCCCTGGGGCAGACAAAGTCTAGATGACAGCATATGTTTCTCCAAATGAATACATATTTCTGCATTAATGATGTCCTCACAAATATGTGAGTCATCCTTGCCTTGTGCACTGACACACTCCCGTAATATGACAGATGCTAGGGGACCTGATGCTAATAAGAGCTTTGGTTGTTGTCATTTTTCCGGAGAATACAGCAACAGTTTTTTTTTTTTTTCCTTTTTTACCCCCAAAAACCACTGAAAATGTTGACTCTTTGGAACTCAAAATATGCTTCCAAAGGGCCACTTTCCATTTCATATGACTCTGAGTGCAGAAAAGTCGGCAGCTTTTCTGGACAGTGTTAATGTATGGCATCAACTTTGCCGTGTAAAGTTTTAATTTGCATCTGTGGATGCTGTGGTGTATGGTGTTGGCTTACAAAGGTTTACCAAAGTACTGCAAAGCCAATGTTCTGATATACAGTGCAGGCACATGTTGGTTCTCAAGACGGTGACATCGGGGACCGGAGATCTCACACATTCAGAAGAGATTTTTGGCCTTTCCTTTTTGCGGCAAGATTTGATAGTATTCCTTCTATCTTTTTATTATATTACACTGCGCATAGGGTGAAATGGCAAAAAATCCTTTGGGGACTGGTTTTCCCAAAATTAAGTATTATAAGGTTACACAACTTTTGACAAATTGGAGAGCCTTGCCCCATCTTTACTCTGAGGATTAGGCTTTTCTGGGAGGCATCTTTTATACTATAACTTAATTAGCTCACTATTTAACATCTCCTGTTTCTCATTGTTGAATTGCTTCAATCTGTTATGTCATTTTAGTCCTACGTTTTCCTAGTTTGTTGCTGTTTAAAATTAGTGTATATTTTTTAGTAAAATTTGAATTCACAACTTAAAGGAACTACAGCGTCTAGAAGGCGAAATTTCACAAACAGGCTCTCATTATGTAATTTTTCATCCAGAAAAAAAAAAACATGGCAGTCATTTCCCATAATATCAACCCTTTTTAATGGCTACAATCGATAATGCCGCCCTTTCTTAGCGTGACGTCATCTAAAGAACTCAGGACCAATTCGCTGCATAGCCGGTATGTACAACTGCATGTAAAAATATCATTTTGATCAGTTCATTACATGTTTTTGTCGCCCCAGTGGTCAGTAACTTCAAATCTGATATGATTTACATTATGAGCAAAAGAAAAATTGGCAGTATGTATATTTTTTATTTAATCTTACACTGGTTTTCTAAGGGGCAATCAGAGACGTGCTAAATGGGCTAGAGAGCCGTGGTTTACTCGCGTTCACCGTCTGTGAAAGCTACTGAGAAACGCATTATCCAGGTGTTTGGTTCTCCATTTATAACGACATCAGTACTGCGTTTTTAAAGCGTATGACCCAGATTTCTGTTATGAAAATCTAATTCCTCGATCAGCTGTTCGCGAGTTTGCCAAACTGCGTGCTACACTTTGATGTCGATTTGACTTCGTTCATTATGCTTTCCTGAGCTGACATCCAACAAGCTCGTTAGGTTATCTACGGCATTTGGTCAGGCTGGAGTAAAACAATAATATGATCTGACAAAGAGCAAAAGATTAGAACAAAAGACAAGAGTCAAGACTCAGCGGCAGCATGCAACTAGACGCACAGCAGCAGCTAGGGGGAAGCGCTTTCACACTGGACGCGAAACGAATTTTTCGAACGACAGATTACATTCAAAGTCAATGCAAAGACGCGAATACACGCGTTTCTGTGAAAGCAGCTTAATAGAGCGCTGGCGAAGAGAAGGCTTTAAATATGTGTAATGCAAGCCAAAGCCTGCTAAATGCTAGCCGCAGCCAGCGCTCTATTAAGCTCTATAGAGTCTATAACGAAAGCCCTGCTGAAGCCCTGGCGTAGCTAACGCGTTATAATTGTTCATTAGCAGCCTTCCTTCATTTTCTTCCGTTTTTCAGTGCCTGGTCTGCTCTTATTTCTCCCCTTTTCCTCAGTGCTTCTCTCCTCGAATGGACTTCTGATTTTCGGGATAGCATCTGGCTTGATTTTTTACTCTTTTTCATCGCGAACTCAGACCAAAACCCTTAATCCTCGAAGTCGGAATCGTTGAAGTGGTCGCTAAAAATCACACTATTGTCGCTTGGTCCTTGCCATTTTGCCCGAAGTCAGTTTCACCGAGACGCCCAAATTTTACTTATTTTTTCATCTTTTGGAAATCGATGAAGGCTGACTCCTTTGGATACATTACTAAAACCTGCTACAATGCATCTGGTAGGCATTTTCTCTGCCGTTTCCCGAAATTTCGCGAGAAAATAACGATTTTATAAACCTTCTGCAGTTCCTGTCCCATAGACAGTAAAGAAAAACGAGCTCGACTGAGCTCGTCTCGTTCTTTATATGACGTCAGCAGGTTGATGTGTCAATCCCGCGGATTTTGGACCTAATTGTGGGCGGGGCAGAAACTGGCTGAAAATCAAGGTTTGCCATCAGAAAACAAGCCTAAAATTATTACTGTCTGTATTTTCACGGGGATTTTTGGCGCAGACATAGTTTACAAGTACAGAACTATGGAATTAGTGTCAAAGTACCTGGTAATAGAGAGTTCCTTTAAGGTGGTTCAGGGCTCGTTGGAAACGTCAGAGCCCATAGAATCAAATGGTCACCCACAAAGTCTTACTGACAGCATCACAAGCCGATCACAAAGAGGAAAATACATTGCCAGCAAGCTGAATGCTCAGTAGCTGAAATCCTTTGAAGCAGTGCCCTGGAAAAAAAAACATGCATGGAGACTGGAAGATCGAGTTTCGATATAACATGGACACATTGGGCTAGTAATAGCAAGCGCAGATTTACCCACAACAGTTTTTATTACAAATTATCAAAGGTAAGAAAACTTGTTTCTCTGTAGAATGCAAAGTGTATGTCTGCTCTCCTTTGAGTGTGGTGTCGGTTTAAAATGGCAATGCTTATATTGTTGGATTCTGTGGACTTTTCTCTTTCATTTGATGTGTGGTTTGTATGCCTAGCACAAATTCAGTAGAACTGCTGGGATTGAGCACTGATATTATTTTATCCTATGTTTTTCTACATGCTTATTTACTTGCTTGGTGTCTGAATTGTGTTCGGTTGAGGTAAAAATGGTCAACATGAGCTTTTTGCCGAGTCTCTTCCCATTAAGTGGATATTCTGCATGACGATGTTGCTATGAGGAGACAAGCTGTATTTTGATGTGAAATGATCGGCCGCGGCACCCTGTTCGGGTTGAGTAATGTCCTGTTGCCAATATACAAAAGGTAGAACTGATGGTTTTTTTTTTTTCCATTTTATTTTTGTTTGTAAATTTGGCATCTCCAATCCCACCCGAATCTGGAATGCTCAATTCAAGAACTATGTACAAGGCTTACTCGGATGCAACCCCTTGTTGCTAGCTCAGGAGAGGGAGACAGTTTGCGGTTCTCCTCCAAAGCACGCGCCTGTCCGCCCCTGCATCTTTACACTCGTTGGTCGGAACTATTGCAAGTTCAGAACGAGGGCGGAGGATACCCGACCATGAGCAAGCTCAGAATCTCACTGACAAGCGCCCGGCAGGCCAACAGGAGGCGCTTGAGCAACGAACAAGGCAATCATTTTTAATTTCCCTTCCCAGCAGTCCCTTCCCAATTTGCATACCTGCAGGGCTATAGCCAATTGTGCGCTGCCCTGAAAAAGCTGCCGACCACTGCCAGTTGGGAACTGATGTTTTTAATCTGTCATTTTTGATTTAAATAAATTTTCCATAATGAGCCAATTTTTTTTGGAATGGGGGTTGTATGCTAAAGAGTGTCCATTTTTGAATGTTAATTTGAATTGAGAGACTTTATTTGTGTGTGCATGAATGCGAGAGTCTATGAATGTGTGTGTGAGTGCTAGTGTGTGCGTGTGGTTGAGAAAGAAACTTTGCGTCTGCGAGTGTGTGCGTATGCGTGTGTGTGTGTGTGTGTGTGTGTGTATACATGTGCGAATGTGCAGGCGTGTATGTGTGTCTATGAATCGAGAGCCGTTATTGCAGCTGTCTATCATTTCAAATGTGATCCTCGCACCTCCCATCTCTTAGCATGTTACCTCCGTCAGTGACCGTTTTCTAACTTAACCGAACTGTTCCATGTTTTTTTTTTTGTGTTCACCTTCTCAGTGCCGTACATCAGAAGCGTTCTTGACTATTTCAGCAGTTGTTTGGGCCCCTCCCTGTCGCTCGTTTGGGCGTTAGAAATGGGACGCTGGCCCTTTAATGGGAGACGGGGATCCGTCTGGACTCTGGCTGCGTGTCGAATGCCTCTGCCTCAGCGCAGCCCTAAATCCAAACCAGGCCGCAAATAAAGATCAAAGGCGCAGCAACACCCCCCTCGGATACCCAACGCCCCTGTCAGGATAAATCATGCCATCGAGTCCCCCCTCTCCCTCCTGTCCAATCGACAACACATCCCGTGCTTACTCTCTCTCTCGCTGGCTCATACCTGAAGCCTGTCCTCACACCATTCCTGATGGCTTTGTCACAGACAGGCGCGTTAGCCTAAAATACTGCCCTGACACATAACGTCCCGTAATGAAGCACAGAGAACACTGCCTGCTGCTTTCCCTGTGAGCTCTTCAGTAGCTTACGCTGCACCATAAGTGTGGGCCTGTTACCGGTTTGATAGCGCAGCAGGACAGCTAACACAGGCCCTCTCCTGCACGTGAATATAGCAGCCACGGTGTTGGCCTAGACTCTCCCAGCATGAATACAGCCCTATATCCTGACATATTTTATTCTGATCTTTTGGAAATACTGCCCCGAAGTGACTCTTTTTTCCGAAGTGAATGAACTGGATTACCTGGTCAGGGTGACACGGTGTATCAGAGGTTACCACTGTTTCTTTGCTGTGAGAAGGTTCCGGGTTAGGCTCTTGGCTGAGCAGAACCTCTACGTGTGGTTTTTATGTTCTCTCCGTGTTTGTGTGGGGTTCCCGCAACAAACATGCACCATAAAACACTCCTGCCGTTGCTCCTGACCAAATAACCAGGGTCAGACCACAGCAGATCCCCACTGCCGTCAATGAGCTGTATCTTGTGTCCGATGTGAAGGAGTGTTCGTATCCAAAGGGAGCTGCGGCCTGAGCTTCCACGTCCTTGGGCATGTGGCGGAGATGTTCCAGTGTGACCTCGAGCCATGGATACTGTATGTGGCGTCTTCTCGTTAACTTGTTTCCACTTATCAGCCAGAAAAAAACACAGAAACATCCACCCATTCATTCTCAAACCCTTAGAGTCGAGGTGGCAGGGTGAAGTACTTCACTAATCCATCACAAGGATCATGCAACATGCACACACTCACTTGCTCACTCACTCACTCACTCACTCACTCACTCACTCACTCTCACTCACACTCTCACTCACTCACTCACTCACTCACCTCTGTGCCATTTAGATTCTCCAGTTAGCCTGACGTATCCTTGGATTGTGGGGGGAGACCATGGTACCCAGAGAAATCCCACACTAACATGGGGAGAACATGCAAACTACACTGAAAGGTCCCAGGTCAGATTTAAACCCACAAGCTTTTTAGTATCATGTGGGCGGCATGGATGGCGCAATGAGTAGCAGTGCCGCCTCACAGCAAGAAGGTTGTAGGTTTGAACCCAGCCTGGTACTTTCTTGTGTTGAGTTTGCTTGTTCTCCCTGTGTTTGTGAGTGTTTCCTCCAGGTACTCTGGTCCAAAGACATGTATGTCAGGCTAATTGGAAACTCTGAAATGCCTGTGAGTAATAATGAATTGTATGTTGATCTTAGAGGGCTGAAAATATTGCTAAAAGAATCAATCTTCATGTGATGCAAATGTGCCACCTGCCACAAAAAAAAACAAAAAAAAACACCTGCAAATATTACCTGTGCATCAGATGGCATTCTGACCAGAGAGCAGGTGGGTTTGCACATTGAATTAAGTCTGAAAGGAAACAATCTTCATGAAAGCTGTCATAACAGTGCGGTTTGATGTTTGGTTTAAAGGATTTTACTTGCAATTGTCTTCTGTGTTTTGTTGGTGCTCAGCACAGTTTACCACTGCATTCTGTGTGCTCAGCACAGTTTTATCACAATATTACGTGAACTCGGCGCAGTTTTACACAATGTTCACAGAGTGTGCAGCAGTTTGTTTCTGTGTCCAGCGATTGTGCAGCACAGGTCAGCACTGTGTCACATGAACACTTTGCACAGTTAACTGCTGTATTCTGTGAGCACGCTTAGCACAGTTTCTCGTTAACTGCCATGTGGTGTAGGCTCAGCGCAGGTTAAAAGTGTTCTCGAGTGCGCAGCACCATTTTCCGCCATATTCTTTAGCGCTTTTGCTGTGCACACCAGTGGGCCCATTTATGTTTGGGGTTACATGAGGCTGTGCTTTGGGCTCAGGAGTCACCTGACTTGTTTGCTCAGCTGTGCGCTTGGCATGTTCTCTGCCCCCCACAGCCCCACAGCCCCACAGCCCCGGGCCCTGGGCCCCTCCATAGTGGGGTTGTGGTGGTGGCTAGACTCCCCAGCCACACATTCTGGGGTCAGCTCGTCCAGATTAGACGGCGAAAAGTGGCAACCCACTAATTACACCCCCCGCTGTGGGGTCCCTGCGGAGTTAGCGGTCAGACGCTTCCTGTCGTGCGCAATGCCACCCATAAAGAGGCAGAGACTGGGCTAAAAATGGCCTGCCACATCTGCGGCGTGATGGGGGAGGGCGTAACGCTGTCTGGGAGCACACAAATGCCACCTCTGCGGGGCACTTATCTGAGGCAGGAGTGTCAACCTCATTCAGGGAGAGCTGGCGAGGGGTTGGCTTTTGTTCCTGCCGTCTGGTGCTTTTTGGGCTGATGGGGCAGGGGGTAGGTGGGTGAGGGGGCACACTGATCACTGCTCACGGCCTCCAGCGGCACCAAACAGCTAAATAAGGCCTCCTGTTAAAGAGTATGGCCTCTCAGACTGATGAGATATTATACTCTTACCGTGTAAAAGGCAGCTATTGCGAAAATACAAGGATTAAAACGACAACTGTTGTTCATAGAAAGCCATTTAAAACCCCTTTGACCTAATTCCTAATCAACCTAATATGTCTCGTAACCCAATTTAAGGCATTATAGCTTGAGACATAAATTTTTCCAACACACTTCTGCTATAACCACACCCACAAGGCCTTTACGCATTCGGCTATGTGGTAATTTGGTTCAGGATTGGGTTAGGTTTGGGTTAAGATTAGGGTAGCGGTGTTCTTTGGAGTCTCTCTCATTGGCTGTGGTAACAAACTGAGTAACTGTTCAACTTTTGTCACAATTTTTGTGGTGCGTGGTTATGGCGGACATGCATTGGCAAAAATAAAGATGTTTATTGCTCAGGAATTAGGTATCATAGAGACATGGAAAATAAGTAGAATAAAAGAATACCTTAGTAGCGTTTAGAGTTACTACTCATTTATTCTATTTACTTTTTTTTTTAAATTTTGGTATGAGAAATATAAAAAAACAATCCAACAGCCTTTTCTTTTATTTCACAATGATAAATGTGCTAAAATGGCTCGGAGGCAAGACAATGAACGTCTAGGACAATAATCTCCTTGCCCACAAGTATGTTACATCTGACAGTAATATTCAGAACTACTGATCATCTGTGAAGCCAAAACTAAGATGTCCGCTGCCCCTCTCCATGTTCAAAATGTAAGCAATGGATAAATTGTTCAGTCATGTAAATTGTAAAATAATCATATTCTACTATCATGCAACATTTGACACATGGCACTCACTTTTGCATAATTTGCAGGCGTACATTATTATGTTTTAAGCAGTTTCACACTTAAAATGGGGGGTAATAAATTGATGATGAATATAAATGCTGAATATAAATTCATCATCACAAACATTTCGCCGCACATACCAACCCAACCAAGGTATTCCATCTCTCTTATACCTTTTGGTATATTCCACAATATGTTAGCATTAATTGCACAGGTGTGGGATTACAGTTTAGAAATGTCTCTATGTCCACTCAATCCATGAGGAAATGAACATTCATCTAGTATCCTAAGAAACATTAGCTACCCAGCTTGCTAGATGGTTAGCTGTCTGTGGCAGCGCCCAGTGACGGCTAGTCTAGCTACCTCATGTTTCTTTTGCTAATGTAGTCTGAATTCTAGTTAAATGTCAGTGCTAGTTTTGGAGAAAATGAAGGGGATTGGAGGATTGAGGTGGCCAGACAAAAAAAGTTCTATACGTCTTGCATTGGTTGTCAGCTTGCTAGTTTAACCTTGGCACGTTTGACATTCAGCGGTCACACTTTAGATGAAGTCTTGCTAATAAAGGCTTTATACAGCATGTGTAATGCCTTCATAAATGAGACATAATGTCTTCATAAATCATACATAAGCAATTGCCATGCTTTGTAAAGGGTGAAATAACATGTCCTTATTCAGCATTTGATGCCAGATGTGACAATGACAATGTCACTTGGCTGACAATGTCACCCTTCATTGCATTTAGCCACTAGCTAAGTGACATTGTCAATTATATCACATCTGTTATCACATGCTAAATAAGGATATGTTATTTCACCCTTTACAAAGCATGAAATTTGCTTATGTATGATTTATGAAGACATTATGTCTCATTAATGAAGGCATTATACATGCTGTATAAAGCCTTTATGAGCAACACTTCATCTAAAGTGTGACCCTTTCAGCTTCAGACAAGGATGACATCCTGTCTCTAGCCGCAAGTGACATAAATTACTTGGTGCTCCAGACCTCATGGGCTACTAGCCCACAAATGAAAGCCTACAAGTCCAAGGACAATTTTTCATCTCTGAATGGGTAAATACCATAGTAGCAAAGCCAGTATACGGAACTAAGATGGTTGTTGTTGTATCGGCGAGAGTAAACCACGCTCAAAACAGTTTGAGAAACACTCACTCACTCAGCTGGCGAGCTTCCTCTCCTCTGATCATTGTTATTCACGAAAAGGTGAAAAAACCTTTGTGTTTTTAAGTAGTGTTACTACATCCCTTCACTGTACAAATATAACCCATAAAAATTGTGTAAAAACACAAATGTTGAGAACTGTGACCAAATTCCTTATTGAACCTCTTTGTTAATACACCAAGGGCTCATGTTCATACCACCAGCATGGCTGACTTCTGGCTTAAGATGGCATACATTATAAGTTGTGACAGCCACGTGAAAGTGAAGGAATAGCTTGTAACATGTGATGCCTAGAAATCAATGGATACCAATGAATAGCTAATATACTATTCAAAAAAAGTAGGGGATATTGGATTTACAAGTACCATGAAATGCAGATCATGAGGTCAGGAAGGAAAAAATGACATAAAAACATTAAGGAAACATTTGTCAATTTATTCAAACCCTGTGTACAGTCAGTAAAGGACAGATTCTCCAGAATAAGGGTCACACAAACACAGGGTCACACAGCAAATTTACCACCATTGTGAAACAGAGTCAGACAATAAAACCCCCTTTGGCTAGACAAGCTCGAGAGTTTATACTCCTAACATTTAGCGTCCCAGGTCATTTTGGGGAACGTTATTCCATTCCTGTTGCAATGCTGCAAAGTTCTTGGACATTTGGCAGGAGGTTGTTGAAAGCTAGCAAACTAGCTCCAAGCATGTCCCAGACATGCTCGATGGGGGAAAGGTCCGGACTGAGTGCTGGCCATGGTAATGTGGTGATATTCTGCTGCTGGAGGTAATCTGTAATGATCCTGGCCCTATGACATCTGGCATTGTCATGAAAATAAACGCAATTATTTTGACGTGCAAACGGCACAACATGGGGTGCCAAGATGTTGTCCCGTAAATACTGCCCTGTGACACGTCCAGCAACAACATGCAAGTCTGTTCTGCCGGCAGCAGTGATGCCTCCCCACACCATTACAGATCCACACCCCATACGGATCATGTCTAATGACGTTAACGTCATGGAAATTTCTTACGTCGGGCGCCAAACCCTCCTGCGTCTGTCATTAAATACAGTGAACCTCGACTCATCTGAGAACATTACGGTTCCATGGAGAATCCCAAATGATGGCATCCATTGAGTCTGGCCCTAATGTGAATCCCTCAAACAGGGAATGACACGAGGATACATCGTGTAAGTGAAATCTGTGCAGACGATTCCTGATGGTCTGGCCACTCCTACCAAGCCAGTATCCCTTTGAAGATGACCTTATCTGATTTGGTTACCATTTGATTTTCAAGACCATATATTATGATGAATCTGTCCTGAGCCTGAGTTGTTGCCCTTGGTTTGGTATCATTGGTCTATCCTGAACAGACCCTGTAGCACGATGTCTGGACCATAATCTGCTGATGACAGACTGGGAAACATTCATTGCCCTTGCCAACCACCTGTCTTGTGCCAACCTGTAGCATGCCAAGGGCACGAACCTCTTTCCTGTGTTAGACTGGCTGGTCTCTGTTTAATTAACGACTTCAACCACTGATAATCTGATGCTTTCTCTTCAAAATCTTCCTTTACAGTGGCTCTAACCTTCCAATTCAGAGTCATGCAAATTTGAGAAACCCCTTGATCATCAATAGCATCCCGTGCAGATCGTGAGAGTGTCATTGATGAATTGGGTGATGAATTTCTTTGAAATGCTTCCTCAGTAAGGAACTATACAACATGGTTTCGTATCCTTTTGTATATGTGAAAATTTTGATCTCAAAATAAAATATCCCCTACTTTTTTTGAATAGTATATTTTGCCATTTAGTAAGCAGCTAGCATTTGTATATGCACAAAAATAACTCAAGCTAAATGCAAAATGGCTAGCTATCTAACGTTAGTTCATTTCATTACCTAGCTAGCTAGTTTTCTGGCCTAGCTAGCTACATTTAGTTCGTACAAGTCAGTTTAAAAATGACCATTATTTCACTACTTAGCTAGAGTTTAACTGCGAGCATTTAGCTAGCTCCCTGGCATTTATCTGCACCAAATCTAACATTTGCTAGAAAAATAGCAAAGCTAGCAAACTAGCTCACTGGCTAGGCTAGGCTAGCCAGTTGGCCTGCTCAGCTAGCCATATTTGGTGTGTATAAATCAATAAAAACAGTGAATAGCAATTATTTTGCTACTTACATCATGTTTGATGAGCCTGTAGCCACAAATTATCTTTGTAGCTAGGTCAGTAACGCATTGACGAGGCTGATGAGGTCTTTTGCTTGCTGACAAATTAAAAGCTAACAAACACTGGCGAGAGACACTTGGCGATTCTTGGTGTGCAACCACGTGATTAAATAGCACGCGCCACCATTTCGGATGATATACAAATCAAAAATGGCATCTGGTGCGAACAATAACGGTGATACATCTCCAAATTTTTCAAAATATTACGACTCTCTGGAGTCCTCTGCCAAGTCAAGATACAGAGAAAAGGTTGAAATTTGTGGTTTTGACCCGTATTATGTTAAAGCCGTCTGATTATATGGAGGATTTGGCAACATTACCAGTGATTGAATACCCCGATATCGTAATATCGTAATACCTTCTCGTTATTCAAACCTTGTGGGCAACCAATGCACAAATGAAGGCTTATAAGAGTCTTATAATTTTTGGTGTCTGGCTGGGTTGGTATTCTTCTCACTAAAAGTGAAATTCAGGGTGCTGGTTTATGCTCATACAAACCATTCTCAAAGAACTCGAAAACACCGCTCAAGCCGTGGTTTGTGAGCGATAAGAATGGCGATGTGATCCTTGCACATTGTGATTGCATGGCTGGATTAAGCGAGGCTTGTTCCCACATTGGAGCTTTGCTCATTGCGACTGAAGCTGGATATAGAATCGGGAACTCGAGAACATGTACTGAAGTAAAAAGCAAGTGGTTGCCAGCGCACGTAAACAAAGTGCCATATTTGCTAGTAAGCGACATTGATTTCAATGAGATGGGATTCTGAGGAAACTCTCGTCTTTATCACGAGTAGCATTATTGCCGCAATTAAAAACCGCACACAAAGTAGGCATTGTTTTTTTTTTTTTTAAAGGAAGCGCAAATCCGAAAAAATCACGGCGTTGCAGGAGCTCAATGGTGAAGCGCAGCTATCTTGGTTGTTGTTATCATCCATCATGGCGGACTTCCTGTTTGGAAATTATGCGTGACATCACGTGCACACCAAGAATTAATGTAAAATGGCGTGAGTTGCAGGCGTGTGTTGCAAAACTTGATATCTTGCGAGGTGTAAGCATAACTAAGTAGACCTTAGAGTAGCTAACTAATTAGCAGTCTTACCTAAGCGATCAAATATGGCTAGGGATGCTTTTTGACATAAAGCAATGAACTCGTTCTGTTCGGGAATCAGGAGGATCATGGGACGTGTAATTTTTTAGACTACAAAGAGGATTAGCATGTCGACAAAAAATTTTTATAATTTAAATTATAGTGTACTACGGTCTAGAAAAATGACATTTATAGTTACTTGGAAATATCATACAAAATCTTGAAATCAATAAGGTCTTTAAAACAACAGGACATACTTCAAAAGTAGTTTAAAAAGTCTATGGGTAAAATGAATGGGAACTTATACTTAAGACACCACCATAACGTAGTCACCTAAGTAATCTACTAGGTTGCAACAAGCCAAATCATTCATGTGAATTTACAGACTTACTAGTTGCCAGGTGATTTTGACATCGTTGCTCTCCTTTGACATGTGGGGCTGGTGCCTCTGTTCGCTGGCCAATCAGAGCAGAGCTCATTTCATAGAGGGGATGCCCACTCAGTCAGAACAGTCAGTTTTTCAGAGGTTTGAGAATGGCAGGAATCAAATTGCCATATTGCCAACACACATAATAGATCCTGTTAAAGGTCTCTTCTGAGAATTAATGACACTCCCTTTGCCTCTGAATAACTACAGTACTAATTGTACACATTCTTCTGCATTGGAGTACAATACTGCAGCTCTCGATCCCAGTTGAGCAGTGATCCGGATGATGATGTGTCATAACTCTTGGTGAGGGTTGTAAAGTGAAATTGAAAAGGATTTTCTTCAGGCAACCATGTTACTCTTCTTCTATTGGGGGCTGTTCTTAACAACAAGTCTTCAATATTTTAACTCTGTTGGCTGTGTTCCCGGGTTAGAGGGGCTAACTTTAACACAGGCACTGCTACAGTCAATCAAGGCCCCTCAAATTCTGACTAAGGGGAGCAGGACATATGGGAACTGAGGGTGCATGAGAAGTTCAGGAGGATGATGGGACAAACCGTCTGTGTCTCTGCTCCCCCTGCAGTGCATTCTGGGATCAGGTGAGGCTCCACTCTGCATCCCTGACCTTAAGGCAGGCGTGTCCAGTTCTAAAGGTTGTAAAGGGCCCAGTGTGGGTGCAGCTTTTTTGTCTCAGCCCACTGCTAAGACATCAGGTAAGAGATCGTGTTTAAAGACCATGATTAGCAATTGAGCTGTAATGAGCGCAGGGCTGAAGCAAACCTTACATCCACACTCACTCATATTAGGTAAGATTGGAAGTCTCTGCCTTAGGGTCTTCCTCAGGTGCTTCTGTTGCTCTGCGAAATAAAGGAGAGCACTCGGATATGGACAAGGCAGTTGGAAGGACCCTTCTATTGACCCGATTAGCAAGCTACTTTACTGAGGGAGAGAAAGACCAAAGTCCTTTTCTTTGACCTGGCTAAGGTTAAAGCATTTCTATCCTCAGTGTACGGGAGCGAGAGCGCAAGTTAGAGACGGCATGCCATGAGAAATGAGATTGGGATTTTTGAATGCCTGCCAAACAGGCTGAGAATTTGAGCTGCATTGTGTCAGGTAAGGTCCTCTCATTTCACAGTCATACAAAACAGCAGAGCTGCTCTGTAATCCAGGTATGGAGCCCAAATCTTATGCAAAAAAAGCCTGACATGCCAAAATCATAGAATTACAACTTTCAATATTGACTCACAATGTTAATAACAACTAACCAGGTTATCACCGGGTGAGCGTTAATGGAAACCTCGGGAATTGTGAATAAATCTTACCCATTGTGCTTGTCAGACAATAAATAAGTACCTCCAAGCAAAATCATCGCTTTCTGGCCATTAATTTTGATTTTATATAAAGCTAAAGTAAGGCTGCATTGTTGTTTGAAAATCCTGGGGGCCGCCATACTTGTAAGTTTGCAAAGCATCTTGGGAGTGCGATGTCATTTGGTTACTTGACCTCATGAAACACAGCTGTTTTTTCTCAAGAGTGCTTCAGACAATCAAAATTAAGGCCAGAAAGTGATGATTTTTCCTTTTAGTATTTACTTTTTGACTGGCAAGTAAAATAGGAAAGATTCTCTACATTCCTGAGGTTTTCTTCCACAAAATTAGGAAGAAGTTGTAAAATAACAGCAAAACAAAGAATATAAATAAGTAACAGTGCAATAATTCACAGATCAAATATATGCTTAAAAAATACCAGACATTTTGATATCTCATTCATAGTTTTATTTGAACATTCATGCCCCAGCAGTCTCTCTCCTTCTGCAAACACTAAACACAGACCACATAGTGCTGGCAGCACATTAACTACTGATCAATAAATACTTTACAAAAATAATGTAAAGGGGATTTATTTTTTACAGCAAAAAAAAAAAAGATCCGAGCCAGAAAAAAAAATTACACTGTACGAGAAAAACAATAGGCCTATAGATTACAAATTTTTAAGTCATATTTTACCAATTACTTATATGGGCGCATGCTAAATAAACAAGCATATAACCTTTCTCGGGGTATATGAGTACTGAAATGAAATCAATGAACCGTGATCGGATCCGACGTAGTGAATGAAGGGAGAATGCTTCACTGACTGCTAGGAACATGCATACAATGTTCATATTTTTGTGGTTGTTCATAGCCCTTTGGAAAAGATTAGATTAAAACCCTATAATGCCCCCTGTATCATATATGATACACCAAATTTGAAGGACCATGCCCACCTGGTAAGATGCAACACAACCACTACTGCTCACTGTATCATATCTGATACACAGTGCTGCCCCCTGGAAGGAAGAAGTGAGATTACAGGAGTGGTCTCTCCCCTAGTCACTCACTTCAAGGTAGTAGCTCCCATGTGAATGGGAATTCATGAATTTCCTTGGACTTTGGCAGTGAAGTTCGGCATTCCAAGGTAAATATTACACAAAAACTTATTCTTATACATGATAAGGGATAGCTATAGATAGTAGAGAGCATATAAATAATTTGAAATTTCGAGTGTTGAGTTCTGGAGGGGTGCTGATTTTTGGCTGTATCAGATATGATACTCCTGGAATTAGAAGAAGTTCTGTTCAGCAATATATATTTAGCTGTCACAAAACCTAATGATGAACAGTGGATCTGAATACTACCCTTCAATACTTCAAAAATATGACTGGGTCATATTTTTCCTATAATGATGTCTGTGTCTGGGCATTATAGGGTTAAACAGATTTTTCAGTGCTCCCTTAATGGTTTTTAGAGACGACTGCCCAGGGAACAGTGCATTAAAACCATATTACTGTCACACAAATCTGCCCATTTATCGGCGACAACACTTCACTCGATCACCATGCCTCCCTCTTATTCAACAAAGAAATCATCCACATGCACCCTGCAAATGGAGCGAACAGTCACTGTGCAAAGAGGTCTTCAGCAAGATTGTTTTCCCTTTGTGCAACGCAAATTAATACGATCCCTCCCTTTGAAGTCCGCCCAACGATTGGCAGATCAAACAAGTATTTCTCTGAAGAAAATTATAATCAGGTCCACACACAGTTTTGCTTTGAATATCACTGAAAGATTTGTGAAATTACAATATGAAGAGTTGGACGGTACACTGAGATTGTATCTGAGCCTACAGGAGTGCCCTTTTCACTGGCTTGTGAGAGGAATTTAAATTAAACTGAGCGGCACAACGGGAGGCTGAGTTTCACAGCGGAATTCTGGGTAAAATCCAAGAGAACATGTCCCAGTGCCTTGCCCTGCATCTTGCTTGTTGGGCAGAATCGTCTGATAGAACTTGGGAGGCTTTGTTTAAGATTTCATCCTCACCCATTATCCATCACATATGGCTCAGAACTCCCTGGCCTCCTCAAACTGCTTGTAGTAGTCCTCGTCTGAGGGGTTGTCCACACATTTCTGGCCATTATTAGGGGGCCGGGCCTGGTTGTAACGGCTCCAGTCGCCCTTGCAGATGATCCAGGGCAGCACGTCCACCTTGTAGTGCAGGTCGGCGGAGAACTCGGTGCTGATGAGGTTGGGCGTCCCAGAGCCCTTGCCGCGGGTGATGAGCCGCATGACGTCGTCATAGCAGCAGTGCTGCGAGGCCAGCGTGGTGGACTCCAGCGTCAGCGCCGAGCGGATGCAGTACCGCGCCGTGGGCTTGTAGATCTCCAGCTTCTCCTTAGGGCCGCTGGCGTCCTTCCAGCGGAAGTCGCGGCCGGAGGCCGGGTCGCGGATGTCGGCCGTGCTGTAGGCCACCTCGGTGGGGTAGGAGCAAGGGCAGCTGGGCAGGTCGCTGGACACCTTCAGCATGTACTTCTTCAGAAACTCGCTCTTACAGTTCATCCAGCGCTCGCAGCTGTCCGTGTCTGCAGGAAGACAGAGCCAGGCTTTAGTTTCAGATCCATACCATATCCACCTCATCAATACGGATAATGTAATACCGTAATAATGTAAGTAAGTCACCTTACGGACACTAGAATCATATGCTTAAGACATGGCAACAACAACTCTAAATACACTACAGAGCAAGATCTAGCCAATGGTCATCCCAATTTAGAAACCTCATGCAAGTATAACTCGAGGCCAACTCACCCTTTGTGGACAAGCAGTGAAAAGACACGTGGTTTAGCCTGTAAGGCGGCAAAATCTACAGATGCACTTCTCTGGGTTTAATATCCAAAATTGCCAATACCCTCACCCCAGCACTAACCTTTCATTATGATTTGGTTAATTGAGCGAAGATATGAAATTTAAGCAGTCTTCCAAGTGGCGATGGCATTTTGTTTGAAGTGCAGCAGAAATACAGTGCAGTAACAGTTGTCAAAAATATTTGCCAATACAGAGCAATGTAATCACTGTGCAAGCTAGGAGAGCTAGCCAATCAGATTAGGTAATGTTCAGCCCATTAACTCATAAAAATGAATAATGTATAATGGTATGAACAAAGCCGGATCAGTTTAACCCCATAAAACCTATGGACCCATGGGTCCGTAAAATGCCGTTGATGTATTCAAACAATTTCTTTGTTCTTTTGATCTAGTTTGTTTTTCAGCAGACAGAACTAAATCTCTTATGCAGGCACAATGCCTAATGACTTGCTTCATGCAGAAATGTTCCTTGTAGTTGATCAGAGTCCAGTGAGATGATAATCTGGCCTCTTTTCAGTTTTAGAGCTACCAAGGCCAGGGCTTAATGATACGCATGTTCATATGTTCTATTTATGTTCTTTTCCCTCAACCTTTTGCATTTCAGATGGTGTTCCAACAGCATTCCATCTTTTCCACATCCACATTTAAATCGCTCATTATTCTTTGCAAATTGTTGTGGCCAAGTTGGGTCGTAACACAAGAAAGTACAAAAATTACTCAATTCTCTGGCTGAAGAAATGAGGCACGTGTTAGGATTTGCTGAAAATAATTTTTTTTGTTCTGTTTTATTAAATAGTATTGCTACAATATAGCAACCCCAAAATCAGTGCCCATCCAAATATGAAATGGCATTAAGATTAGAAGCAGCAGAGATTTCAAGGTTCAAAAACACTGTTGTACATGGGAGATCTGACTAAGGCAAACATAAATTTGAGCACTTCTGTGCTCAAAGTAATTCAATATTATTTTTATTTACAAGTCATTGTTAGGTAAGCTGCCTGGATATATAGCCAGTCTGCTTAATTTTAGAAGGGGGAATACCATCTTCGTGCTCTTGAGTATTTGGTTTTAGAAATCCTGAGGGTTTATACTGAACTGGGCAAAACTGCTTTTAGGCATTATGCCCCTCAGAAACGGAATAGGTGTCAACAATTGCTGAAATTGGAAAAACTTATTTCATTTGATTGTTTTAAATGTCTGTTATTGGATGCCATGAAAGTGGAATGTACATGTGTACTGTAGTTCTTTTTTTTTTTTTTTTTTGAATTTATTGTTGTGTTACATATTTTACTATAATGCATGACTGGGCTCCGTTGCAAAAGAGAGCTTGCTCTCAATCAGACTCTCAGTATGAAAAAAAAAAAAAATTTACCCACAGGGATCGTTTAATTGCGGGTCAGTATAATGTCACATGTACAGTGCAGACCCTTAGCATTTTGACATTGATACACTTTCGGCACCTGCAAACTGAAGCGAAACCATGAAAATCGAGATCGAGCGCAAACTGTCAGCATTAATTTAAGGGTATTAGCATCTATATTGAGAGATCATCAAAGCAATGACAGCCATTTTATACATAGTCACTGTTCAAATACCAACAGACAGCACTGCATACCTTGCATGTCACATAAACTATTCCCAATAAAGTTCACAGAGGGATTAGACGGACAGAAATGTATACCTTATCCTTTGGAAATTTAACCGTAGAAGACAGCTACTCTTAATTATCCATACAGTCTACATGGCTAAACAAATTTTTTCATCAATTATTTGCCTGTGAGGTAACCAGAGAAAATGAATGGAATAAGGAAGCAAGCTTTATATGTTAGCGGACATTTTAGATCGGGAGCATGAGAGAGAGGATTCCAACGGTGTTATATTGCGCTACTTGGCGCCTCTGGCTTTCATCTTTCTCCAGGAATGAATGACATTCGCCGTGGAACTTCAGAATGCTTCGAGAAGTGTTTCTGGTGTTCTGGGGTGCGTTTCCCGAAAGCACAGATGCTAACTTACATAGTTGGAACCACTGACTATGTATGGATGAATTATGTAAGTTGCTAACTTAGTTAGCAGCTACGCTTCTGGGAAACGCACCCCTGAGCAGTACAGATGCCACAAGCATGTATGCCTCCTATCTGACGGAGTTCGAATCAGCTGTCCTGACGACTGGCTGAGCAGAGGACTTGTTACATGAAGGCATATACACAAGATGTCAGAAGCCCTTGGCAATGGTCTGACTTCTTAAGCATCTAAACAACAAATACAGAAGCATTTGCACAGGTCAATCCCATGAATTTTTCGCTAATAAGCAGCTGATATCCGTTGAAGAGGTTTAACCCGCCTCTTTGTTAGTTGTTTCCAAAGCAAGATGAGAAGACTGACAGCTCCAAAGGGGCAGAATAGCCCTGAATTGTATGTGCATCATTCATAAAATTCGGGGAAAATTATTTAAGGTAGCCAGGGGAACCCTGTCAAAAAACGATGGCAACACATGCCCGACACCAAAGAACAGCGAAAGCAAAAAACGACTGTGACCACAAGTCAAAACTCTTGAACATGGACAGACGGATATTTGGTCTAATAGTTGCCGTTAACCACAGAACTACAGATTTCAAAATAACCACAGAATTAAATCAATTCGTGTTGACCGGTGAAAGAAAAAATTTTGCAAGCTTGTCGGAGTGAGTGCTCATGGCCATGTTTCCTGTATGCACGTACACAGACAGCCAGGAGTGAGGCTTACCCACACCGAAGAGCTCTGTGGCGTTGAACCCGTCCGTTCCCGCCAGGATGCTGACTTCTGTGGCAGCCGTCTTGAAGGCATCTTCAAATCCTATAAGTAAACCATTCCAGTTAGAAAAATGTCCCGCGATGAATAATGAAATACTGCTGTGGAGAAGGGGAGACTCCCTGTGCATGCCCACACTCCGGCTCTGAAGCAGCAGTTTGCAGTTGACACAAGACCAGGGGAGGGCAAATCTGATCAAAGACACTTACAAGGTGTACTAGTTTTTTCACTGCTTGGCCACTTTAAGCCTAAGAAACCAGGGGCTGCATTCACAAAGAATCTTATCTTAGCGAGAGGAGTACTATTACGTGGCTCCACATGTTCCCAACAAAGTGTTACATCCTAAGAGTAATTCACAAAGCTGCTAGGAACAACTCTTACAGATGGCTTGGGTAAAGTCCTACTTTAAGAGTAGGGCGTGCAGCTGACCTTGTCTCGAAGGATGGCATGTTTCATGAGCATGCTTATCCATAATGCCCACAGTGATCGGTTGTTGGGTGGCCAATCTAAGTCCGTTGCGGACAACCGCCTGTCAAACCCACTCATCATCATCATAAAATGTCTGCAACAGCAGATTGCATGTGAGTGATGTTTCCCATTGAAATACATACTTTTCTCAAAATCTTTGGCTTCTTTCAAACAATTAGTACAGTAAAATTATTATCATTCATATTTCATGAAATTAAGCATAAATGCATTTTGTAAATAAATTACTGCAGGCCTACATGAACCCCCCAAATTGAGGTTGTTGCCTGGGATAACTATGGCGGATTTTAATAGCACACGAAATAATAAAACAAAAGCGAACTGGACGCAGGAACAACTTTCATCATTAAAGAAACTCCTCAGCGAAAGGAAAAGAACAAAAAAGAAAAATGCACATCAGGCATTGCATCGCGGGCAACAAGAAATGCGTGAAATCTCATATATAGAATTTACATAAATGCCTCCTTGCCATTGCTTGTTTGAGTTGCTCAGAAATTGAGCAGTGAGGAACTACTTTTAGGCTTAAGATCCTTTGTGAACACGGCCCAAGGTGAACTATATTAACATTAATAAACTGGTGTAAAACTAGAGTTATCCACCCTTGGGCGACACTGAAATACATGGGCGATGGAGCACGTGTTCTGCAGCTGGTTTAAATAGACTGAGACCAGACTGACCTGGGCAGCTGGGCATGTCACAGGTGCGAGACTCGGTGGCCGTGCAGGCATAACCACATGACCTGGTCCTCTTCTGGTTTCCGTTGCCACAGGAGACGCTGCAGGCTGACCAGGAACTCCAGTCACCATCTCCGTCAATGTAATCTGGATCAAAGAGTAAGAAAGATTGAGAGAAGAGTGAGAATGAAAGAGAGAGAGAGACATTGCTATCAGGCCCCATCTCCGATTTATGGGATAGTTTGGTGGCCAAGTTGTCTCGTGCACCTGCAGGGAAAAAGTTGCATCAGCGTGTGTGGTTATGAATACTTGACCGTACAATACCAAACATTGAAGCCCTATTAAGAACCTTTCAGCTGGGGAACAGTCATTTTCTCAGAGTTTCCAGGAGGGCCTTCCATGGCGATATTCAGGTGATTGATATAGTTTCTTGTATAATTTTTTGTGTTGCCGTCAAGAATCACAGATGATGTAGATCAGTGCTTCTCAAACCTCTCCTGGAGTACCACTTCTCCTGCATGTTCTAGATCTCTCCCCGCTAGCACGGATGATTCTAATGATTCGCTCATTATCATGCATCGTCACAGGCTTAAACGAGCTGATCATTTGTCTCACCTGTGCTGGAGCAGGGAGAGATCAAAAACATACAGGAGAAGTGGTACTCCAGGAGAGGTTGAGAAGCGCTGATGAAGATGATAAGATTGCCATCGTTCGATATTATTATAAGCATGCAATAGGCCTAAGCGTTAGCGCACAAAGCACACCGCTACGCATGCAGTGCCCGGAAGTGTAAGAAATTTCGGCGAAAAAGCCACATCCAGTTTTTTTTGGGGTTTTTTTTGTATTGGCGATTGCTCGAATTATAGCCTCTTGTCATCCACAGGTAGCCAGTTACAGGCCAGCATTAATTTGACCCACGTGCTGCTAATACCTCAGGACACAGCCAAGCAGCAACAACACATTAGCATAGCAGAGCAACTGACGCTCGCAAGACTGGGCTACAGCCCAACACTGACTACATTTTTACACTCTCTGAAAACCAGAGACCCTGCACTCAGATTCACATTAAACAGACACTGGCAGAAGCGCACAAGCACATAACCAGACTCCTACATATTTTCAGCCATCCCAGTGACTGCTTTGTGATTCCTTCCACACATTCCTGTTTGGTGATTGGCTGACCATGACTCAGTGCTAAGGAACCATGACTCAGAATGTATGACTTGGAATGGCCGCAGTACTGTCATATTCTGGGCCTGAAACTGGAACAATACCATCAGCCTCTGGCCTTCACAGCTCTTAAACTGAAGAGATGCCAAATTTCCATAAAGCTGGACTCTGATCAACTACAAGGAACATTTCCCCATGAAAGGAGTCATTAGCCACGAGCCAGTATAAAAAATTTTGTTTCGTCTGTTCAAAAATGCTCTGGTTCAACAGAAAAAAGGAAAAAGAACGAAGACTATTTAACAAAGAACCTGCATTCAGTTGGTTCCGTTCACAGCAGGCTTTAAGTTTTACATCGTGAGGTTGTGATATCAGCACAGTAAATGTTCTTCTGATCAAATTCGGTTTGCCAGTCTATCTGATGCCACTGAGTGTGAATAGGAACATCAGGCCATCGAAGGCAGGTTTTCGCAAACTTTATTGTATGAGCCCAGCCCTGCACTGGCTGCCAGTTGCGGCCAGAGTTAGATTCAAAGTCCTAACTCTGGCCTGTGCTGCAGCAAACAAGACAGCCCCTTCCTATCTGCAAGAGATGATCATCCCTTACACATCTGCCCGGCCACTACGTTCTGCAGCAGCAGGACGACTTTGCCCCCCTACCCTGGGTCAGAAAGCTGGTCGTTCTACCAGATCACTCGGCTTCTCCCATCTTGCTCCCCAGTGGTGGAATGACCTTCCCACCTCCCTACGAACTGCTCCATCCCTGCTGCTCTTCCGCCGTAACCTTAAGACTCACTTGTTTAGACAGTTCCTGACCTGATCGCCCCCCTCCCCTGCTTTTATTTACTTTATAAAAATAAAAAAAACCCCTTCACTATTTGTCTCCCTTTGCTATGTTTCTTTTTCCTGTGTGCTGCTGCCTTCTGTATAGTCTTTGCTCTACATGTTCATGACTTCAGGTGCCTAATGCTTGATGTGAATTGCATCTTGTCCAGTCTGTTGGGCTACAGTGTCAGTGTCCTTACTGTATGCACTTACTGTAAGTCGCTTTGGATAAAAGCGTCTGCTAATTAAATGTAATGTAATGTAATATATGAAGGCCCTGTGATTAATGGACCATGGTATCTAATTCTATATCCCCAAAATCTCATCAAATGCTACTGTACAAACAAATTATTTTAAGCTCAAAAGAACTTCACAAACCGCAGAATCATTTCCATTGGGCTTTTTTGTTAACTTTGCTTTTATTATTTTTTATGTTTTCTTAATAACATATAATTGTGGTGTGTGAGTGAAATAGAGCAAAAGAAAGCAAGTCTGTATGGAGAGTGCAAGTGCAAGTATCCTAATCTATCAATGCGTGGATTTTGACTGCTTCAATGCAATGGCTAGTCCTGGTTTCTCACAAAGTTGGTCAAACTGCGGAGGAACTCATGACAGAGACAATCCCCAGCCTGTTCAGATTGTTTTGGTTGAAGTGAGGTGCTACACGCCTGCCTGACACCAATTAATAGTGAATGTAGGAGCACAGTCTACTACTGGGCTACTGCGATGCTTAACCCCAGGGATGACCTGGTTGACACACTAAGATGTAATTTGCGAGTTACCAGCATGTTGCATAAGGAATCCACGGACGTCTTCGTTACGTTAAAGAGCAAGGGTATTACCTTTATTAACGTGTCCAAAAAAGCCCATAAAATCCACCACCGAACAGCATGGCAAACTTCGCAGTAGCGTTCGAAACCTTTTGTGCTTCCGGGGTCAACACCTAACCACAACAATTAGTTTCCTGCCTACATACCTGAAAGCACCTGTACAGGTAATGGCGTCACCCAGTGTACAACCTGACCACAACACCATGGCTGTAGGAGCACATTTGGCTGCTAATGTGAAACAACATTATTGTTTAATAGTAATATCTCCAAGTTAGGGACACCCCCCACTGCAAGCCAAAACTCCAACAGTGCAAAGATCCATGCTTCTCGTCCCACTGCACGTTAACCCAAGTAGATGTTCTCATTTGCTGAAAAACTTGGGACTCTACGAGCATCTCAATTCTTCTAAATTGCATCCTTGTTTCCCTCACTTGCCTCTTTTGCTTTGTCTTGGTCCCTCCCCCCAAGGATGGTTGAAGAAACACAATGAAACCACGCAAGAAGAGAAGAAAGAAGGAGGTATAGTGCAGTGAAAAATGATTTGCCTTAAACCGATCAATTCTATTTTAGTTCAATTTTCTTATTTAAATGTTTCAGATCATCCAACTAATTTTAATATAAAACAAAGAGGTCATGAGTAAACACAAAATTGTAACTTTATCTATTGAGATTAATGAGTGATTCAAAACCTACATCACCTGTGTGATAAATAGAGAATATCATATGGGCATTTTCATATCACACGCTGTATCAACCCGAGATCCCAGTACCAGCCCGAGAGCTTTAGCTTTAGCTTTGGTGTGATATGAAAATGCGCATATGATGTTCCATTTATCATATACTCATTTTGACCATAATTAACAATGCATTTTATCCAAAGCATTTATTTCAGGTTATTATTGTCATCATTACAGGCCAGTAGCACTAGCGTTTGCTTTTAGTCAGCCGTGTATTCAAGTCAATGGAAAGGCTAATTAGCTAGCTAGCATGCCAACGCGACTTTCTCCATTAAGGTAATAAATTTGCATTTCTACGATAAGTTGCGCATGAAACGTTTTACCACAGCCCTTCGCATGAATATTGCAGCAAAACGTGGCATTACGCATACTGTTTACAAACAATTCTGTATCAAGTTCCTCTTCTATGACATAGTCCAGTTCAGAAATTTCAGCCGCTAAGGAATTCATAAGTCTCTCCACCATGACAGCATCTAATTAGCGTCTACAGCGATGTGTTGCCAACGACGCTCGTAATGTTGCTATGGCAATGGTTGCTGCCACTGACACGGGATTTTGCCCGGCGGGCTGATACAGCCATGTGCCTTGCGCTCGTATCACATGGGCAGATTTATAAGGAAGTATATGATAAAATTATTGCCCTCCTACCCTATTAACTGGTTGCGCCACCTTTGGCAGCAATAACTGCAATAAAACGTTTCCGATAACTGGCAATGAGTCTTTTACATCACTGTGGAGGAATTTTGATCCACTCCTCTGAGTGGAATTGTTTTAATTCAGTCGCACAGGAGGGTTTTTGAGCATGACCTGCCTGTTTAAGGTCATGCCACAGAATATCAACCAGATCCAAGTCAGGACTTTGACTAGCCTCTCCAACACCTTCATTTTATTTCTTTTGAGCCAGAGGTGAACTTGCTTGTGAGCTTCAGATCATTTCCCTGCTGCATAACCCAACAGTGCATGAGCTTTAGTTCACAAACTGATGGCTGCACATTCTCCTTCAGGATTTTCTGGTAGACACCAGAATGTATGGGTCCACCAACTTGCCCAGGTCTTGAAGCAGCAGAACAGCCCCAGACCATCGCACTACCACCACTGTAATTGACTGTTGGTATGATGTTCTACAAAAGTAATTGTGGAATGCTGTTTTAACTTTACTCCGAATGTGACGGGACCCATGTCTTACAACTACTCCCTCTTTTGACTCCCGAATCCACAGAATATGATCCCTAAAGTCGTGAGAGTCATCAGGATGGTTTTGGCATGTGAGAGCAGCCTTCATCTTCCATTTGGTCAGCAGTGGTTTTTGCTTTGCAGCTCTCCCATGGATGCAATTTTTGTCCAATCCCTCTTTTATTGTGGAATTTGAACACCAACCTCAACTGAGGCAGATGATGCTTACAGGTATTAAGATTTTGTACCTGGGTTCTTTTGTGACCTACTGGATGAGCCGTCAATGGGTTCTAGAAGGAATCTAGGTAGGCCGGCCACTCCTAACAAGGTTCACAACTGTTCCAAGTTTGTAGCTAATGGCTTTCAATGCGGTTTAGTGGATCCTCAAGCCTTAGAAATGGCTTTGTCACCTTTTACAGACAGACTGATGTCAGCGACTTTGTCTCTCATTTGTTCTTGTATTTCTTTAGATTACAGCATCACGTGCTGCTTTTTGCCAGCTTCACATCTCCAGACAGGTTCCATTTTCGAGATGTTTAGATTCAGCGGGCAGGCAGTAATCATGCCGGGGTGTGTCCAGTGAAATTAAATTACAAATTAATTGATTTCTTTATTGAATAAGGAGGCATTTACTTTTTCACATAGGGAAAGATAGGGTTGTATAATTGTTTTCCTTCAATAAATGAAATCATCTTTTAAAAACTGCATTTTGTGTTTACTTGAGTTTTGTCTTTGTCTAACATTAAGATTATTGTGATGATACGAAATATTTAGGAGTGATGAATATGCAAAACTAAAAGACAACAGGACAGTAGCTATATAGCAAACCAAACAGCGAGGAATTCTACAAACATTCTACTATAATGTTACCATAGCATCCTGATCTGTTTATTCAAAGTTACTTTTTTTGAAGTAGTGTGAATCCCAACGAGAGTTAGGCTATGCTTCTCCGCTATGCATTGGCTATTTTTTTGCTGCTGTGCTATGGACTGGTCCATGGCCCATAGTTCAAGTAACACTGATCCATGGCATGTGACCCAAAAAGTTGTCAGCCAGCAAGGCCAAATACTTCCCCATAGGTACACCTTAGTAACTGTCACAATCACCTGATTACACCATTTGGGAAAAAGAAGTTTGTAAAAGCAATATTTTAATATACTAGGCTACACAAACCAAGGAGATTTACAATAAACCAAGTACACCATACAATTATGGGGAAATGTTTTCGCTAAAAATAACGAACGGAGTGGCATTTATTGACAAAAAAAAAAAACAAGCAAAAAAACAATTTCAAATGTGAAACAAGGGGGGAATCCTCCATTTAAAAAAATATACCAAACTGAATTCAGCAACACACAGATGCCATGCATGATTTGATAGACAAGCGGAGAATGCAAATATTTTAATGAAAAAGTTATTAATCCATAATAGCAAAGATTTGTAAACAAACATGTGGAAAATAGAGGGGATACTTGGCAGAAACTGGTGGCACAGACTGCTGACAAACTTAGGTACAGTGGGGAAAATAAGTATTGAACACGTCAACATTTTTCTCAGTAAATATATTTCTAATGGGGTTATTGACATGAAATGTTCACCAGATGTTGGTAACAACCCAAGTAATCCACACGTACCAAGAAATCAAAACAAATAAGTCCATAAATTATGTGTAATAAAATGGAATGACACAGGGAATAAGTATTGAACACATGAAGAAAAGGAGGTGCAAAAAGGCATGGAAAGCCAAGAAACCGGCTGAAATCTGTCAGTATTTAGAAAGCAATCCTGCCCCCTATCAGTGCAAATTAATATCAGCTGGTTTAGTCCTAATTGATGGCCAACAAATAGGTTTCTTATTATCAAGGCATCACACAAGAAGCATCTCAGGATGGGTAAAAGCAAAGAGCGCTCTCAAGACCTTCGCAAACTTATTGTTGCAAAACATACTGATGGCATTGGTTACAGGCATTGGTTTTTGTAAACTTCTGAATGCTCCAGTGAGCACCATTGGGGCCATAACCCGGAAGTCATTTCACCATAAACCGGCCACAACCAGGTGCTCCTTGCAAGATGTCTGACAGAGGAGTCAAAAGAATAATCAGAAAAGTTTTCCAAGAACCAAGGATCATTCACAGAGAGCTTCATAAAGACCTGGAGTTAGCAGGTACAGTTGTTTCAAAGAACACAATAAGTAATGCACTCAACCGCCATGGCCTCTATGGGCGCTCACTGCGCAAGACTCCATTGCTGAAGAAAAAGCATGTTGAAGCTCGTTTAAAGATTACTGCACAACATTTGGACAAGCCTATGAAACACTGGGAGAATATAATCTGGTAAGATGAGACCAAAATTGAACTCCTTGGATGTCATAGCACTCACCATGTTTGGAGGACAAACGGCACTGCACGTCACCCCCAAAACACCACACCCACAGTGAAGTTTGGAGGTGGGAACATCATGGTGTGGAGCTGTTTTTCAGCATATGGTACTGGCAGACTTCATATAATAGAAGGAAGGATGAATGGAAAAATGTACTGAGACATTCTTGATAAGAATCTGTTGCCATCTACCAGGATGCTGAAGATGAACTGAGGGTGGACATTTCAGCAAGACAACGATCCCAAACACACAGCCAAGGAAACTCTCAATTGGTTTCAGAGAAAGAAAATAAAGCTGCTTGAATGGCCCAGTCAATCACCCGACCTGAATCCAACTGAAAATCTATTAAAATAACTGAAGATCAGAGTTCATAGTTGAGGCCCCCGGAACCTTCAAGATTTAAAGACCGTTTGTGTGGAAGAATGGGCCAAAATCACACCTGAGCAATGCAAGCGACTAGTTCCTCCATACAGGAGGTGTCTTGAAGCTGTCATTACCAACAAAGGCTTTTCTACTCAGTATTAAATAAATTTCAGTAAGCGTGTTCAAATACTTTTTCCCTGTGTTATTCAACTTTCTTACACATAACTAAATTATGAACTTATTTATTTTGATTTCTTTGTATGTGTGGATTACTTGGGTTGTTACCGACATTTGGTGAAAATTTTAAGTCAATAGCCCCATTAGAAATGTAGCTTAGCGAAAATTCAAGCAGGAAGACTATATCTTGCACATGCTCTCGATGCCTCTAGCATTGATCTCGGCTCGTCTTTTAATTACACTGGCTAATGTACTCACCGATCAGAGTACGACACGGCGTCGCTGGACCAATCATCTGCTTGCTGTCAAATTTTACAAGTTCCCTCTATCCCTGCAGTGTTCAGCTGTCAACCTGTCTGATGCGCTCCGCGACCCTCCTCCACCACAAACACCATCCTCTAAAGAACACCCAGACTCTTCTGTCAGCTCTTCAATCAAGTCGGCTCTCAGGAATCATCACAGCAGCAGGTCTTCACCACCACCAACAGTGTTTAGATCCCGGGGGATAATTTCATCACTCACATAGAGCAAGAGTTTGGTTCCAAAACACAATATATCCATTTTCCTCATTTTGAGTAAATCAACTTTTTCTATGTGGGCGCCTATTGCATTTTATAGAGTAACACAGACTTTGACCATGAAAAAATACACTCTATAGTATGAATTTCAAAAAAAGAAACTTTGCACCATATGTAAGAAGCACAGGGCTAGTGCTTTATGGTATTATCTCAATTTTTGTAATTTTGGCACTTATTGCATTTTGGAACCAAACTCTTCATATAATCTTCAGAGTCACCAATGTCATGTATTTATTTAATGCTGGGGTTTAACCGCCAAAGATCATGTTCGACGTGCTTTAATAACAACATTATTAAATTTTCAAATCATCACCTTGTTCTAGTTTTTCCTGATTGAAATATATTTACTAAGAACAATTTTGATGCGTTTAATACTTATTTTCCCTGCTGTAAGTCAACAGATTTGACAGCCAACAGTGTTCCGCAAATTTGTTCTACTAGGAAAAATTATTACATCTAATTTAAAAGCTACTCATGCTTACATGGTACAGCTGAATGGCAAATTTAATCGGAAAGTTTAAATATTGCATTTTCAGTCTGCAGTTAGTCTGTTTATGCTTTTATTTTTCAATGAACCCGCACTGGTCTAATTCAGAAATGTCCAAGCATGAAACGCTACTGCATTATTTGTGCCTGCTTCCATTGAATTTTTTTCTATGCAGTTAATATCCCGTCATATTTTCTGTTGACATCCCATTGCTTAGCAAAAAACCTTCATCTCGACACCTACGTTTGCTGCAGGTCAATGCAGATTGGGTACGCTACCGTCAATCATGATCTGTGCTAAATTAGTTGATGTAGATTACTGAGATTATGGAGAATTTTTTTTTTCCATCCCTCTGTCAGTTACACCATTATTCTTCCGGTGACTTATTTTTGCAGAAAGTGCTTTAGAAATCAATGAGTTCAATTTGATGAAAAATTTGCTGAAGGCTCTATCAATCTCTATCAGAAGGAAGACTCAATTAAAGGTGGTAAAACTGCCCTAATTTAAGAAGAATATCTGTTCATGACACAGGATTCAGGGCCTGACCACCCTGATAACACAGATTACTTCTCACATTAGTGCCAACAGGCTAGTAGAGCAAGACTAGTTAACGTAGGCTATTCCTGGCCAAACGACAACAGCACAGCCTTTCCTAGTAGTTACACTGGGTTCAGCCCACATGCAGATGGGAAAATATGCAGTATGTGCTTGGGGTGTAAAGACAAGGTGTCCAGCTTGTTTCTGCCCGCATAAGCCAGCGCGAGTTGGAGAGGATTCAGGAATGCCATTGCCTTCCCAGTCTGATCCTGAATCGAAGGGATCGCTCGGCTCAAGACCACATTGACAGAATGGGCTGGGTTTTGGGAAATACACGCAAGCACAGGCTTGCATTCACAAACACACATCCTACAGCAATAACAAACACATTCCTCTAACACACAAGTGCGCAAACACACAAATAACACTGCTTTCTTCCTGCATGTAGTGTTCAAAAACCGCTACCACGGTCAGAAATTCTGAGACACTATAACGATGTGTATTACAGGGGTTCGCAAATTTTTGAAAAGGACACTGCATTTGTATATTTTCTGTGACCGATTAAAAAAAATGCATTTACATTATACAACCACCAAGGGCAAGATTCAATACACAGAAATTAGATCGGCTAATAGTAACAATCGTAATATACTAGAGGATACAGAAATCCATCAGTAATAAATTCATAAGTAATACATTTTACATGAAAGGTCAATTAAAGCTATAATAAAGATGACAAAAGAAACAAAAAAAAAATTACAGAGAAATGTATGGAGTATAAAGATACACACATACTGTACCTGTATCTGCCCATCTGCATAGAAATTTGCACCTATTCTCCCCCCCGATCTGAAGGACTCCAGAGGAACCAACACAATCTATGACATCATCACTACTATTCCAGTCGAGCAGCAAACACATCACATACTTGGCTTTTTCTCCTTGCGGCTCTGTGAATTCCAGGGGCCGATACCTCCAAGAGAACATCTATACATTACCTGAACGTTCCCACACACACACACACACAAACGCACACACTCACCATATTCGGCCTGGGCCCCACGATGGTCCCAGTCTCCCAGGGGTCTGAGGAAGTTGCTATCATCCGCATTTCCCTCGTAACGGAAGTCCTGGTCACCAAGGCGACGGGCAGTGCCCACTGAAGATGTGCGCTGCCACCAGTTCCTCCAGTTGGGTGCTGTCCAGCTCGGTTTGCTCTCCTTACGCTGTTCCTTCTGTGGCTCCGCCCCCTCCAGCCCATCCACCACCTCAATGGTCACCTGTGGGTGCAGGAACGTCAATCAGATGGGGCGACCTGACCATGACCCCTGACCTTAGTCAGTGTCGCCCAACCACACCCCAGCATCCTACATATTCAGAATACAGCTTTAGTTAGCCTGGTTTGGTCTTTTTTACAGTGTAATGACAGTGAGACAGAAGGAAATGACAGTCCTGATTGCTGCACTTGAACAAACACAAGGAAGAGCAAGTGTTTTCAGCTGTTATTTAGCCAGGGAAATCCCATTGAGAACTAGAAGGAACTCGGAGAGCGCAATACCTCTGCCATCGTATTATCATTGAATGTTAGTGTTAAACAAGTCTAGACAGTGTCGCCTTTAGTGCATGGAAGTTCTTTCAGATCCTGGATCAAGAATATGAGTCGGATCAGCTTCATAATTTAATCACTTCCTCAGCACAGTATCTAGAAACACACGTAATTTCTTTGACATTCATCCTTAACTTTCTGAGATATCTTGCCAGCTGATGAATGAACAATCCAACATACAAACTAACGAACGCCGGTGAAAACATTATACCTCCTGCCGGAGGCACAACAGCTTTCTGTTTAACTTGGATTCTCTTGGAGAAAAGTATGACAGGAGAGACAGGAGAGAGAGAGAGAGAGAGAGAGAGAGAGAGAGAGAGAGAGAGAGAGAGAGAGAGAGAGAGAGAGAGAGAGATGGGTAGAACCCCTGGAGTAGTTTTGGGGTTCTGCAATTGGACCCTCAAGCAAGGCCAAGGTCTTCCCAACTTCATGTCTCCAGATACAAGACAGAACCCCAACCCCATCAGATGGGCAGAGACCAGTTACTGTACGGTTACCAGTTAAGCAACCAGCCACTGGGCTACCCTACTGCCCCAGTCCACTGCTTGTGCTGAAATCATACTCGTTTTGTTTCTGTACCAGAGCAGAAGTGTGCGTGTGAGAGAGAGTGTGAGCGTGTTTGTGTGCACGTCACCTGAATGTTTGGGTTGTGTCCGTTGACGTCGGGCTTGGAGAGGTCGGGGAAGTTGTGCAAGCCCAGGAGGAAGGACCCCGCCCCCTCTGTCTGCACCGCTCCAATAGAGCCCTGGGATTGGCTGTGCGGCCGAGGGGCGGGCTGCTGGGACGCCCAGTGTGTGGAGGCGGTGTTGTGGTCACCGGGCAACAGCGAGGAGGAGCCACGGTTCACATTGAGGCTGTTCTGTGGGAGGAGACAGGGAAAGCAAAGCACTCTAATGTATTTTTAAATCCAGCTTCAGAAAATAAGTCTGTCCCAGTATTTTTGTTCCTACTGCTTGTGGATAATACATTCAACCAGAAGGCAGACCAAACAAGACACCTAGTAGGCGTACACTCAGGCTAACTCATGCGTAGCCTTGTAATCATGATGCATGGAGATAAAGTGATATCTAAAGACTTCTGGGTAATGTCCAATTCTGGACGTCGAGGATGATAGATAGACAAACGGCAGACCGTGACCCAGGCCACCAAGAGGTAACCCGTGTAATCAATGAAATTATATTTTTTGGGTAGAAGAAACACATGGCAGTATTGATATTTTCTAACGCCATGAATTTACTCAACCACAAACACAATTTTAGATAGTTCAATTTTAATTCCATGGTGCAAGTATTGTTTGAATCAAACTCTTAGCAGAACATCTCACCACTGTTCCATCATCAGTCTAAAATGAGTGTCAGATTTCAGTCCTGAGGGCTGCAGTGTTGACAGTTCCTTTGATGTCTTTTGGTGTGAAATGACAGTATTTCTGCTGATGTAGCAGCCTTAAGGTCTAGAGTTTAACCTGCAGACACTGCAGCCCTCCAGGACTGGAGTTAAACCTGCAGTCACTGCGGCCCTCCAGCACTGGAGTTTAACCTGCAGACACTGCAGCCCTCCAGCACTGGAGTTTAACCTGCAGACACTGCAGCCCTCCAGGACTGGAGTTAAACCTGCAGTCACTGCGGCCCTCCAGAACTGGAACTTAACCTGCAGACACTGACCCTCCAGCACTGGAGTTTAACCTGCAGACACTGCAGCCCTCCAGCACTGGAGTTTAACCTGCAGACACTGCAGCCCTCCAGCACTGGAGTTTAACCTGCAGACACTGCGGCCCTCCAGAACTGGAGTTTAACCAGCAGACACTGTGGCCCTCCAGAACTGGAGCTTAACCTGCAGACACTGTGACCCTCCAGCACTGGAGTTTAACCTGCAGACACTGCGGCCCTCCAGCACTGGAGTTTAACCTGCAGACACTGTGGCCCTCCAGCACTGGAGTTTAACCTGCAGAAACTGCGGCCCTCCAGAACTGGAGTTAAACCTGCAGACACTGCGGCCCTCCAGCACTGGAGTTTAACCTGCAGACACTGCGGCCCTCCAGCACTGGAGTTTAACCTGCAGACACTGCGGCCCTCCAGCACTGGAGTTAAACCTGCAGACACTGCGGCCATCCAGGACTGGAGTCAAACCTGCAGACACTGCAGCCCTCCAGCACTGGAGTTTAACCTGCAGACACTGTGGCCCTCCAGGACTGGAGTTAAACCTGCAGACACTGCGGCCCTCCAGCACTGGAGTTTAACCTGCAGAAACCGCGGCCCTCCAGCACTGGAGTTGCATGTGCAAATATTATGACTCTGTAGCATTGGAGTTAAAACTACACAGCACTGCGGCCCTCAGGGAGTGGACTTGGGGACATATGTCTGACATCCTTGATTTGACATGTATTCACTCTGATCTAGAATGATGTGAACTTTGACCTGCCTTGGAAAAACTAAACCAACTGCCCTGAAAAGCCCTCGGGCAGATAAAAGCCATTACATCTCCAGCACTAAGGCCACTTATCAGCACGAGAGTAATACTGCAGGAGGACAGGAGTTCAAACAGCGGCGGCCATGACCCTCCCAGTCAGAAAGCCACCCCGGGGTCTCCTGGGAAGGGAGGGGGCCCGGGGGTAAACTGGGGTCACGCAGCAGCGAATGGGGGTGACCCCACATCAAATAACCTGGGGTACATCCAAGCCTTTTGGTGGGGGAGAATCAATAACCACTGTTGGGTTCAGCTACGAAAATACTTATCTAAACCTTCCCAAATACTCTCCACTCCTCTCATTAACACCAGAGTTTTAGAGCAATCACCGTTTGATCCTCCATGGATTATTTCATTACAGTGTCCCGCGAGTAGAAATCCAATACTCCTGTACTACTGCCGCCTATCAACAGTACAGCAAGGCATCTTTTGTACTTCATGATTTTAGTAGCAGCAAAATTACATTATGAACATATGAGAACAATGAGATGAACACATCTCGGTGTCATTTTTTCACTCCTGGGTATCGTTAAGGACTTAACGATATTATGTACAGCTATTAAGCAGCAGAGTGATATGCCTCTGGAGATACTGCCATTATATGTCAGTTACAGCAGCTTACATTGTTGGTAGCTGGCAGATAAGTCTGAGTCAAATACTTACACAAACTATGTGAAACATTTTAATTTCAGCAATTGCATTAGCACATTTTTTTGACCTTGAGCTAGGAATACTTCACATTTGGAATGACATTTTTATCAAAAAAACTTTGTCTGATACTTTAAGGAACAATTTCATGTCATTTCTTGCCCTTTGGCTCCAGAGACTCATGGCCTGATGGGCTTTCACACTGAAAACTGGAGTTTTACGGCAGCCACACGTCATTCGATGTTATTGGCCAAAGGCGATACACTCAGCAGTGTACGATGGACATAAATACATCACTGAAGACAGACGAGGCATGTGTTCCCTGTCATATACACTGAGGAGGAGTAATTGTGTCCCGTTAGCCGCAACGGCTAAAAACGGTTATGCTCTATACTTACACGGCAGACAGTGAGATCAAAGGAGCCCATCAATCTTCCTCTCCCCTCTTCATTTTCTGTGTGTGTGTGTGTGTGTGTGTTAAAGCATTCCCTCCACTCCGAAAAACATAGAACCTGCGTGCTTCCTAGTTTCAGGGAAAGTTTCACAAAGCTTTTTGCGTTAAAAATGAAAATCTGCACATTGCAGTCTTATCGGAGACACACAACTGCTTCAGTGCTTGCCAGTGGGAATAGGTATGTAAACATTAAATAAATGTAGTTTTCAAAAGCTCCCAAATTCAATTCGGCAAATTATGCAACATTGTTTGAATACTCGTATTCCATCTTTCAACCAGTGCTGGCATTATGAACTCATTCCTCCAAATTATAACTGTTTTCTTGAAACCTTACCAAAGGAAGAGCTACAAACATTAGCCCCCTTCCAGTTATTTTAGATGGAAAATGGCATGCCATACATCAAAGCTCGAAAAATTGTATAAGAAAATGGTTACATTAAAAAATATCCATCCATTCTGTTTCTAACAGCTTAATCCACGTCAGGGTTGTGGTAGCAACAGGGCAGAGCTGCATATTTAATCCATAATATATTTAAAATATACAAGTCTACATATACACAGGAATGAAAATTTAATGAGGCAATCTCTGTGCCCTGAGGATCAACAGCAAGGAGATACTGTTTGATTTAAAGTCACGAGCTGCTGCAGGAACTCCCATCCCACGGGACGGTACGTCGCTCTAATAAACAGACCGCAGGTGACCCCGGCACCTCAGAGCACTGTACGTGGGGTGCGCTTGAGTCATGGAGACATCTATGGAGGCAGGTCTGCAATCTGCATGCAATTAAGCCTCCCCTAATGGCCTGCCCCAACATTAACCCAGCGAGAGCCCGATCAGGGCTCGAGGGACACACTGAGCAAAATTCAACGATAAACAAGCAGTTCGAACCAACAGCAGAAAAAAAATTCTGCTAAATTTTTGGTTTAATGTGCTTAACATACACGTGATGCACTCTGTGACCACTTTATTGGGTATGCAATCAAGCACCAGGAAGAGCAGGGCATCATCTGCCGGGATGGAGCCAATAAGGGTGCTGGAAAATGTTTGTCGCAATTTCGGTCAATGCTGATTTGATAGCACCACATGGTAGTTCTTTTCATCTACTGTTGAGAATCTACTTCTGCACTTCCTGCCATAACTGTATTGAATTGAGCAGGCCATGTGACTAGTCTGAAGTTATTGCTGTATGTGTGGAACCAGCTCAAGATAACGTGAGCTTGGTAACATAGTGCATCAAGTTGCTTTAAGTGTCCCTTTGAAAAAGAACAGGCTCAGTTCACAAAGAGGTGCACAGGGCTGTCAACAGTGCTGAGGCGTGCTATGCCATTCAAACTAAGTTTAGATGATTTTGGCTTAATGTGAGCCGAGGAAACGTTTTCCAAGGCATTACATTACCATCATTAGCGTGCACCACTGACCTTAAGCAGGATGGATCCATGGATTCATGCTATAATTACAAATGAAGTTACCGTCTGCATATCCATCACCGTATAATCGGAGATATTTCAGACCAAGCTATGGCTTTCGTATGCACAATCATCATCCCGTTTTCATGATCATATGCTCACTGTTGACTTATCTTCTGTTCACAGCAGCCTGAAGTAGAACCAGGTGAGATTTTCACCTGCTGTAGCCTATACTCTTCACTGCACTGTGTGTTCAGAAGTGCCCTTAAACACCATTGTCGTAAACAGTGGTTGTCTCAGAATTTGCAGCAGTCCTGTTCGCTTCGAAGAGGCTGCCAATTCTTTTCTGCCCTCTGTCATTAACAAGGTGTTATAACTGACTGTTATATAGCATTTTAAAACCGTTTCTCACTGGGTCTTTTTGTTTACTCTCTGTAAGACCATGGAACAAGAACTTTTCCATGAAAAGAGGAGCGAGAAGCCTACATCTGCAGCCAGCATTCATACCCGGCCAAAGTCTATCAGATCACACTTCTAGAAAATTCTGATGATAAATTAACCTTTACTGAAATCAGTGAGCCAGCAGTGGCTGAACAGACGAAGCAACGGAGGGTGAAAGAAATACATCTTCTAAAACGAGACGCCTTATGTCTCCGCATAGCTTTTGCATTAATCCGCAGGCATCTTTTCATGATAGCGGTCTTTCATTTGGCTTCATATTACATTCACGTTTGGGAATGCAAACTTTGCCCTGCTCAGTCTGTTTGATCTTTTCCTGAACCTTCTGAACTCATCTTTCACACTTGCTCATGTCTTGGGGGAAAATTCTACAGCAGTGCGTCGGGTTTCGAGGTTAAGAGCTAGCAGGCTCTATGAGCACCAACAGGCAAAGATGTTTCAAGAGGATGCTTGCGTGCATTCCACCATATCTGGTGCTCAGATCTACTTCTGCAGTGACCGTAGGATTGCTGTGCCATCGCAACTTAACAATTGCAAATACTGATGAAACATTCTGGGTGGGATTCTGGAATAGTTTGACCCGTGTTTCAGCTCCACCATCAGGGTAAACCAGTCTGTTGGTGATCATAACTGGTCTATAACATTGTGTGGTCACAATGCTACAGCGGCAAGTGGCCCAACTGGTGGACCTGCTAACGCCACCAAAAGATTTCCAAGGTCAACCCGCTAAAGGAGTTGACACACATAGTTTAAATTAACCAGCTTGATGAGCTTAGGCTGGTTCAAGCTAGAATTTTCCACAAGGCTGGCATAATTACCTCGATGTGATGAGGAAGAGAACATCTTGCCTCAGTCCTTATTTTGAATCTGATAATTATTGTCCCAGTATATTGCCATGGACTAACTGCATAATCCAGCCATTATCTGATAGTCTCTTGGATCAAAAGACACTGCGTGGCTGCTGGGTTGGCTTACTGAGTAAAGCTCTCAGTTGAATGGCAATCACGTTTTAAGGTCAAATCTTGCAATGCCAGTACCAACCAATCACTTGCGGTCATGGGAGCACCAAATAATACTGGCTTGGTGCTGCTTAGGGTTTGGGGAGCAATATGTCCATTGGCCTCACACTGCCGTTTGATCAAGAGCCTCCAACCGGTCATTGTAGCACCTAAGGGTTACCCTCTGTTCAAGGACATGTTCAGGTTTAGTCTGCCTTCTTCCCGTGTGCGCTAGGAGCATGACCGCAGAGTGAAAATAAACGAGAGACAAAAAATGGCTGACAAACGCGATGGCTTTTTGAGGACAATCATGAACTGCCAGCACCCTCGTGTGATGCTAGCTTAAGTCGCATACGTCATAGTTTGCTAATTGGGCACTCCAAGTGGAACTGGAGATGCCAAATACTGTTTCATACAAGGGAACATTGTCACCAATATCCCCCGCAACCGTAAGAATGGTCATGGGAGATTCCATATTCATACAAAAAAAAAAAAAAAAAAAAAAAAAACAGAGCAATGAGATTATCCACTGAAACATATGCAAGGAGATAATAAAATGAAGAATTAGTTGCCGAGAAAACTTGTCCCCATTGCAAATCCCATACACCAAGTCCACGAACAGAGTCAAGGGCCATAACTCTGCAAAAATTAATTTCTCGGAATCAACTGTCAAACTCATTCAGTAGGGTCATCAGTACTGGTCACATACAAAATTTCATTCACATAGGTGTAATAGTTTCCGAGAAAACATGGCCCCATTGAACCCGTTTGGATGGGCGGACGGACGGACGAGCTCCATTCCAATATCCCCCGATCCACTTTGTGGCGGGGGATAATAATAATAATAATAAGAATAAAAACGGAGTGTCTGGTGTTGTGTGTCCATTTGCAGATGATAAATCCCTTTTCTTGCGTTGATTCCTCTCCCTCCTGTAAGTCTGCCGCACAGGGGAGTTACTCTCTTCAGTATATAGATGAGTACAGGGCTCAGCACCATAAATCTCCACTGAGGGCCCAACAACCTCTGCTTTCCGATAAATTAGCTCCCTGTGTCTCTACCCTCTGTGTATCAGTGGCTCTTTTACAAGGAAATCAATAGATACAATAAACATTTTCTTTTTCCAAGGCACCAAGACGAGGGTAATGACAACCAGACCAAGGGGTGGAGAGAGTGAAAAAAAAGGGCATTTATAGTCTTTCTTCTGTGCTGATTCCCAAATGGACGCTTCCCTGAGACACACTTCTCAGTTTGGGAGATCAGAGGTAAGATGCTGTTCTTACACTCATCCTCTCCCAACTATCCTCCAGCAGGCTCCGAAGAACCATGAAGGAACACCCATCTTTCGTCTCTTTCCTAGGTCCCCTCCTCTCTCCTTTCAGTGTTAGTAAATGACTAGCATCCTAGCTGTTTCGCCAGTTTTGCTACTGTGATTTTAATCATTCTACACTACAGGCCAAAAGTTTGGAAGCAACATCAAATTTGTAAAAAAAAAAAAAAAGATCATAGTTTCATTGGCATACTTTGCAACAAAATAAACATGATTATTATATAAAGAGTGACTTATCGGAATACATTTTTACTCAAATTATCAGGCCCATATTACTAGGCCCATGGTCCTAGTGCCCTGCCGAATTGCCATTGGCATCCAGTGGGCTGTAATCCGTGACATAAAGTGAATAATGCAAACTGTAATTTGTTTTTTACTTTTTCACTGAAGTTGTGACTCTTGCAAATCTTCTCAACCCAAAAACTAAGCCCCTCCTTTCTTTTGTTAACATTTATTCAGCAATGGTCTAGTAACATCAATGTATACAGTACCTAAAGGTGAATAGAGGAAAATGGTGCATATCAATGAAAGAAAAGCCTAATCATGCAGTAAATACATCCCAAAATCCATAGATTTCATACTCGTTTTTTAAGAAAGGCATTTGGAACAGAAACTTGAAGTTGCTTCCAAATTTTTGACCTGTATTGGCCTTGCTTCCAAACTTCTGGCCTGTAGTGTATACTGACATAATGGTGGAGTATGATTTGTTGTTGCATTTTTTTTAAATGAGAAGAAGAAGAAGAAGAGGCAATGAAAGACACACGTGACAGCATTCTAGTGGTGCCGTTTGATACCCACAGCTTATGCAATTGCAAGGGCAACTTAGCTCGTCATTTCATCAAAAAACAGGTCATGCCCATAGTGTGCACACTCGTGTGTGTGTGTGTGTGTGTGCTCTTGTACTTGCTACACAGTGAGGACTAGAAAATGTTTTTTTTTTTTTCGACAGAACGGGACATTATTTGGAAGTGAGGACATTTTGGCCTGTCCTCACAGCTACAAAGGCAAATTGTGACTTATTAATGAAGGTTAGGGGTAAGGTTAGAATTAGGGAAAGGTTAAAGTTGGAGTAAGGGTTTGGATAAGGCATACGTTGCTAATTGTTAAGATTAGGGAAAAGCCGTAGAGACACACAGAGAATGAATGGATGTCAGTGTAATGCCCTCACAAGGATAGAAGTACAAGGATGTGCGTGCATGCGTGCGTGCGTGTGTGTGAGAATGGGTACATCATCCAGTGCTGATGATCAAGTTTACAGCAGCAGAGAGTGTGTTTCTCCCGGGTTCCACTTGGACGTGCTGCATCTTTCCCTGGGACAGAAGGAACGGTCTCTTCCACATTAACGGACCGAGATAAATGTGCTGGTTTGAAAGTCACACTAAAGCCCCAAGCTTTTTTTGAAGGAAGGCCTTTCGTCCAGAGGTTCCTCAGGGAAAGGCCTTTTCTGCACGCAAACAAACCTCTTGACCAATGGGAGCCATTCCTCAGCTGCACTCGACACTGACCGCGGCGTCTGTGGGGGGGTCTCTGTGACACTAATGCGAGACTGAGCGTGCTCCCTGCCGCGGCTGAGTTCTGAACACCAGCAGGACGTGTCCGAGTGTGGAGAGAAGGTTTTGGACCCCCATTGTAAATCACAGCTACTACACTGCTGGGACCCTCAAAGAGACGAGCTGTACCTCATCCTCAGGAGTTCTGACCCACTGTTTGTTCCTACACCATCAAGTCTGTATATTCCACATACATACTGTAAAAAATGTGCAACTGCACCCAGCAACTATGGAAATAACAATGTGCCACAAAGCATCCTTAAGTAGATCAGCAAATAAATAACCTGTTGTTATTGGTAATGGTAATTATATTAATTTTTTAAAGCAGAATTTCCATAATAAGACACCATCTAAACTGCAAAAAAAAAAAAAAGCATTTTAGTCTTGTATTCATACTTCACTTATTTCTATTGTCTTCTTTAAAAAAAAAAAAAAATCTTCCACTGATGTGAGATAATCTTGACTCATTTCTACACTTGTCCATGGAATACAAAAATTTCACTTAGACCATGGACAAATCTAGAAATGAGTTAAAATTCTCTCACATCAGCGGCAGAACTTCTCTTCCTGAGAAAATAGATAATAAGAATAAGAATTTAGTAAGTTAAAATGCAAGATTAGAAATGATTAGCAAGCGTGAGGCCACCTGGTGGTTCACAGCTAAGACATTCATTTGTTTGAATCCCAGCCACAACATTACCACTATCGGTGCAGCCTCACCAGGAGTATTAGGGGTAAAGCTAGCTAAAATTTCTTAGCTCATCGCTCTGTGGCAACCACGTCTCATTGGCCAGGCACATGTGGCTGCATGAACTAAACTGTACATTGACTACGTGATCCTGGCGAAAAAAAATAAAACTAAAAAAACTTGCTTGGTAAGATTGTTTTTTTCCCAGTGTAATTGCGCATGTCGCACTTGGCTTGCCCAGCTAATATGTAAACCAGGACGTACACTAGGTGGAAGTATACGCATTACGTAAAAAATCGAAGCATAGCATATACGAAGTAAATGCATTTATACATAAAGACAGGCATGATATTGCCCCCAACAGCACACCTGAAGCAATGCAGTCCAGCAAGAGGACTAACCCCAGGGATTGAGACCAATTTCCACCCACTCAGCTCAAGACGTGCGAAGCCGTCTCTCCATAGGCACTGCTAACAGCTAGCTATTCACACTTACTAGGCCTCAATCAGGCTGCCTTTAGGACAACCCGTCTGCATTCAAACACAGTCAATCAGACAATCTCAGACTAAACAAACCCCGTGTCAACAAATTTTGCATATTTTACAAGTAAAGGAGTAGCAAGCTATCCAGATGAAGCCAGAAAAATCACCTTTCATTTCTATCTCGTACACACCAGTGAATCCTCACAGAAGAGCACTTCAACTGGACACTAAAAATACTTCAAAAAACCAGTGGATATCTTACACGCCTCATTAATAGGCAGCTGATTCCAGTCATACTTTAAGCCTAAATGCTAAATCTGGAAGTTCTCAGTGCCCAAGTGTGTGTGTGTGTGTGTGTGTGTGTGTGTGTGTATGTCTTTGTACTGATGTCACACACTGAATAGAAAAACCATTGCACTATCTGCCTCAGAGCTGGCTGAGTGTACTGGGTGTCCAGCCCGAGGGGTAAACACCACGATTCCCAGTGTCCAGTGATTTCAGAGCAGGAGGATGGAGGATATTTAAAGGAGTTAATACTTTCCCTACTTCCACAGAGTCCCCGTGTTTCCCTGAGCCCAGTCCCTCACCTGCACAACAGCAGCAGGTTGAATCCAGCAGTGACAGTATCCCAGCAGCTGGCAAAATACGGACAGGGGCACAACCGGACAGTCCAGTCACCCGCGACCGCATGGGCGCAGCCCCCAAGTGCCCGCTTCTTCCCTTTTTACATTTTGTTGAAAATGCCACAATTTTCAGCATGAAATTGTGCTTTATTCAGCCAATTCTGTTGCCACTGCAGCCAAAATTGATAAATGTTGTGACCTAAGCATAACCTATGCCCGAACCGAATATCAAAGGAATTTGTTGATATTTGTGGCCTGTAGAGCGTCCTCAAGAAAATCATTGTGGACGCGAAGGCGGAGACGACGACCATGACGACTTCATCTGGGGGCTACAAATATAGAGTGCGAGTGAGTATATGAGCGAGAGAGACAGAGACAGCAGGAGAATGGTGATGATGATGTATGGATGGGAGAAACCGCAGTCTTTCCCATTTTATGTTGATTTTCGAGAGAGCAGAAACTGTTGCCATAACATAAATGTTGGATTTAGTTTTCCTGTCAGATTCCACAAAGGAAACAAAACATGTCATGATATCGTAGCCACTCAAGCCATTTGCAGAGCTCCACTTTGGGAAAAATTAGGTAAGAGGCCTGTTATAAATGTTGAACACAAAAAGTCGAGGGGTGACAGGTTTGAAGATAATAATAAAAAGATATTTGTGTCTGAGAGTCAATGATCAGTGCTTGTTCATCTTGTCTCTTTGGTTCCCCCTACAGTTTAGGTATAGTGCTGCAAAACAGAAAAATATTCTGCACCCAGGACACTCCAGAGGGGTGTTCGACACAGCAAGACAAGCGGGTTAGTGAGAAATGTTGAGCCTCAAGCCTAAAGTTTCAATGTGACAAAGGTAGCTTTGATTTAATCCGCAATGGTAACTAATGATACCTCTGACTGCAAGTTTAGGGTTCGTTGAGCCAGCTCACACGAAGAAAGCCAGGATACTGCTGAACTTCCTTCGTTGCTCATCCCTCAGCTCTGATCCCAGAGAGCCATCCAGACAGGTCTGATGTCTTCCTATTCTCCCTTTAGCTATGGCCTAGCCAGCCAGACCAGACCATTTTCCACTCGAAGAAATCTTTTTTCTGTTTTGTGTGAGGGGTCTTGAGTCCTATTTTGGGTCCTGTTTTGTGACTCTTTTACTCAAAGGTTTGGAAAAACTAGCAGTTTTCACAAAGAATATATGAAAAGAAAACCTCAGTAATAGCCCCATTAATTCAAACTCCGCAGGAACCTTCTCAAAAGGAAAATACAAAATTTGGAGCGGCCACCTCAATCATGGGATTGACATCAAGTGACTGAGATGCCCACTCCAAATTTTGAGTTTCAGTTCAGAACTGTATTGGGATCACTTTGATCGTAGTGTACAGCCTATGCAGTAGTCATTGTGGACAAACCATGAAGAATTAGACCTTATTAAAATTAATCATCCAAATTCCTAAAATTTGCAAAACAGTGATTTAATCTGAAGCGGAGTTCTTGGATGAGAAATTATGAAACAAAATAACTGTGTAATGTATCATTTTAAAATGATTTTTTTGCCACCCAATACTCAAAATAAAATTCCTTGACGTACTTTCTGCTGTTGGATTGATGTAATTACCTACTATTCAAACACTATTACAGAATAACATCGCCAGATCTACTGAACGAACTACTACTGAATTGTGATTCCAAATCTTTGAGCAGTTGTGTACACCTAACTAATCTTGAAACAAATGAATATTTTAATCTGAAAAATTAGTGGACAGTTAAACACAGTAATAAATATAATTTTTACAACAAAATTTTCAAAAATCCAATGCTGAAATAAAAAAACAAAAAACAAAGTCATCTCCTTGCATCCAGTGAGGTTACGATCTATCAGAAGTAATACCCAGAATGCATTGCAATGTTGACATGTTGGTATTTGGCATGTACTGGGTTGCTAGAGGCCAACAGAGAGACGGGCTGAAGCAATCTGAGCCAAACCCATCTCCTCGAATCTGCACGCGTCAAACACTGCTCAACTATAACGTGCCTGAGCACACTTGAAATGCGAGAGAATCAGGGTCTGTGAGTTGGCTGCATCATCAATTGTTTACACTGATCTACTACACCAAGTGCAAAGTACAGTAAGATAATAAAAACTAGTCTTGGAACTAAACTTTTGTAACTCCAAATTGAAATCTTCATTCAAGCCCAATGTTCGTTCTGGTCCACAGTTTCGGCTGTGGCCCCCTCCATAAGTTCTCAGGATTGTAGGCTGCTCCAGCAATGCATCCCTCCTTCTCACTGCCGATAGGCTATAAAAATGTAATACAACCAACCGGCCACTCGTCACTGCTTCAATTGGGCAGAACTACATGCTGTTCTTTCAAATCATTACTAATGTTAGGTATGTTACTATCAGCGCATCGGCCGAGCGATATTGGTTCCGATAGTGCGTTGCGTAATTTCCCAAAGTGGCAGAGGTATACCCATCAAAACCGCCTTTTATGGGCAAAAGGAGGGGAATTCCTGGAAATCCCGTTGAAGACGTAGATAAAAATGACCCCGAATTCCCCTTGTTACCTTGTTTTCAATTTCCGATTTCCCAGATGGCCGTCTTAGTGGTTCATTGTTTGAGGTGACAAAAACACCCTTCAATTTTATAGAAGCTAAGTAGGAATTCTAATAAAAACTGCACAGACTATTAGATTAAGTATTCAAGATCCAGCAGACAAAAAATTATGACATTCGGAGTGCCAGCAGTCTGTTTCTACCGTCCGCAAAAAAACCGTCTGTGGTAACAATTCCAGAAATGGCGCCTCCATTGCGGGTTGCACAGCGAAATTCAATTCTGTTTCATTAATCATTTTGGAATAGGCAGATAATATTCCAATGAACATTATCTGAAAATTTCATAGGAATATCTAAAGAATTAAGAAAGTTATAGCATTTTATGCAAACCATGTTTTCGGTCACAGATTTCTAATTTTTCTATAGAAAACTAAGGACATTTTTACCCCTCATTTCCCAATTTCCAAGTTTAATAACTTTGTCAGTTCTTAACGTATCACATTGATCTTGGTATCATTGGAAAGTTTATTTCAAGCTCTTTCAGGAAAAATAATTCATTTCAGCATAGAACCATTTTGAAAATTTTAGTAACATACCTACTAATGTAGCAGTGATGCCCACAATGCTAAACACAAGGCACAGATAGAACAAGAAAAAAGCGAGCAAAGCTCACGTACCCCCGCTCCCCATTTGTCGCTCAATGAATGTCAATAGCAAATAACGCTTCTATGGAAATGTAATATGCAGTCATATTCAAATCAAGTACCAAAAAAGGTCCATTTAGTGTACAAACTTGTCTCCATTGATGCCTCCCTGTCGATTTTTTCGTACTAAGTTGAATTAAGATTCAAGGGCAATAACTCCGTAAAAAATACAGTTTAAGAACTTCGGTTTCGAAACTCGTTCGAGAGTATCGTCAGGAGTACCCACAAGCAAAATGTCATTGATGTAGGGGTAGTAATTTCCGAGTGAACTTGTTCCCATTGACGCGTCCCAGCCAATTTTTTTGCACTAAAGTCGAATCAAAGATTCAAGGGCAATAACTCCATAAAAATGAAGTTTCGAACTGGGTTTCGAACTCGTTCAAGAGTATCGTCAGGAGTACCTACAAACAAAATTTCATTCATCTAGGTGTAATAGTTTCCGAGAAAATTTGTCCCCATTGATGCATCCCGGATTTTTTTTTGCACTAAGTCGAATCAAAGATTCAAGGGCAATAACTCCGTAAAAAATAAAGTTTCGAACTGGGTTTCGAACTCGTTCAAGAGTATCGTCAGGAGTACCTACAAACAAAATTTCATTCATCTAGGTGTAATAGTTTCGAGAAAATTTGTCCCCATTGATGCATCCCGCGGATTTTTGCACTAAGTCAAATCAAAGATTCAAGGGCAATAACTCCGTAAAAAATAAAGTTTTGGAACTGGGTTTCGAACTCCTTCAAGAGTATCGTCAGGAGTACCTACAAACAAAATTTCATTCATCTAGGTGTAGTAGTTTCATTCATCTAGAAAACTTTGTCCCCATTGTCCACTATAGAATAAAGTAGAAAATGTGACGTTTTCCATGGAAACGTCAGAAAATTGACATCTCAGAAAGCTGAAAATGACTGGATCGTAGTTTGTGACATGGTTCACGATTGTACAAAGTTTGGTCAAAATATTTCCAACGGTTTTTGAGATATGACCCCGGACGGAAGGACGGACGGGCGGGCTGCTATATACCCCCGCTTACTTCGTAGCGGGGGTACAATCAATGAGGAGCAATTGAATAGGCTTCTTAAACCGTCCTCAACATATCTCATCACATCATGTTTTCTTTAGAACACTAATTTACTGTGCCAACATGTATAAAACGTGATACATGTTTAAGCGAAATGAGATTCAATGATAAGGATAAGATCTCTTTGTGTCCATTTGTCTTGTAACCTACTTACTAAGCACACTGCGTCATACACTGGGATCATAGAATAAGCAATTTTCTGTCGGAATCAGAAAAACGTTTAGCCTTGCGTTTCTATATGCAATAAGGAGTAATCAAATGTGTTCTGGTCTGAATTTTACTTAACTCGCCAGGCGGGGGGTGGCGTCTCAAGTTGGATGAGCAATCTTCCATTCTGCAGGTCAGGCTTCCATATTTTAAGTCCACCTGACCGCTAGACGGTGAGTCAGTATAGTTTTATGAGACTCATATGCGATATCACTGAGACATTGCGACAACGGCACACATAACCTTACGACAATAACTACATAAATATGAAATTGTGGATAAAACAACTTGCCTATCAACATGCCACAATGAGCAGACTGTAAAACCGCAGCAGACCCCACCACCAGCGATATATTTATGAAAACGTTGCAAGACTTCTACTGATGTCTAGTTTGTCGATTTTAAGGTCACCGTTGGGCCTACTGAAAACATTCTGCTGGGCAAATCTCGCACTTGGCTACTTCAGATTGTGCGAAGTTACACCAGCGGTTCCCTTGAACCTCTTTTCTGACAGTAGGGTTCCTTCGCTTGTCAAAACCCAGAGTAAAGTCGTTTTCACACTGGACGCGAAACGAATTTTTCGCACTACAGATTGCATTCAAAGTCAATGCGAAGACGCGATTACGTCTTCGCATTGACTTTGAATGTAATTTGTCGGGCGAAAAATTCGTTTCGCGTCCGGCGTGAAAGCAGGTTAACAGCCACGTGTCTCCGCGATTCATGGCAAGAACTACAGTCAACGGAGCGCTCTTATTCGCGTCTTTCCAGCTTTTCAGACCACAGTCGAATTTCCTCTACTTGAAACAGCACCGCTAGATAAGCCATGGACGCTCCAACATGTAAACGTGATTGCCACACAAATTACACAGCCTAATAGGCCTATTGTAAGCCATGTACTACACATTACTGTGACAAGAGGGTGGAAGTCAAGCCAAGTATACTTTGGTTTATTCTAAACACTGTATTCCACTCACGTTGACACCATACGACATAAGTATGCCATATGAATCGTGGAACTAGTTGGCTATTCACGCATGCTTAAGGCTCGTTCCAGTGGGGTAGGGCTAATCTGCTGAAAACATTCTGCTGAAAAACTACAACCATCTATACTTTCCTTCATAATTTATTTATTTCTGAATATATTGTGATGAAATTTTCACCAGTTATTCTTGAGATGTTTATCTAACAATATCTAGTTTAGTTGATGAAAAAAAGAAGAATTTGCGAATTTTCAGCAGAATATTTTCAGAAGATTAGCCCTACCCGTTCCAGTGCATTGACAAGTGCATCAGCTTGTCCTCTCCTGGGTCACTTGCGCGTACCGTGTCGTGTTCTTGAAGGAAATCCCATCCTCCACTTTTCAAAAAAAAAAAAGAGAACTTATGCTTCGCAAATACAACCATGGAGTATGCTGGTGTGCACCAAAGCTCTCAAGTTTATATCTGATCGTTTAAGCGGGCGGTACACATAGGCGAAAGCGAGCTGACGACTTGCGTTAGGAACACAGCGCTGTGCGTGACGGTAATACAGTGTCTTAAAATTGATTTGTGCCAAAATCCCAACCACCCATTGCTTAACGAGTAGGCCTACTTAAAACTGCGTCTGTGCACCAGCCTAATCAAATTTGATTAGGCTGGTGCACAGACGCAGTTTTAAGTAGCATGAAGTTCACATAAGCCTCCGAGGTGCGCTGAAGATATCAAAACGTAGCCTACAGCTGGTAGCCCACACTAGAGCTCAACTGAGGCACAGGTTGCCTATTAAATGGAATTTAAAGGGAAAAATTCCAAGACGCTCTCGAGGATGTTATAAAGCCTTGGGAATGTCAAGGAGTTTTTGTCCCTCCGACCATATTGTTGTATCTGAAATATCTAAGACTGACGCACAAAGTAGCACGCGATGTTGAGTTTAAAACAGCCCAGACCAAACCTACCTCAGGGAGCAACGTCGTTTGTTCGTGGTTCAAAGTCTCATTTCCCGATTGCAACGGGCTGCTCCGTAACACCGTGATGTGGAGAGTCAGGAGAAGTAGTCCCAATAGCAGTAATAACTCTGCTGCCAGCCGAACCATCCTTTTCACCCGCCCGTTTTTGGGACCTTGCGTTGGAACGGGGGTTCCGCTATCTTCTCCTCCCGCTGCAGATACTCCGATCTCCGGATCCGCTGCGGACGAGGAGCCGCAACACCACTGCGGAGCCACTTCGGGGTTCAAAATGACAAAATTAAAGGGGCAAAGTCCAGGGAAATTAAACAAACGCTACGCGACTTTAATTTGGGTCTTAAAATACGGAGCCAAGCCCTCGGGCTGAGATGACGGTTTTCTTCAGTAATAACCTGATTTTGGTCTTGCATGTGCTCCTATTCAGGAACATGGATTAAATAAATTATGTGAAATAAACTTCCCCAAAAGTTTTGTTTTATGCGGCTATTCGGGAAGTTTCCCGTTGCCCGTAGATCAATCATCAAATTACTTTCAAGTGGTCGGGATTTCTCGTGGAACAGACAGCGCCGCAAGCACTTTATTCGTTATTTTGAGAGTGGATCAGTGCTGATGGTGGAATCTAAAGACTCATAGTTCCGATTCCATTCAGCTCCACACTGCAACTCAGGGGCTGACGCAGCCAAACAGCACGTGGAAACTCGACTACTGGAAACAAATGTCTGATAAGTTCACGCGGCTAGGTTAGCAGATTTTGTTCTTTTACTGAGTCCTAGAAAATTTCGCATCCATTCGGTAACGCGGCACTCAGTTGTAGTCCGGTTCAACTTCACAAATTTGATTTTGCTCCATTCTCTTCGTCCTCGCAATAGACCGCTTTCCCTTAGCTTATGAATTCCATCGTTACCTGTCTCTACACTTCTTTGATATGGCGGGCTTCGTTTGCACACACTTAAATTGTGTTTATTCAGGCCTATTTGCACAACTTTTGCACCGGTATCCTTGTTTCTCCTGTGGAACCTTCCCCAAGTTTCTACTCAATTTTGAAAAAAGCACCTTTATATACAGTGAAATTCTTCGTTATTTTATAATTCCAATGAAGCAGAATGGAGTGGCGACAGTTCAGTTCGTTCTGTAGATGAATTACGTCCTGCCCGGTTTCTTACCCAAGGCTGCACAGATGCAAAGCGCGCTTCCTCGCGCAAGTACACAGTCCCTCTGAGTCACTCACGCGCTGTTTGTGTTGTAGTTCTCCCTGCGATGTTTTTATACACCCCTCCGCTGGTTTGCTGTCAAGTCCCCCTCCCCCTGTTTTTAACCCTTCAAGGACCATTTCGAGTGCTTGTGCCGATTACAGGCATCATCAGGCTCAATCAAGTACCCCCATTTAATTTAAAACATGCACCCCCGACGCAGTAAGTGAGTTAGCAAGAAAATAAATGAATAAATTAAAAAATAAATTAAGTCAAACCATACAAAAAAACATTAATACCTCATGGCCAACATGCAACAGGTAAGGGAGGTAGAGCACTTAAGCTTTTCATCGATTAAATTCTGCTATGTCCTGCATTACTCCAGTATCCGGTGTTTGAGCCCATTTAGACACCTCAATTCTGACTGAATGACCCGTGAAGTAATTCCATTTAGAATCAACATTGTTCTTGATCAAAACAGAACTCGAAGACGGGACATAACTTTGAAATGCAATCAGTCATGACACCCTGTGTATCAGACTTGTTATTGTGAAAGGATCTGCGGTCGAGGAACTTTTCCCCTCCGGATACGAATCACTGTTAACTTGCAGCGCGTTGCTCATGCACCCCTGCTAAGCGCTGAATGAGAGGCGGAGTACCGAATTTAAAAGCTAGAGTGCGTTTGCAACTGTAGTATTTGTATTTGCATTTCAGTATAGATTGGCCTTGTAGAATATGAAGAGGTGCCTAGTTCAAGACCTAATTCAAACAAATGGTGCGCCGAGTGCAACAGCTTTAAAATAAGTTTATTGTAGGTTTCAAAGAACAAACATGGTGTTATGTTAAATACATTGTTTATGAGAATTTTAGGTACAAATCACTCAGTTAGTGCATTTAAACAAATGGTTCATTTTGGTTTCCAGTCCATGTTTCGCGATAGCGGTCTATATGACCTTTCAGAGGTGACGTGACAGTAGATGTGGATTAGGCTCGTAAATTGCCTTTAAAAAGCTGCCAGAAAAATCAATGAGAATTCCATCAGCATCCCTGCTTTTGACAACTGACTGGGTTGAAACATAATGTTTTAACCAATGCTTTTATTTTTAACATTAAGATATAGTCCACACCAACACGTGTCTTTTTCAAAACGGTATCTTCGAGTAAAAAAAAAAATAATAAAAAAATAAAAATCTTAGTCCACATGAAGACGCAGAAACACTATTAAAGCGCCGTCAAGAGGCTGCTACACCAACAGGCGGCGATGATATAATCCAATGTAAGAATATGTGGGCTGGTCACAAGCCTTAAAAACTTATTATAAGGCGCATGCATCTTGATGTCACGAGGCAAAACTCAGTTTTCAAGGTCTACGCGTTAACGGTGCAAACGGAGGTTGTAAAAATCTTCATTCTGGAAGTTGTTTTCCAAAAGATCCCGTTTTCAGTGACCTAACACGCAGTTTGTGTTTGGTGGAAATTCCAAAACATGTAGAAAATGCTTTTTCAAAAATTCCCATTTTATCCCCGTGTGGACTAGGCCTAAGCCTCATGCATTTCTGGTAACTTGTATGTCCTCAGAGTTGAACAAGATTAGAGTGAGAGTTATTTGGTCTTTAAAAAAAAAAAAAGGATTTGCCTTCAATTTCGGCTTTTGAAAGAGCCACACCATCCTTAAGCCTAAATGTACTTTTGCTAACTTTCCCTCCTCTTCAGTGTATAGATTGATCCTCTTGGAAGAGTTCTGCTTCAACACATAAAAGAACTAAACGATCAAATCTGGTCTGTTGCCCTGGAATAGGCATTCTGAGGTGCATTGCTGAAATTTGAATGTACTGTGACACAAATACTCGTACTGGCACTTGGCTTTAACAAACCACGAGCTGATGGAGTCCTTAAAGACAGACTCTGAGAAACATGGCAAATATTTTGTCCCAGTATTTCACATCTTGTTAGCCTTGACTTTAAACCAAAGGCAAAGTTCAACTATCTAGATTTGTGCTTCCTGGCAATTAGTAACAGAAATCCATGTAAAGCAAAACGAACGGTCACCAAAATGAAATAAAGATTTTTATTATGCTTTTTTATTTTCTCTTTAGCTGAACACCTGTCCCAAACATGTTGGACGGGCCTTCGTCTGTTCCACCTCAAAATCTCACCAAAGGAGAAATGCAAAACAGCGCAGAGACCTTGAAGTTCTGGAGATACTGTTCAAACATCAAAGTAGCTCTGAGGCCCCCCTGCTCCCTCCACCCCATAATAATAACTGCGCCATGCCCTTCCAATAAAGACTGGGAGAGCGGGTCTGCAGCTCGCTGATCCGAGGGCAGGGGGAACATGGGGGCGCGTCGCCTCCGACACTCCGCAGATCCCACACGTGTTTCCCCCCCGACCTCGCCGCACCGCACGGTTTTCCTCGAGCCGTCGACCCCTTTGAAAAAGCAGGGAAACCGGGACGGGACATCTGTTCTCCAGGCCCCGGACCCCTTCTCCTGACACTGTCGCAGACCAGCTAAACCCGAGAGTAGGGCTTCTTGGGCACCTCAAAGCGGCTCTCCAGCTCCCATTTTGAACCCAGATGCGGTTTGCAGTTTGACGTGGCGTCCCTGCTTTACGTCCTCTCCATGTGATGTCTGGGCACGGAGAGTCTCGCCTCAAAGCTCGGGGAAAGTGAAGGATTCCCTCTTCCCTCTCTGCACTCAGTCAAAGGCCTGGCTTAGACTGCCAGCTCAAAACCAGTATTTGGCAAATCCAGATTATATCCTGATTGATTTTAGAAAATCTGGAGGGCAGAAAATTGCATGAAATGCGATTTTGGCAAATTGGATCCGAGCCACATTTGGAGGTGGCTTGAAATGCCATTCTGTTCAAATTTTAGCCGATGCATCTCAGTGTGGACATTCTTTGTGCTCAAACTAGAATTCAGGGTGTCTTCTCCATTTTTCTGTCTCATGTTTGTGCATTGGAGAGCCATGTCACCAGCATACGTAGTTCACTGATGCCTGCACTGTTTCCATAGCAACCTGTCCTGACAGGTTGGTGATGTCTGGACACACAAGTCTGATCAGATCACTCACAAATATCTGTGTGGACAGGCTGTCTGAAAGATCTGATTTGAGAAACAAGTTTGATTTGCCTGCAGTCTAAACAAAGCCAAAGATGTTAAGGCCATCTTCCCCATATCTAAGAGTATTTACACTAACCTGTCAAACCTGACTGGCATTTGGCTTGAGTGCAGAACAGCTTCCCTGGGGCAGAATTACTGATTTACTTGGAAAATAGCACTAAGAAGAGCTCAGGAAATCTCTAATGGCGATCACACTGACTGTTTCTTAACGAGAGTTTCAGACCTTACATGAGTCAGAATTAGACAGGCTGGGGTCTGACATGAGACTATTGTCGACTTAGGTTATATATATCAAATAAATATTTATAATTTGGATTCAAAAAGCATTATTTGTGGCCCTATGTTGAAAACTTTGAGAACTGGCATTTTGGGCTGTGTGCAGACGGAAGAGAAATCTTCGTCACGCATTATCTTTGACGAGGAGAGAATCGGATTTAAGACAGTGTCATTAAGAATCTCTGGCCCAGTTTGCATTTATACCTCATTGATCGCTCGTCTGACTAACTCTTACTCAATACAGCATTTTAACAGGGATCAGCATTTCAATGAGATTGCAACACGGAAGGGACGTTTGAGGAATGGATTGCAGAAAGTCTAAGAAACACCCTCCGCCATGATAAAAATCATTAGAGCAAAGTGTACTGAGGACCAGAGAGAAATCATTTAAACTGATGGATTTATGTGGTTCTTGCCTTAGAGCAAAGGACAAACGTTATATAGCAGCACTGCTAAAATAGCACTGCTGGCTCTCCTTCTCCTCTCATCAGGGGAGTTTCAAATGTTTAACTTAGCTCACTGTGTAAGTCAAGTCTCTGTGGCTGTAGCATTCGAGGCTTTAATCAATCCACTAAATACCCTAACTGTACCAGGAGAGAGGACAATTAGCAGCACAACAGGCCTTGTGGGCACCTTTGAATATCTGTGTTCTTCAACATCATGCGCTGTTGCCTTCCCTTTCATCTATAGCTAAATGTGCAGACCTGTCCCTAAGTCTGATCTGCTACTATGAGCTCATATCAGAGCATACTCATTACACACTGCCTGTCCAAAGAAAAAAAAAAAACTGCCGGTTTGGATATAAATAAACAAATTCTATGACTGTATCATTATTGCGGGGATTAATATGTTTCAACCAGCAATAATTATTTTATCCCAAACTGATTAAATGCATAGCTCCTCATTTCTTAAAAAAATCATGGAAGACGTACTGTATCGCTTGGTGGTGGAAAAGATGTTAGTGTTTCAGAGGGGACAAATTATTGGCCTGCATCTAGCAAAGAAAACAATGCATGAGCGAAACAAGCACGAGGAATAATTTTAACACACGAATTGGCCTCCACAAAGTCCTGACCTTAACCGCACTGAAAGTTGTTGAGCTGTGCTGGAGAAAACTACAGGGTGTTTCAACTATTTCCTTATCAAGACAAGATCACGAGCCAAAAATTAATGCAACTCTTATTGAAAGAAATTGTTCTGATGTTGCATAGGGTTGTCAAAGCAATGAAATAGCGCTGTAGTCAAAGCTACAGGGATTCCAACTGAATATTTGATTGTGCGACTTTTTTTTTTTGCCCAGGCAGTGTATCATTTTGGTCATTATGATACATGTAAATGAGCATGTGGATGAGTGTGTAAGCTGAATCCCTGCATTTTCTATAAGTGCACAGTGCAGTCCACTCATGGAATTTGGATAAAGACATTGTGGAAAAATGGCTGAAAGTCCAATACCTGGGATCGCCAAATCTGACCTTCGAATTCACATCCAGCCCTGAATGTCCGCTCTTCCAGACAATTAGGTGAGCTATTACTGATACTGATTAGCTGCAGTGTCATCATACCTGACTCCTAGGTGAAGGGAGGGCGGATAACTGGCATATTTTGGCCCCCGAGGGCCAACTACATTGTACGAACAGCATGGCTGTAAAAGCTAATTAATCTTAGCTGGCAGACTCTCCTTGACTTTCATTGTTGGTTCATTGTTTTCAAGTATAAAAAAGAGCAAAGAAATAGAAACATAATTGGGCCACTCTCCAAATGTGTGTGGGCAGCACTCTACGCTCACTTTGGACAACTAACAGGCCTACAGAGAGTGGGGAACAGGCAGGAGTCGAACAGCGAGAAGCTGGCGACAGAAACCAATCAGCCGTGTTTATTTTTCCATACTTTCAGCTGTGCGATTCCAAAGGGCCGTCCCGTTGGGCAGTGTGAAAGAGGACAAAAATATTTATATAGATGGCGACTGCAGTCGTCGTCCTGGTCGGGCTGTAACAAGTGAGGTGGTGAGATTTCAAACTTGCTGAAAGACAGAGCTGCAGACAAAAACACAAACACTGCCGAGTCCACTAAAACCAAGCTGCCATGGATGGTCTCCGCGGCGACACTTTGTCTCAGCTGCAGGTCTTCTTCTTCTTCTCTCTCTCGCACTCTCTCTCTCTCTCAGCAGCCAATTCTACAGCCGGCTTCAAGATTCACATCCCATTTCGCTCAATACATGCCGCCACTGAAGGAAATTGGAAGAAATCATAAAGGTTCTCTCACAATAGCGTGTCAGGTGTTTCCCTGCGTTCCCTGAGGAGTTTCTCCTTGACAAAGCAATTCATCCAATCAAGGGAATCCGTCCTCATCTAGTATAGACAAAATAAGATGTTCACTCACAGATTCAAAGAGCTCACAAGGAATGAAAAATCAAGAAATTTATAACGTAATCCAGAGTGGCAGATTCAGGGAAGCGACTCCCAGTCGTTGTAAGTGGTGCTCAAACTGAAGGCCGTTTTACAGTAAGAGCTGTTGTGCGAAAGTGTCAGGGCTAATGTTGGTTTTGTAGAGGAGCGACGCCCCCACCAGTCCTCCAGTTTGGTGAGGATGTCACCCCTCGGTGGGGTGTTAGGGGGTGTCGGGGTCTGACTGGGGCAGCAGGTGAGGTCTCTGACGCCGGGGACCCTCTGGCAGCGGATCAAAGCCGCTATGTGATCGCCGCATCGCTAAACGCGGCGAGGACCCTGACACTCCGACACCGGGCCTGTCAGCGACGTGTCAGGCAGCACCGGGGGGATTTAAAGGGTTCAGGCTGACTTTACAGTCTCCACAGGAACAGAGGGGAAATTAAAGGGGATGTTATAACAGGCTGTTTGATTCAACCGCTTAAACAGTAGGCAAGACTATAGGTGTATCTTACAGTCCATATGTACTTGGGCAGGGACAGTGTATGCTTTGGCATGACATGCATGTACGCACACACACACACACACACACACACACACACACACATATTAAATCTTACAGTCTCAGCTTAAACCTCACGCACACTGACTTCAAATTTGGAGTTCAGGAGCAAAAATATGTACGCATGCAAAAAATGCAAAATGATTAACCTGTTAACTGTCACTGGGCCCTAATTAGGGCCCTACGGAATTTTCAAACAAATTTTGAATCTTTCATTTGTAAACCATGACTTAAATCCTCAACCAATCCAGGCAAACGATATACCACTTGAAAGCTTAGACGCTCAGGATTTCATTTCTACCCACCTTTTTGCCCTATGTCAGTCATAACAAATGCAATAAATCAATTTCTCAACATAGACACCACATACTTCAGTGCAATGAAACTGTCAGTCCTCATCATCAAAGTTATGTTGTGACGGTCAAACCATGTATTATCCGTTCCATTTGGTCTTGTTCGAAAGCCAAGAACCTGTGCAATCAAGATATCCACGTTGTTTGTCCCAAAATTGAAGATTAAGCCGTATATTTTATGTAAATACTCATAACAGCAACAACAGACACGCAGTACTTTGTGTAGTAGAACCATTGCACGTGGGAGCAGTGAGCATTTGAAATGTGGTATACCAATCCGGGCCAAAAGTGAGAAAATGCAGGTGACAGTTAAGAGGTTAAGAAATATGCAATGTTCCAAACAGTTACTGACTGCTTTGTAAGAGCAATGGAAAATGCACAAAACCAAAACACCAGAAGAAGAAAAATGTTGACGCTGGGGATCTGGTGGTTAAGGTGCCTGACTGGGACTATGGATGAAGCCCCAGTGTGGCCACCATAAGATCAGGCCCACATTACCTCCACATTATTCTGGGGGTATTAGCCCTTGCTTAATCTAATCAACTGCAGATCAATTTGGATTAAAACAGCAGGTAAATAACGGTAATGTATATATGGTATAAAGGACAGGCCTGGATTCCTTCCAGCGTCAATTAAACGATTAAAGCCTCTTACAGGAGAATCCCCAGTGCATCTCTAATTAGCAGTTTAAGTTAACTTTGGCTCAGATGCTCAGAATGTCGGCCATTTAGTCTGACTGCTGGGTTACTCTGAAAGTACATAAATTGAGACTGAGATGAAGGGCCTTGCTACAAACTGAGCTGAAACATCCATTTCATCCTACTTGAGGCTCAAAACACTTGGTTTTTGTCTCACATAAAATAATTTCTACGAGTTCTAAAATGCATGATTTTAATTTCTAAAGAAACAATATTCAGAGCCCAGCTGAAACTCTTGCACAGGGATGGGTCCACTCTTTAAAATTCTCGTGGGGGTTCCGCTGCTGCAATTTACACTCGGTGAAAAGTTTAGAAAAATACACACTCCAGCAGACTCAATAAGAGGGGGCTGGGTGCTGCTGGCAACACAGTTGGGTGAATTAAAAGAAAATGAGAAGACTGTGCAGCTTAAAATTAAACCCCCAGATACTGTCCTGGCACTGTGCATGAAGATGCTCACACATTATCATTATTTTAAAACAATATGATTTTTATCTTATGATTTGTCTCACTTTATCGAAATAGCTTCAGAACACGCTCAAACGTAGGTGGCCAAATTAGCAAAAAACAAACTTTCTGGGAAGTGTCATTATCGTACATCGTTTCACACCAACACTGTTATCTGAAATTCCACGCGAATTCAATTTTACTTCAAAAATATATGTATTTTATTGCTAAATTAAAATCTGTTCAGCAATAATAGAAGCACTGTGGCTGGGCCATGCCTTTTGAGGAAATTAATCATCAGTCAATAATCAATAACCATTTCTTAAAATTAGAAAGCAAATCTTAAACTTATGTTCTTCCCAATGACCTTCACTTGCAAGCCAGAAGCTGCCTTAAGTGAGCCGTGTGGTTTTCAGAACCGCAATGCTTCCACACCATTATAATTACTATTGTTATTATTATTATTATTATTATTATTATTATTATTATAGCAATCCCAATTATAATGAAAATTATATGAAACACTAATTTAAAAAAGTATAAAATAAATAAAACTTGTTGAAACAGTAGAAGTACCAGATTTTCTATTAACACATGTACAGACTTATACACCTATTCTGCAGTCATAGTGTGGAGATGCCACACTGATAGCCGTGGATAAAGATTTGAGCATTTAGCTGCCCTCCCTTCTCTGAAGCCTTAAATTGACAGAAAAAGGATTGTTGCATGTGGGTGGTTGGATTGTAGGTCAGAAAGGTCTGTTGAATGTGGGCGGTTGGGCTGTAGGTCAGAAAGGACTGCTGGATGTGGGCGGTTAGGCAGTAGGTCAGTCGCTGCATCAGCTGTCCAGCTCGAAGTCTGTCTCATCGTAGAGCGCGGGGCGAGGGGAGGGGGTACGGCGAGAGAACTTCAGGACCAGGTAATCCCCCAGCTCATCCAGGGCCGTCAGCACCTGTGGGAAAGAGAGTACAGCACTCATTCTATTGTGTGTGTGCGTGCGTGCGCGCGCATGTGTCTGTGTATGTGTGTGTGTGTGCGCGCATGTGTATGTGGGTCTGTAATTAAACAAATACAGATTTGAGCGCGTACCTGCTAGCCTGCGAACAGACGTTAGGTTTAAATGCTAGCAAACAGTTAGTTCTAATAATAGTTTGGATGCCAAAGAAAATGGAAACGATTGACTTTGAATCGGGACAGACTGTTACAGCCATATGAAAGGAATGTACAAGCAGCAAGGCTTCCGGAGTGTTCCCAGCCTGCAGTAGTGAGTACCAACCGACAGTGGCCCGGCGGTGGACAAACCATGAATTGTATTGACAGTATTTTGGGCACTCAAGGGTCATTGATGCAAAAAATAGTGCCGTGGGTACTGTAGCTCACATGATTTATTTCAGGCTTTAGCGATATATAAGCTCAAAAGTGGCAGTATTTTTTGTGCTTGGGTCCAACATTAGGACAACGAAGACACCTTTTGTAATTTGCATAGAAAAAAACAAACAAATATAACTGTAAGCGGTAACTACGGGGTCCAAGCAACATGAGGTAATCATCAGTTTTGAAGCAGTGAGGACACAAATTGTAAGTTTCTCTGACACTTTCCAGTTCGTGGCACTTAATTGTGCTTGGTATACTTTGCCCTGCAAATTTCATGTTGATTAGTCACTGCCATGTCTTTGAAATAGCAGCTGTTACCTGATTGACAAATAGCAGCCAGATATTTAAAGATTTATTTTCTCATTGGAAAGACTATTAGATCCTCATCCAGAGATGTATTATGCAAAATTAGAACCATTGAGTCAAATGGCTGAAAACAAATATACAATTTTACATTGTTTTTCTTACTACAGCACCACATATTGGCCTATTGGAATCAAATTTGTTGTACCTCTCTATAGCGCCACCATCAGGCTAATCAAAGTAATTTGCATTAAGCTTGCCCTATTACACAACCTTAACAATAGTATAAAGTTTCATGGTTGATGACAGTTAAAGTGCATATAGGGGTGAATGAAATTTAATTGGCTGATGTCAGCCATCTTGTTTGAACTATCACTTTGTTCTTACAGGTTTTCATGGCAACTTTCACCATTATGAAGCATGCAAAATTAAAAGTTGCTCGCACAAAGGGTTTAAGAGTTATGACCATTTGTTTGCTATAGCGCCATCCACTACCAGATTTAAACAAAATTCGGTGTGATGAAGCTGCACGGTCTGTAGATGTGTGATCTCAAGTTTGGTAATAATTGGACTTTGCATTGAGCAGTTACAGCTCTTTATATCAATATAGGCCGCACCCTTAAATTTTGTGTGAATTGATCTCACTGTCTAGGAGGAGATGAAAATTAAAGGTTTCACAAACAATTAAAAATGGCGGAAAGTTTGCAAATACAAATATGGGTGTGGCTTACATGGATTGATTTGTCTTGACCCAAAAAATCTAACAAAAAAGGATTTTGTTTCTACAACATATGGTTTAGAAGTTATTTCCAATGACTTTGTCCCTCTCTTTAGGGCTGCCATATGGCCAAAGCCATTTTAATAAGAATGGCTCTTTTCCATAACTTTAACAGGACTATAAAGTTTCATGATAATAGGTGACTGCTAAAGTGAGTATACGGGCTACTGAAATTTGATTGGCTGATGTTGCCCATGTTGTTTCATTTATTACAATGTTCTTATAGATTTTTATAGCAACCCTGACTTACATGAAGCATGCAAAATTTCAAGTTGATCAGACAAATGGTTTAGGAGTTATGACCATCTGATTGCTTATAGCGCCACCTATGGACGGACTTACACCAATTGAACAATTTATAATCTGTACATCCATATGTACCTCCCCACCAAATTTCACATTGATCCCTTCAGTGGTTTTGGAGAAGAAGTTGATGCAGATGCCGCTGCGAGATCACTTAAGCTCCCTTTCGTCCGTTGGACCATGTGAGCTAAAAAGGCTATGCAGTCTGGTACAAACCGACTGAAGGACTTTTGAGACTCAAGTCAAAGAAAATATTAATATTGGTTGCCAGAAGAATGTGTCACAACACCCTGTGTTGTGCTTTAGGGGCTTCTTAGGTGCAAAAAGGTCAGAGGGCCCACGCTAACCCCAGTCCAACAGTTGAAAAGGGGCTCACAAGCGTTGGAGCTGGACCTTGGAGTAATGGAAGATCACCAGGTCCAATGATTCCCCTTTTCTTTTACATTATACACGTCAGTCGAGCATGTATGCCCCTTTTTCTCGGAAAAAGAAAGAACCAGGGTGCATTGCAGGGGTAAGACAAGCTGGTGGAGGGAGTGTTATGCACTGGTAACGTTCTGCTGGGAAATCCTGGGTTCGGACATCAGTTTGACAGAGCTGTTTTGACGGCACGCGGAGGACTGACAGCATATTCCACAGGTAATCATGCTCTTCTGGCCAGTCTGGGTGCGTGTAATTGTGAACCAGCTTGAGCGTGAGTACACGCGTGCGCCTGCGTATGAGCCAGAGGGGAAACCACAGTGTCTCAAGTTTGGTTCCTCCGGGTCAGTGAAAGAGGAGTCTGGAAATGTGCACTGTGCTGACGGAGGGACGTTTCAGGTACAGGGGACAGAACTGAGTGCAGGGTGATGCTCACCTTGTCCAGCATCTCTCTGGTATGCGCAGCGGACACGCAGAACCGAGCTCGCGCCTCGCCGATGGGCGTCGCCGGGAATCCCACCACCACCACACCTATCCCCCGCTCAAGCATGGCCCGGGAGAAAGCCCTGGGGACGAGAATGGACGCATGGATGTCTTCACCTCATGAGCGCACTGCCGCAACCTAACGAGACAGCCACCCAATCAAAACTGGACCTCATCTCTGACGGGAGGTTACATCTGAGAATATCGCCACAGGGGCCTTTGAGTTCACAGGCTGTGTACATTACTTTACCAAGCTGCTTTCTGAATGATAATATAGCAATTTATCACAGGTTCGGGTGAATGCTTGTTTTAGTAAGACCCCAATCTTTGTAATAAATAAATAAATAAATAAATAAATAATGCAATTCAATTAACAAAAGACATATTTTTATAAAAAACAAGGCTTGAAAAATCCGCAGAGAGCAGGGCAAGCAAGAGAACAGATGCAACAGACAGTTCACTTTCCACAACCACAAAAAAATAATCCCTGGTGTATCCCTTTGATGCCGCGCCAGCGCACTGTTATCTTTGGAACGCGGGATGAAATGGTCGAGCCGCGATGGGCGGTTCGCATGTCAGAGCCCTTTCTGCTGGGAATGATGGAGCAAAGCGCCCACAAACCCCCGCTCCAAAGCCCAACACTGACCTGACTCCGCTAGGGAAACTAATCAACTCTTCCTCTGAAGTGAATTCCTTCATCACTGTTGTTCAAGTGCTAATGCTTTCAGCTCTGCGCAACTGGAAGAATTAAATAACTCCACTGAGAGTCTGAAAAATTAGAGGGACGGTCTATGGTACATGCTAACCTAGTGATGAGAATGAATGGAAGTTAGTGGACCAAGGCTAGGAATGCTAATTGGCGCCTTGTCCATTGACTTCAATTCATTGTCATCACAAGGTCAGCATGTACCAGGGACTGTCCCTTTAATTTAATGCTTGGGGCAACCCAAAGATGTGCTAATGCATTTTTTTTTACATCTTATTCCAGTACAGCAGAGCAGAAACATGACAGTTTAAATAAGAACATTTATTAAAACGTGCAAAACACCATGGTGATGTTTTGGGCCTAATGCCCAGTAGAGCTGAATTCCCAGTAGAGTACTATACTGCCCTGTCAAGCCAGACGGCAGTATCTGCAAATTTCTCAAAATTGGGAAAACCTGCCATTGACCCTCTACAGCACCAGCTCCATCTATTTTTAGTACAGATTAGCCTGATCAATACACATGTACAGGGTTATTGCATGTGCAAGTTAGCAGTATCTAGAAAAGTAGGGCAGGAGGTAAAACTTTAAGGGGTGATCTGGGGTTAAATGAAAAATGACACCAGGAAACAACTCAGAATTAATCTAAAGAGGTATATGTAATAACCACCAAAAAAGATACAAGTTGGCATTTTTCTGTTTATGCGGTTGCCATGGTAACCGAGCAAGCTCATTAAATATGCAGAAAACTTCTGGCACGAATTCCTCTTTAACTCTATGATAGAATTCAGTTTTTCTTTCATCATTAAAAAGCCATTGCTTATCCAAATGCAATGACATAGCCATTCTTTGCCCAATTTATCAGTTTTGTGATTTTGGGGCATTTTACTCAAATTTTGAAATTATTTTGCGCAGAATCTGACGAATAATCAAAATATTCAAAGTATGTAACAGATAGGCAAAATTTCCCTATGTCATTGCATTTCTAATGAAGTAAAGTACCTGCAGCCCAAATTTCATTGATTTTCAATGATAAATAAAAAAGGTATTGCTGCCACAAACATGAGAAACGTGGAAAAAGTAATATCTTAGGAAATCAATGGAAAATGCATGAGACCACATTGAAAAGTTGAGTTCAGTCTTAGTCTGTGGCTTACACCCATTTTTCAGACTTTATTATCTGATTATTCAAATGTTTATCACTTTCCTGGAGTGAAAAGCATAAATTTCATCATCACAGTTGCTTTTAAATCATGATTTTATGGCAAATTTCAGTTTTTAATCCTTGTAGCAATTAGTGATTATTAAAGGTGGGTTATTATAAAATATTTTTATTCAAAAAAAAATTTTTGGAAAAATAATCAAATTTTGCCCATTTAACCCCAGATCACCCCTTAAGGCCAATTTTCTCAGTTTCACCATTTCGCAGATACTGCCATCTGGCTTGACTGGGCAGTTCAGTGAATGTGTGGAAATCCCAATGTAAAGAGTAAAAGCCTTACAACACTAGCGACTGGACGGAACTGAATATTTGCCCGCCACTGCAGCAGTACCAGGGGAGAGGTCCAGGCTGTGTGGTCACTTTATGCAGGTAGTGTAACTCCAGTCTATAATCGGACTCCATCATCACTCCCTCAGCACTTCCCATGCATACCTGCTGCTTTCCAGTCAGAACGCTAATGATTTGGAAGAGCCATAATCGCTAACAGTCAGTCACTGTCAGACAAAGCTGGCCTCGATCAGTCACAGTCGAGCATGGTCAGTAAAAGGGTAAGCCTCGATCAGTCACAGTCAAGCATGGTCAGTAACAGTCAGTCACAGTCAAGCATGGTCAGTAACAGTCAGTCACAGTCAGGCATGGTCAGTAACAGTCAGTCACAGTCAGTCATGGTCAGTAACAGTCAGTCACAGTCAGACAGTGTCAGCCTGGATCAGTCAAAGTCAAGCATGGTCAGTAACAGCCAGTCACAGTCAAGCATGGTCAGTTACAGTCAGTCACAGTCAGGCATGGTCAGTAACAGTCAGTCACAATCAGACAGTGTCAGCCTGGATCAGTCACAGTCAAGCCTGGTCAGTAACAGTCAGTCACAGGCAGGCATGGTCAGTAACAGTCAGTCACAGTCAGACAGTGTCAGCCTGGATCAGTCACAGTCAGGCATGGTCAGTAACAGTCAGTCACAGTCAGGCATGGTCAGTAACAGTCAGTCACAATCAGACAGTGTCAGCCTGGATCAGTCACAGTCAGGCATGGTCAGTAACAGTCAGTCACAGTCAGATAGGGTCAATGTTGATCGGTTACTGTCTGGAATGATCAGTAGCCGTCAGCCACAGCCAGACAGGGTCAATCTCGATCAGTCACAGTAAGACATAGTCACTAACAGTCACAGTCATTCATTGTCACCAACAGTCAGCCACAGTCAGTCAAGGCCAGCCTTGATTGGTCACAGTCAGTCATGCTCACTAACCGTCATGTCTGTCTATCCCCCCTGTCTGCTAAACCCCTGGTCATAGTCAACCACAATCAGCCACAGGCAGCTGCTGTAAGCTAAAGTCGATCAGCAAACAGTCACCAGCCGTCAGCGGAGGTCAGTCTAAAAGAATAGCGATCAGCCACAATCAGCCCGAGCCAGTCAGTCACAGTCAGCAGCAACCAGCACCATTCAAACTCAGTCAGCTGTGATCAGCCACAGTCAGCAGTGATGAAATATGATCAGCGCTCACACAACTTTCCCCGGCATGTAGAGCAGTATGGGGACCACGGGGGACTCGGGGGAGCCGTAGGTGATGAAGCCCAGCTCCTGAATTCTCCGCCGCAGGTACCGTGTGTTCTCTGCTAACTGCCTCACCCGCTGGAGCCCTGCAAACCACAGTTACACACACATATACATGTGCAGGTGAGATACACACACACACACACACCCGTGCGTGAGACCTGCTGCAATCCCTGAAAACCACAGATACACACACATCTGCACATGAGATGCACACACACACACCCACACATGAGACCTGCTGGAGCTCTGCAGCCCACAAATACACCCGCACACACAGATACACACACACACACTCCCGCATGTGAGACCTGCTTTTGACAGTGTAGCGGAGTAGGCAGACCATTACCATGGTTGGAGTGAAATATACTTGATGTAGATATACCCTCAGACATTTCATCACAATCCACACTATTTTAACCCTTAGAGCGCTAAATGCAGCTCTTGTTGCTCAATGATAAAAGATATCATAATCAAAGCTGTTGAAAACCTATCATGTGGGGACTTGTTTAAAAGAGAGCTCACATGATAGGTTTTCAACAGCACAAGGTAATTAAATTTATATTTTAAAAAAATTTATTTCAGCGCTCTAAAGGTTAATGAATGTTCGTAAAATAAAGCGAATTTCGCCTGCTTCTGATTACTGTTATTGTTCAGCAGGGATGCCAGTTCAGTGTGAGAAAACTCTGTATGATCCAGTGACCTGGCTGGTGAGGCGCACAGGCAGTTTCAGACACGGGTCCCGTTTAAGCGACGTGAACCTGGAAATGTGTTTGATTACCAGCCCAATTTCCCGCCAGGCCCAGTCCAGCACACCATCCTGCTGCCAGGTGCCAGGAAGGCAAAAATATAAAGATAAAGATGATTTTAAAGTCCCATTATATGTGATACTTCAGATAGCTATGTACCATCGCACAGATTAAGACGCTCTCCATGATCTCCTAAATCACTTGTGTAAGCGTAAGCCACAAGAGGCTTTAAACTGGCCCCCTGTGCAGTAGAGAGCACCGCTATTTGGCTATTTAATTTAAACCAAAGACACCGAGCTCAGGAAACCGACCAACTGGACTGAGATACGGTCGTCCCACAGGCGACTGGCACCGGTACACTGGAGCGCCTGTACCAGTCCCAAATCAACGGACCACCCCAGAACTCCAGCAGTACCAAACCCATTTCCACTATCATCCCAATGAACAGCGCATCACAAACTCCAGTCATACTAAACCCCAACCTTCCATCTCCAAACACACAGACACGTATATAATTCACATCTCAGGTGTAATTAGTATGATGGTAAGTGAGGACAAAAACTTTTTTTTAATGGCGTACAAAATTAACATTCCAGGCTCTGGTGGGATCTGAGATATGCAGTTAAGACTGGATTCTTTAATTACTTTTAAAGTTTAAAAAATTGTTTCCCTCAGTGGTGAAAACTTTGAACCTGTCGCTCTTTGCAAGTAAATGATTCTGCCTGAAGCATTAGTGATTAGTCCAGTGAAAGAGCTTCCTGAAACCCATACTGGTTGTAAGTTATAAAGGAGTGAAAGAAGAAAAGGAGGAGAGATATAGAGGGAGCGGGGTGGAGAGGAAAGAGAGAGAAGATGAGAGGGAGCAGGGGAGCGACGTGCCTAAATCGGAGAAGATGAGCAGGAATACAAACTGAGACAGAATCTTAATCCCTGCTGCTCAGAAACAAAGTCTGTCCTGGGACAGAAATTAGTCCAGAGAAAATAAGTGCTATAAGTTAAACGAACAGACAAATATTTCATAATTTGCCACAGTGAAGACGTAGTTTTGAATAAATTCAGCGGACTAATTTGCCTTTTGTCACCATTTTAGCAAGGTGCAATACCATCAGTGACCACAAGGGTTCGCTAGCCTCTGAGGGAATATCGACCCCGGGTCCCCGTTTTGTTTACAGCATTTTTACATTTTGCTGGCAAATTAAGACACTCACCACATGCCAGCTCACCCTTATGTGCTTTTCAGCAGATGTTAGCAGTAAAACAGTTTAATGTAAACCCCCATAATTCTGATGAGACCCATCATAAAGCGCTGGTACAATGCACCCTCGTAATGGGCATAATCACTGCCTTTAAGGACTGTGTAACATCTGGAGCTTAACTGCCATAAGCTCTCCCAGTATAGACACAATGTAAAACACTTCCACTGTGGACTATGGGAAAGTGTGGGAAACTTTGAAATGGATGTGATGTTTAAACCAGAATCTTTCCTCAGTGAATTGTGATCCCCCGTCTGGAATGGTTCTGCGTGTACAGGAATTGGCAAAATATCGTAAATACCTCCGAAAAGCGGCTTTAACTTTGAATCTCCAAATAACAATTACAAAAACTTTAATATCGTTTATCAGTTTTAATTTCAATGCCAATTAGCGGCACTGGTCCGCTTGGGAGAGCAGCACTGCAAAATAATTCTCCAAAGCAGGATGAGAATATTAAAATTGCAGGAGTATCGGTCACAATAACGAGTGAATTATTTAAAGTGGCAAAAGGAACAGCGTCAAAACTTATTTTAAAAAAAAAACTAAAAACAAAAAAACAAACAGCAACAGGAAATCAGGAACTGTGGCTGGAAGTGAAAGTTCTCCAACAGGAACAGACGGACATCAGATAGGACAGTTCCTTATAACTGCAGAACTACAGCTTTTCTAGCAGACATCAAATAATGTTTCAAATAACTATTATGTATCTATGAATGCTATTGCTGAACTAAATGAAGTGATGTTTGTGGATCATGTGGAAGAGTGTTGTGGTTTATAAGAGGCAGAACTGCAGCAGATGAACCCTCCTAGTGCTCCCCATCTCAACAGTCTCTGGCTTCTGGAATATTCCTGGAAAGTTCGGGTCAAAGTTCCCATCTCACGTGTTTGCCTGGTTCCTGGATACCACATTAAAGTTTGTTTTAAGTCATGTGAAATTACAGGAAAACCACCAGAATGTTGGCCTGTTTTGCAAATGAAGATATTTAGAGATGTAATTGTGTCAGACAAAGCCTTAACAAAGCAAACTGCAGTGGAAAACTTCCCGTCGCACTAAGCGTTAGCTGTGTTAGCTCAACGTCCAAAGCCATTTCCTCAGGGACGGTTTAGCATTGCAGGTCTGCCCCTCAGCATATGACACTGATTTCCACACAAACAGGGGTCACGTGTGCTTCGAGTTAAACATGCCCAAATTAACCCACCCCCACAACAGCACCCCCACCCTGCTAATAGCTTGCACGTTTGCACCAAACAAGCAGGAATGCCCAGCGCTCCTTAGCCTAACTGTTTCATAGACTGGTGCAGAGAGTAAGACCTGAAGGTAAAGCCACTTTCACACTACAGCGCCAAATGACCAATTTCAACCTTTGATTCAGATCAGATCCATTACGTCATGACTTGCGTGTATTTATCTTTGCATGTGACCCGTATCTGCCATCAGTGTAAACAAAAGTCTGCCCTAAACTGTCCAGCACGCTCAGATTAACCTTTTGAGCGCCGAATACATTTTCAAGGAATTAAAAATGTAGTTATCCAGAGCTGTTAAAAACCTAACATGTGGCAACTTGTTTAAAAGAGCTCCCCTGCGGGAGCTCTTTTAAACAAGTTGCCACATGATTGGTTTTCAATAGCATCTGACTTTGACATCTTACATCATTGGGCAACCATAGTTTCCCACGGCGCTGAAAGGGTTAAACTACAAAAACAGAGACAGCAAATGGGTACAAATGTACGCCAGCAAGTGCAACTATAAAGGAACGCAAAAAATCTCACAGAGGTCGAACAGCTATAGATCAGATATGTATCTGATCTCGGACCACACCTGGAAGTGTCCCAAATCCGATTTGATACAATCTTAGTTTTTGCACCCGTACTGGTCATATAAAATCTGATCTGTGTCACGTGTTGGCCAAATTTGGGTTATTTTCACCATACAGTGTGAACTTAACCTAAGTTGCACCCTAAGTCGCAGGGAACCTTCATGGGGTGGTGGGTTCTGACCTATCGTGGTGCCGTCCAATCCCATGATGCACTTCATGGCCCGGATGATCTGCTCAGCGACAGGTGGGCACATGGCCGTGGCGTAAACAGCACTGTGAGAGTATGATCTCAGGTAATCCACCAGCTCCTGCACAAAGCACACGGACAGACAGACAGACGTCATTCAACCAGGAGGTAAGCACTAACCCAGAGCTTTCTCAGTGCCACAGGTGGCGTCGTCCGCGGTCAGAATATAGAAGTTTTGTCATGTGTTTCTCCCATCCATCATATCACATTGCATCAGAATTTATTAGTGTACCGCATTTCACAAAGTACTACCATAACACATGATCCAGCGAAGTCTTAAATGCCCCCAGATGATTTCTCTAATTAGTTCCACATCTAGCCTTGCATATTCAGCTGTTTAGGAGATACAGGTGATTGGCACTAAATGCTAAAGAGTGACTTCCTAAATTTGAGTTTCACCTCCTTATAGATAGTAATTATAAGTAAAACTACTATCAAACAGCTGCATTGGCTATAAAGATAATGATCCTGTGTCTGAGGATAATTCTACCTGAGTACTGATCTTTTAAACCAGAGGTGGGCAGCGAGGGCCGTATCTGTCCCTGGTTTTCACACCAACTTCTGGCCTTCAATTAGTTGATTATCTAAATTAGCCAAACCATTTAAGACTGTCCTTGTCTCCCTTCATAAAACATTTTTCTTTCAATCGAATCATTGCAAAAATCTATATTTGTGCATGCAATCAATTAACTCAATTAGTCAGGGTAATTGATAGAAATAAAAACCTGCATAGTGCGTACACACCGGCCCTCCAGGACTGCAAAGTTATTACTGGAAATGTAACGGCCATTATATCCACTAGAGGGCGCAGACTGAACGGTTATGGATAAAGCATTGCGCCTGTGCGGTAAGCTTCCATTGGATTTGATTTAAGGGTGAACTGAACCAGTAAATATGGCATTAATATGAAGTCTTTTTAGTCTGATCAAAGCACCTGCATTTGTTTTGAATCAGCTGAGGTATAAAGGGATGAAACTGAAAACAACATTTTTGTAACATGGTCGTGATAAAAGCATTAGAGGGGTGCTCTCGCTGTCACATGTTCACAGTACAGTGAAAGCTGTAATTCCTCAGGTTCTTTTTTACTGACGAATCTGTGTGTGTGTGTGTGTGTGTGTGTGTGTGTGTGTGTGTGTGTGTGTGTGTGTGTGTGTGATCTACAGCCCTACAGCTCAAGGCCAGCATAATGACACCCAAACCACAGACTCATCCCCCCAGAATCTGTCTATCCTGCGGCCTTTAGGGGGCTGCGTGCGACTGGCCCAGGAGTCCAGATGTGTTTATATGCGATGTGTGTGTGTGTGTGTGCGCGTGTGCACACGTGTATGTGGGTGCACATGTGTGTGCGTGTATGCACAAGTGTCGGTGCCTGTGTATGGATATGTGAATGTGTTTTTGTGTGCTAGTGCATATGTATTTATCGTAAGTGTTAAGTGTGCCTGTACGAGTGTGTGTGTGAGTGTGTGCACATGTGTGTGTGAGTGTATGTGTGTACATGAGCGCTGGTGGTGGGGCACACGTAGTTTAGAGGTATAGCAGAGACGTAACGAGCATCTGCTTCCACTTCAGGCCCACAGGATTAGGAATGCAGAATTGCTTTGTAGGACAAAGCTGATAAGCTGGCAAAATGAGGAAAACGTGTGTGTAACAATCTCTGTCTGTCTGTCTGTCTGTCTCAGTATGGGTGGGGGGTGAGCATTCCAGCCATCTTAAACACACACACCCCTTCACTCAGAGGTGCCTTAATTACTGGGTATATTTCCGTGTGAGTGTGTGTACATATGTCTGCATGCATATGAAAATGTGCCTCTCTGTTTGAGACGAGTGTGTGTGTGTGTGTGTGTGTGTGTGTGTGTGTATGTGCTGGCTTAATCACTGTGAGAGTGAGTGTGTGATAAAGTATGCATCTCATAGTGTGCGGGCTTAATTACTGTGAATGTGACACTGAGTGTGTGTGTGTGTGTGTGTGTGTATGACTGTGCCCTTGTATCAATGCCTTTATTTCTGCATGTGCTTTTGAGGAGAGAAGCACACTGCTTCCTGGTGAAAATACATGCCATGGAACAAGTGTCTTAACTAGATCTAGAACTACATGTTTTTGATGACATCAATAAAAATGTCCATGGGATTAAATAAGAAGGACATGATTTGATTGAGCCTTTAAAAGATTGACATTAAAACAAAACTAAAACAGACATAAAGAGGAAATCTGCTCGATACAGAGCACCTGACAGCCTCACAAGCGGAGTTCCAGATGCCACCAGAACTAAAGCTCTTACAGCCATTGGAAGTTTAATACAGACTTCATAAAGCACCCCCGAAACATTCTATTACTGAACGTGAAATACAGCAGAACAAATAAAATTGTAATTAAATATCAAAAACCAGCCAAGGAAAGTTTACCACAAACATCTGCCAGTGAAGCCAGTATGTTACCATGCCATTCATTACAGCGCCTGGTCGCATTGCATCCTGGGTAATCTGAAACACGCTCCAGCATTCTCCACAAAAAGGAGGCTGGTGCCGCGCCAGTCCTAACACCTCACTAAAACACTGACACTGCGGGGGGGTGGGTTTCAGTTATGGACGCATTCATTCAAAAAGCGTGGGCATCCGGTCTCTTAATCCAAGGAATCCATGATGTGGTTACATACCGATGCTTTAATGCCACATAATACATTATAAAAGTCTCTGAAGCAAATCAGTCATGTATGATGTCAGGGACGATTGGGGGGAGGGGGGGGGGGCATTTGGCAGATGCATGTTACACATCTTCTCTGAAGGAGCACCTAAATCGAGCATCATTCATGTACCAAGTATCTAAATCGTCTAAGTTCTAACCTTTCCTTGTTACACTTGTATTGTCATCTCGCAATCTCCTGTTGCACGGGTGTCTATTCTCGAGTGTTAACCATAATTATTGTTATCATACCTATCTTCTCGTATGTGACACGCCATGACTGAAACATTTATAGACACCAGCATTATGTAGCACTAGAGTTTATGTCTATCTAACTGATAATTTGTGAAAATTGTTTCTTTACTGATTAATGTTCTCTAGCTATTCCAATGATTTGAGCTTGTACTCACAGTACGTCACCGCGTGGCACCTCGTGCCAGTTTGGAGTTGAATGAATCACTGTGGGAAATATAAGCGCTAAACTGGAGATTCTGGTTGCTGGAGACCGCATGAGTGCAGAACCCGAGCGCCCGCTCGTGACATCTTGAAAACTCTGACCTCTAGAGCGGTCACAGGCCATACACTGAAACAGGCTCATTTTCCACCAAAACCAAAATCGATATGTGTCCTGACCTAACCATAACCTACGCCCATACCAAACATCAATGGAATCGGTTGAAATTTGTGGCTTGTCGAGTGTCCACAAGTAAATCTGTACGGATGCGGCGGCAGCAGAGACGATGACCATGAATCCATAGTAGCTGCCTGATTTTGTCTGGGGGCAACAATTAATATGCTGTAATGTGATGCTGAAATTTGGGAAGCTGGCCCGCTACCTTTTTCCCGGCGATGTACCCGCCGGCCGCTCCAAAGCTCTTGGTGAAGGTTCCCATTAGCACGTCCACGTCAGCGGGGTCCACGCCCAGCAGCTCGGTCACCCCTCGTCCCGTCTGCCCCACCGCCCCGATGCTGTGGGCCTCATCCAGGTAGAGGAAGGCCTTGTACTTCTTCTTCAGCGCCACGATTTCAGGCAGACGCACGATGGAGCCCTCCATGCTGGGACACAAACGGAGGACATTTAATCCAAACTACATTCCATTTATTTCGCAAATGCTTGCAACCAAAGGGACTAAAAACAGATTTGACGAGCTAACAGCTCGTCAAATCTGTTTTTAGTCCCTTTGGTTGCAAGTTAATTGAGTTAGCTCACTCGGTTAAGGCACTGCATTTGCGGAGCAGTAGTGACTACTATGGCACTGGTTCGATCCCCGGTCGTACCAACCGGCTGTGGCCGGCAGCTTTTTCAGAAACAGCGCACGATTGGCTGAAGCGCTGTAGGGATGCAAATTGGGAAGGGAAATTAAAAATGATTGCCTTGTTCGTTGCTCAAGTGCCTCCTGTTGGCCTGCCAGGCGCTCGTCAGTGAGATTCTGAGCTTGCTCATGTTCGGGTATCCTCCGCCCTCGTTCTGAACTAGCGATAGTTTCGACCGATAAGTGTAAAGATGCAGGGGCTGACAGGCGCGTGCTTCAGAGGAGAGCCGCAAACTGTCTCTCTCTCCTGAGCTGGCAACAGGGGTTGCATACGAGCAAGCCTTGTACATAGTTCTCGGATTGGGCATTCCAGATTTGGGTGGGATTGGAGATGCCAAATTTATTAAAAAAAAAAAAACAGATTTGACTAAGCAAAGGCTTCCGTGTGGAGAAAAGGGTCTCGCTGGTTTTATTGTGTCAATAATGGGGCTTTAACTACCAATTCTCGAAGTCAGCGATGACGTCACGGGCGTGCCGCCATCTTGATTTGGGGGAAAACAAACCGCGCCCCCCTCTTTTCGCGCTGAGGGAAGATAGCCTACCGTCACTAGTGGTCTCTCTCCTTATTTGTTTTCCTTCTCAATATTTTTTTAGACCCAGTTAAAGGAAATGGATATATCAAGGGGAAAAAAACGAAATCTGATCGTTCGAACTATTGACTGTCTATGGTTCAAACAACCCCAGCAAATGGGCATTTCTGGAGAACGTGCACTACCGCCAAATTACATTTTAGATTTTTTTTTTTTTTGCTCTGTAATTTGTACAGCCAGACACAGCAGTTTTTTGGCATGCCAAAAAATGACAGATACGAACGCACTTTATCCACTGTCGGTACATTGATCAATAAGGGAAATTGACAGTTCAGCCTACCCATCTCTGGATCTGCGCTAACGGCAAACCAACCACCAACCAGACCCCAATTCCTTTAGTTAGCTAGCTTGAATTAGATGGCTTAGGTGTCCTGAAGACAACTAGGTGACCGTGCTTGGATAAATCTACAGATTCCACCTAGAGCAGGCTAAGTTTCAGTGTTTTCTTATCTAATAGCACTTGTGATTAAGAGTTTCACGTTGTTGTTGCTGCAGGGCACTTATTCAGCATATTACCATCAATTTCGGTTTCTGTTGCGGGCGATCAGCTGTTTTGTATCGTAATTAGGAGGCTTTCAAGCACTGCGTTGAGCGACTTTATTATACTAGCTGACTGTTGTGTGCTCAGTTAAGTGCATTCCGCGGTTGCAGAAGCTAGCTACAGATTCCTCCTAGAGCAGGCTAAGTTTCAGTGTTTTCTTATCTAATAGCACTTGTGATTTAGAGAGTCACGTTGTTGTTACTGTTGTTGCTGCAGGGCGCTTATTCAGATTATTACTATCAGTGTCGGTTTCTATAGCGGACGATCAGCTGTTTTGCATAGTAATTAGCGAGGCTTTTAAAGCTGTAGTATACGATTTGAAAGTTTGATCATTATTAATAACCTCATTTAGATGGTGGATATGGTCCTATAGTACAATCTACACAATGTGAAGAGAAAAAAAAACGAAAAAAATCCATTCACTCTAGTGGCTGCAGGGCTGCAGAGACGTTGACCAATGTAAGCCATCCGGCCGGATGGCTTACATTGGTTAACGTCTCTCTCCTACTCTCATCCAATCCCCTCGCTCTATTTGACACTCCCCCAAGAGCTTGCTCTGATTCCCCGTGCTCCGTGTTCCGCCTCGTCCCCGCCCCCTTCCGCGTTATAAACTGCCGGCCGGCTTGTTGCTCTGGTAGAGGGGGTGTGTCTGGGAGTCTCCACGCGGACGGCCACACGTGCTCGGTGGGAAGGATCAGGGAGCACAGAGGGGAGGGGTGTGTGTGTGGGGGCAGGATGCCTTTTTCAAATTTTTCTCAACGTCTCAATCTTTCGCAACTGATTCTCAGATCGTATACTATAGCTTTAAGCACTGCGATTTTGTACGGACAAAGTCCAAGACCGATAAGTTTTAATTTGGTCAAATACCCAGCCTTTCCATCTCCATTTAGAGTTTCTAGATACTGGAGGGCCATGTTACTGAAAAAATAAACGGTTCAGGTGAAAGCTCGCAAGACAAGACACTGGTATCTTATTTCCTCTATATAAATGGAGATTCTTCTGTCTGTCTGTTTGTTTATATGTGTAGTTATTCTTTGGTTTTCAGGACAACTGTTGATTCAATTGACTTCAGACTTGGCAGGCGTATTGCAGAGGACTCTAAGAAGTGCAACGTAAAGTGTGAAGTTGCTTGGTGGAGCAGATCTTGAGAAATCTCGAGAAAGCTGCAAGAAGCACTGCTGCGCAAGCAGAAATACCACAGGCCAAGCAATCAGCCCGTTTCAAACATGTAAGTTCTGAATGGGCATTGCACAAATATTAATCAAATCATATAAGTAATTATGCTGTTAACGAGGACTCTGAATTCCCACATCCAGCACCAATCAGTCCCAATAGAAACACACGCCGTTCTTACTTGAAACAGGCGGAAATTTCCTGGATGGGAATTTATTTATTTATTTATTTTAAAGTTCATATTACAGGGACCACATACAATAAACAAAAATTTCCATACTTGAAATCTGATGCATCATACAGAAATGTGGCTAAAAAGCTCATTTCCATCCCCAGTCCCCAGACAGACGATCAAAGGTACAAGACAGCATGCGTATTGCAAACAACGAACATTATAAAACACTTATCACTACGTACAGTACATAACCACAGGATGGATTTGGCAGTTAAAGAACAGCTGTGGTTGTTTAGTCAGTTGATATTGACTCATGAGATTAAAATTGACGATGGCATTCTACACCTTCTTTGGGTTGAGTTGCTGCAACCAGAATTCTGAATATCACAAACAAATGCAAAGTAATCTCAGTGTCCCCATCACAGAAGTGCAATCTTTCACAAAAGAAAATGAGAGTTTATCGAGAACTGTAAGAGGGGAAAGAGAAAATAGAATCTACACCAGATGAACACTAAAGTAAAAGGAAAGAGAGATGGAACAGAGTGATGGAGACAGAAAGAGAGTGATGGAGACTGGCCGGCCAGCCAGCGTAGTGATACTGCACGGGCTTTTTTGGCTGTGTAAAGCACTGGTGATAATACAGAGACGGTTAGAGACAGGGTATATATCAGCTCACCCTAGCCTGCCCTCACCGCCCTCTCTACTCCGAGCACCAACCTCAGCTGAGCTGCAGTGTGTAATTACAGTGAGACAGACTCGCGCTGAACCCCTGCATGGCATCACCTCCCCAATTCACTTCCAAAAACACTTCTCCAGACCCATTCCCTCAAATCAAGCTCCGCTAACCCAACTCCTCTGACTGACCTCCCACAACCCAACTCCTCTATCTGACCTCTCTAACCCAACTCCTCTGATTGACCTCCCACAACCCAACTCCTCTATCTGACCTCCTCTAACCCAAATCCTCTATCTGACCTCCTCTAACCCAACTCCTCTGACTGACCTCCCACAACCCAACTCCTCTATCTGACCTCCCACAGCCCAACTCCTCTATCTGACCTCTCTAACCCAACTCCTCTATCTGACCTCTCTAACACAACTCCTCTGACTGACCTCCCACAACCCAACTCCTCTATCTGACCTCCTCTAACCCAACTCCTCTGACTGACCTACCACAACCCAACTGCTCTATCTGACCTCTCTAACCCAACTCCTCTGACTGACCTCCCACAACCCAACTCCTCTATCTGACCTCTCTAACCCAACTCCTCTATCTGACCTCTCTAACCCAACTCCTCTGACTGACCTCCCACAACCCAACTCCTCTATCTGACCTCCCACAGCCCAACTCCTCTATCTGACCTCTCTAACCCAACTCCTCTATCTGACCTCTCTAACACAACTCCTCTGACTGACCTCCCACAACCCAACTCCTCTATCTGACCTCCTCTAACCCAACTCCTCTGACTGACCTACCACAACCCAACTGCTCTATCTGACCTCTCTAACCCAACTCCTCTGACTGACCTCCCACAACCCAACTCCTCTATCTGACCTCTCTAACCCAACTCCTCTGACTGACCTCCCACAACCCAACTCCTCTATCTGACCTCTCTAACCCAACTCCTCTGACTGACCTCCCACAACCCAACTCCTCTATCTGACCTCTCTAACCCAACTCCTCTGACTGACCTCCCACAACCCAACTCCTCTAACCCAGCTCCTCTACCTGACCTCCTCTAACCCAACGCCTCTGACTGACCTTCCACAACCCAACTCCTCTATCTGACTTCCTCTAACCCAAATCCTCTAACTGACCTCCTCTAACTCAACCCCTATAACCCAACTCCTCTAACTGACCTCTTCAAACCTAACTCCTCAAACTGACCTCCCCTAACCCAACACTTCAAACCCACCGTCTTCAACTCAATTCCTCTATCTGACCTCCCCAAACCCAGCTCCTCAAACTGACCTCCTCTAAGCCAGCGCCTCTAACCCAACTCTTTCAACTAAACTCCACTATCTGACCTCCTGTAACCCAACTCCTCCAAGTCAACTCCTCAAAATGACCTCCACAAACATACCTCCTTTAACTGACCTCTTCCAACCCAGCACCTCGATCTGACCTCTTCTAATCCAACTCCTCTGACTGGCCCTCTGTAACCCAACTCCTCCTGATCTTCTCTAACCCAGCCCCTCTGAGAAACCCAGTAGAACCCAGCTGCTAACCCCAGTGATTATGGAGGATGGGCAAGTTTGATACCTGTAGATGCCCTCCACCACGATGAGGATCTTCCTCCAGGGCCGGTGAGTGCGAGGCTGTCCGCCGCTCACGGCATCCCTCAGCATGCGCTCCAGACTCTGCATGTCTGTGCAAACAAAGCACAGCGGTTGTTATTCCAACTGCGTCCACCAGATGGAGCTGTTCAACAACTGCACACCGCGACTAAGTTCAGCACTTGAGATGAAACTGGGAAAGGGTGAAAATGAGGAGCAGACTGTAGTAACAGGAAGGCATAAAGCAGGGCTCTCCAAATCCGGCCCTCGAATCCAAATACAGTCCTGGCTTTCCTTCCTTCCAGGCAATCAAGTGAACAATTAATGCTGCTGATTGGCCAGAGATTGTCATCTCACCTGACTCCCAGGTAAAGGGAGGGTGAAAAACCAGCAGTTCTCGGCCCTCGAGGGCCGTGATTTGAGGAGCCCTAGCATAGAGCATGACTGGCAAATAACCAATAGCTAAAACCGCCTGATCATCCACGATGATATTTGTTTGGTTGTTCCGTGGAAGGATCACATTACAAAAATATGACTAGGCCAAGTGTGCATGAGATGGATTCCGCTTTCTATTTGAAGTAAAACAAATTAGGTAGAGCACTCAATGGAGAAACACAAAAATACAGCTAAACAAGCTATTGCACTAGGGGTGTTTCTGTAACTCAGCGATGCCGCCATACGCAGAGCTTTCAAATCCGGATTTATGAAATGACCAGTGCAACTTTTTAAGGAATCACACAGGTCAACAAAATCCAAAAACAGTAAAATTCAATCCGGGGAGACACTAGTAATCCCCCAACCGTTTCTAACCCTCACTCACAGCACCGCAAGATAAGACAAATACAGATGTGAAGAGGAGAGAACATACCAGAATGGATTTGAGGCAGAACAACGCAGCCCCAAAATCAGCAGCGCTATCTGCTAATGCAGGCTAACCTGTTGGGTGGGTCTGTGCGCAGGAATACCAGCTGAATATTAGCTCTCCTACAGGACCAGCACAGCCTCACGAGCACCCAGGCTACACTGACCTGGACTAATGTGAGGAAGAGTAGGACACATGAAGGAGATATGGACACTACCCAACAGACAGTACACACGTGAACTCAAAAACACACACGCACACACACACACACACGTGCACATGCACATGTGAACACAAGTACACACACGCGTACGTGCATCCACACGCATAAACTCACACACACACATACACACACATACACAATCATGCTACTATTGTCAAATAAACACAAACAAACTCACGCAAAGACATGCCCCACACACACGCACGCATACACACACACATGCCCACACACACACGGACACATACACAGGCGCAGACTCGTGCAAACAGACACTAGCTTGCAAATATTTTCAAATACACACACATAAACTCACTCACACAAACAAACACACACATACACGCACACACATACACATGCATAAACTCACACACGCACACACATACACACACACACACACATAAACTCACACACATGCACACACAGGCACACACGCGCGCACACACACACACACACACGAAAGGGTGAGGGGTACGACTGAGCTGATGATTCTGTGTTAATACTTCCTCCCAGAATCTCGTGCACTGAAGCACAGCATCAGTTATGCACCAGCTGATCTTCAGTTCCTTTCCAGCCCTTCATTTTCAGAATTAAACGCCCTAAAACAGGAGCACTTGAAGGGCTCAACAGAACAAATGACTGTGGAATGCGTCTGTGTCTTTTGTGTGACAGTCCAAAGTCAGATCCCATTCACGATAGCTCCGCAGCGGTGTTACTTCTCTCTATTCAACCAAGGGTCCACAGTCACACAAAAGGAGATCTGCAGACAATATCTGGTGCGTAGCTCCAGTATGTAGACCACAGATTCATATCAAATTACCCTTTATATGGGGCAGAAAAGTTCTGAGCCCATTATAATTGTCTTTTTCATTCTTAGTTTTTGAATCCAGTCTCTGTTCTCCATAAGCTAAGAGGAAAGTAAGAAAGAAAAGCTGGCAGCGATCCTGCATGAATTTTAAAACTCGTCTTACTCACTTTCCATTGTAATGCGGGAGGGCATTCCTCCAACAGGCAATTCAATAAATTCCTGTCTGGCTCACTAGACAGTTTTTACCATGAAATAAAGGGAGTCAGGAACCAGATAGATCTCTTATACTGGTCGGTCGATACGGTGGCTGTTAGTTTTGCGGGGCGAGAGAACATAAATATAGGGGTCAGGCACTCGGAGTCGTGCCACTGCCACCAGGGCAGGACAGAATCGGGTGGCTAACTGAGCTAGCACGTTAGCGCAGCATTTTAAAGACCTTCTGCTAGCAGGACGAAGAGAGGAGAAATGACCTCAGAACAAACTTGAGAATAAATTAACGGCACTTTGTAACTGCTTGTACCGTTATGACTTACCAAAACAGTGCACTCAGTGTGGATTTGGACAGTGGCACTGAAATAATAGGAGTGAAAATGATTATTTTCTTTATTCTCAATCCATTTTGGTCCTTAACAGGGATCATTGGGATATGGTCATAAAATGATTTTTATTAGAATTATGAATCCTTATTACTTTATCCTGATATAACTAAGCGAGTGTCGCACTGCTGACTCAACTGCTGGCTTCAACCAGCATTTGCTGTCAGTTAGCAAATCATATTTACAGAAAGTTAATCAGCACCCCTGCGAAATCAGTCAGTCGGCACCTCAGTCAGTCAGTAAATCAGATGGACAGTCAGTCAGAACCCTGCCAATCAATCATTCAGGACCCCCGTCAGTAAATCAGACAGTCAGTTACTAAGCACCCCTCTCAGGCTGTAAATCAGATAGGCAATCAGTCAATCTGTCAGCTGCTCTGTCAGTCTGTAAATCAGATGGGTAATCAGTCAGCAACTCATGCCAATCAGTCAGTCAGCACCCCAGTCAGTCAGTAAATTAGATAAGCAGTCAGCCAACATCTTTTTTTCGGTCAGTAAATCAGATAGACAGCCCGACAGTCAGCACCCCTCTCAGTCAATAAATCGAAAAGAAAATCAGCACCCCTGCTAATCAGCGAGTCAGCGTTCTTTTCAGTTAGTAAATTAGACAGACAGTCAGTCAGTCAGCACCCTTGACAAATCAGTCAGTCGGCTGCGCTGTCAGTCAGTAAATCAGAGATTCAGTCAAACAGACAGTGAGCGCGTCAGCTGCGCAGCTCGATGTCGGTCTTGAGAAGAGCGCCCCAGGTTTCCATCACTCACTGTTGTGTTTGAAGACTCGGATGGTGGCACCAGACAGCCGAGCTCCCAGGATCAGAGATGTGTGGTTCAGCTCATCGCTGAGGATCAGACAGCCCTGTCAGAGGGACGACACAGGAAACAGTCATCTCCTGGGGCTGCCATCTCCATAGCGACAGCGCCTCTGCACAGGAATCACTTCCCCAGTCTTGCCGTTTCCGTACACAATGCACATCAAGGGAGCACGAGGGCAGTATCACCGAACGCGATTAATGAGGTATTCACTAGACAACAACACTGAGCAAAACCCATTAATCACCTTTCAAACTCCAGTCCAGGATCTGATTCCGAAGAGTTCAGAATTTTAACCTGTACAGTTATCCAGCTAACCCCGTAATCCTGCTTCATGAAACAGGCTCCACAAAACAATATTTACTGCTGTAAAGCAGAACTAATTCCAAACGAGCCACTCAGCATATCAAAGATGAGTAAAGAGGTCTATAACTCTCATGGAAATGAATCAGTCTGAACTCTTTATATCATACAGTTGAGTCAGTATTAGAACCTTTATAATATCTTTTTACTGTATTACCACAGTGGGTTTTAAGGCCTATTGAGTTTAAAAAAATTCTACTGGAGATTTTTCAGTGAAAATGGGTTGCCTTCACCTAACAGACTGACATGGTGAAGAAACGAAAAAAATCCATTAGGAATTTTTTGATAAAAAGTGACTTTTTTGAAATTTTCATATTTTGAGATTTTATTACATAACCGATGGTCGAAATATTGGGCAGATGATTCCAATTTACACTTTACTGCTTTCTCATGTTGAAAAAAAAAAGCCATTTGTACCATCATTGTCAATTTATCACAAATTGGTGGTTGCCATAGCAACCAAGTAATTTTCCTAGTCCAAGGTACAATTCAGAAGAATCACTGGACCATGTGTGTATAATTTCTTTTCCCATACTACTGATCACACTAATGCCTTTCATTGCTGACAAAAACCTGAAGTCCTCATTAGGGTGGAGCATTTTGACTGCATAGATCTTCAGATCAGCGCAAAGCAAGAATTTGGCTGGAGGTAGCTTCAGTGGCTCTAGGAAAGTTTTCAGCAATTCGTAATCTTCAGTAGTATCTTCCAGTACCGCTATAAGGAGGAGTTTCCGTACACCATTGTCACTGAATCCTTTATCAGGGGAGGTTCCGTCTTTATATGTGCGCCTTTTCTTGAGTTGAATTCCTGCTTCGAATATCATGTGCTGTACAAGTGCTGTCCATCAACCAAATCATAATGCTGTGGATGAATAAAACTGCTCGACACCTGCTCACAGTTACACGGTTTGTCCCAAAAGCTGTATCGCACTCTGCTGCCACCTAAAGGCTTAATCTGGCTCCTGCGGCTGTACCGGTGGACCAGGTCGGCTAACTAGTGCTGGACTGGCAGCAGCTGTCAGTCGCTAATGTAAGACCCGCCGCGCCTCAGACAGCTATCCACAGGAGACCGGCCGGGGGGCAGGGGGTTGGCCGAGGGTCCCTCTGCACCTTCGAGTGTGAGAGGCTGTTTGCTCGGCGGGTCGACCCTCACTCTCCTGGCTGAAAGTCACATCCGCCCTCCCCCCGAGTTTGAACGAGGCGTTCCAGCACCGTGGATCTCGAACAGTGATTTCCCTGGGTGCCCATTTTAGTCGCACATTGCTGATGCGCACTTCCACCTCTAGGGGGCAGAGTGGGTACAGTCGGAGGTCAGGACCACGACACAAAGTCCCAATCCTTCAACAATCTATGATTGTTTTGCAATTTTGTTTACCTTTCCATTGCATTTTACAGCCATAGACTGTATAAAAAGATGGACACAGCATCGGGGTCTGAAAAGTAAGGCCGATGCGGAAATCTCAAAAATTTGCATTATATTTAATGGCCAGCAGATGGCGAGGTCGGTGGTTGCAGAAAGAAGTTCAATGCTATTGAAGTCTATGACAAAATGACCCTACTTTGCCACCTGATTTATTATTTCATTAACGATTTTTCACATCATTTTATGGAATCTATCGCTAGTTTCAAGTCTCCTTCGATATATTGTGATGTTCATTTTTGTAAAGTATGGTCCCAAGTAGACTAGAATAAAGGATAAAGCCAGAATATGCTTTAGGGGCATGGCTATGCTCTGGTCCTCGTCCGATACGGTCAGATCCAGAGCCACGGTCCCGGATCTTCAGTTCACGCTCTCGTCCAATAGGAATCACATCCGGTTGCAAAATGACAAAATGGCGCAATTCAAATTGCCAAAATCGAGGTTTCCTCAATGGTATGCTGAAACCAATGGGTGACATCACTGTTGCCTCGTCCATCTTTTTATACAGTCTATGTTTACAGCACATGAATAAATTATAAAAACGAAATTCACTGTGTCCATCTTTAGGCTCTAAAGTAGGTCTGCCCAGCCCAGTACCTGTAGACCCGCTGTTCCTTTCATTTCATCTCAATACTCCTTTAGTACATCTGACTCACCAACTGCAGTGAGAAGTACAGCTAAAACAGATGAACTTTGCTCAGGCTTGACTGGAAGCATCATGATAGATCTCCAGGAGCAGGGCTGGAGGACCCAACACTGTAGAAGGGGTCTATAACTCCAGGCTTGGAGGTCCACATTCTCTTTCACTCAATCAGCAGCTTATTTAGGTATTGGTCACTTTTTTGAGCCAATCAGAAACTTGAACTAAGGGCTTAGATGCAGGAATACAGTATATCTGGGCGGCACGTTGGCGTAGTGGTTAGCACTGCCGCCTCACAGCGAAACGTTCGTGGGTTCGAATCCGGCCTGGGGCATTTCTGTGTGGAGTTTGTGTGTTCTCCCCGTGTTCGCGTGGGTTTCCTCTGGGTACTCCGGTTTCCCCCACCTGCAAAAACATGCTTCATAAGAACACTCCTACCAGTGCCCCAGACTGGGGAACTGGAGTTGGTCCCCGGGCGCTGTTCTGTGGTTGCCCACTGCTCCTAATTATAGGATGGGTCAAATGCAGAGGACAAATTATCCCACAGGGTTCAATAAAGTGTATCTTAAATCTTAAAGCCAGTAGACGTAATAGCCTTCCAGGATTTCAGCTTGAGACCCTTAAAGGCAAATTATTTTTACAAGAACAAATTATGTCCAGAAAAGCAAATGAAGGCCCTCCTGAGAGAGCCATTCATCAGTATTTCCTCAGGACGAGCCGCGTCTGATGCTCACCTTTCCTACCAGAGCTGGGATGTTCATGGAGTTGGTAGCAAAGCCCATCCCAAAGGTCATCGCTGACTCCGCCCCCAGGAACTGCGCCACCAGGTCCTCAAGCTCTTTGTGGATACTCAGGTTACCTGGGAGGGGAGGGGAGAGGGAGATACGTAGCTGTCAATCAGTATGTGGGAGGAGCCTCCACAATATCCACAGCTGTTGTGATTACAGTAACATACACAGGGGCACTTTAGGTATCCTGGGGCCTATTGCACGAAGGCGGGTTAAAGGGATTAGCCCAGGATCAGCACGGGATTAGCCTGATCTCAAGCCCCATTTCGGTTGCACAGAGCGTGTGAGCTAAGCCATGGCACTAGTTACTATGGAAACAAAGTCTGTGGAGCTAGCCAGCTCCGGAGCAAGCTTACGAACTAGCTAAGCTCCTGCCTCCTGCCAATTTCACCTCACCTCATTCAGCAGTCACCCAAATTGAAAATCAATGTCCTTAACAGTCATTCTGAATTGTCCACTACCCATTGCTATCTCAGTTATAGTAGGTCCAGAGTAATTATCTTAGAAACTTGTGACCATTGATGTCAGTAAAATAGCCAATATGCGATCATTATATTCAAGTGTCCATGTGACAGTGACCATCACAGTTCAATCAGTCCCCCTTCCATGTCACATTTTAACCATATTTAGAATCCGTCATTATCAGATTTGTCCTTATTCCCCAAGTTGAGACTTCCATCAGAGTAGAAAATGAGCAGTGCTGAATGAAGTAGGTTACTGTGTTTCAGCGCGGTCTTAAATCGCTGCGGTAACCCCCTATAAACAGCACTGCTGCTACTTTACTCCGTCTTTATTCACACTGCGAAGGGTAAGGTAGAGTCGTTGCCTTACTGCTGGACACGAGTGCAATGTCGCTCGCTTCGCAATACTGAAATCAAACATTTTCAGGAGGCTCCCTGACGTAATTGTCTGACGCTAACATTCTACTTTTTAACTTGAGTATGCCTCCATCAGAGGTGATTAAATGCAGTAAGTAAACTCAACTAATCTGTAAACGTCTTCTAGATCGGTCTATCAATTCAGTTTGTATAGGACAAAAAAGGGCTTGTAGCAAAATTAGGTGATGTATATGGGACACAAATATACTTCTACGACTATATTGCTTCAGCCGCGCCTTAACAATGTGCATGACACACACAAGCTCAAACTTTCACGGTCTCACTCGATATTAAATCTGTGTGACAGCGACGGCTTATCTTGTTCACGGTAACGCCGAGGTGCATCAGCTACTCTTTTTTGACAGCGCTGAAACACCTCCCGAGTTTACTTTCACTTGAGTTTAGCTCACTTTAATACTCCTCTCAAACGTCTCGCACCATTCAGACAGAAACTGAAGGAATAGCAAGCAGAGGCATTTCAGATATCCCATCGTCCCTCTGTCTGAACGTGGTCTTTGGGTGTTGCTGGCGCATGCGTTCGCTGCAGCTACTTAGTGTCCATGGTGATGATCAGCGATTCTGTGATCGAGCTCGGGGTCTATTAGAGGTAGCTGTGCGCGCACTCAGCAGGATTAGCGGCGCCGGGCTTCACTTAGCCTATCCTCCTTCACCCGCTGCTGGCTTTGTGCAATCAATTAAGCCAGCGACGCGCTGTTTGGGATATGGCAATCCTCGCTTTGGCGTTGATCCAGGATCTCAGGATCCGACTTTTGTGCAATAGGCCCCTGGGTTACTTCAGACACAAACTGAACAAAATTCTGCGCGTACTAAAAATGGAAATATCCTCAATCAGCGTCCCGGCACTTCGAGACCAAAAACTTATAGCAATATAACAATGTACTGATCTGTATGCTGAGGGGATACTGGGCTCCGATGAGCCATGAGGACCAATGGGCCATATCACTGTTGCCTATTTTAAGCAGCTCTAACATTTGTTGATTACAAATATGCGATGGCTCATTGATCCTCATGACTCATCGGACCCCAGTCTCCCCCGTATCAAACGAAAGAAACAAAGACCTGAGAAACAGAGAGCCTCCCGAATAAAGATATGAATAAAACACAGGAAGAACCTGTTGATAGAGGCTGGGTTAGGTTAACAGGAGACAGGAAACCTTAAATGTTGAGACGAGGACTGGCGCCACTGGACATATTCTGCCTGCTGTGCCCAATCAAGTGCAAATACCAAATATTTTTCAGTCAGTAGCTACAGCAGCTATTGATGGACGGTTTGTTAGCGCTTCTCTTTCCTGTCCTTGCATAGTGGCAGCAATCTACACCCTGGCTGTAGGAATAAGGACAGGAAGCCAAGCAGTATATCCAACACAAAGGCAATCACTACCACACCCGTTTGGCAAACGTCTCGTACGCACCACTCCGCTTCAGTGGGCAAAGTTCAGAATATGCAGGCTGTTAGCACACTTCCTGTCAGCTGTTCCTGTTTCATACATTGGGAAGAGCATAACTTCCATGTGCCAGAACAATGTTTATCGACACCCGACAGTAACAAGTTGCTTAGTACCCCCAGCTAAATCCATAAAAAGGCTGTTAACGCAGTTCAACACCCTTTAAAGTAGTTTTAACACTTCCAGTGGGTGGACGGGCTGTTTACGGGGCTAAACGTCATATACTCCACAAATCTGGTCATGTTACCAGCTTAACTGCCTTTGAGGTAACAGAGAGCAGCTATCACCAGTCAGAAGTATTGAAAAGACTGTTTCATTCAGTTCAGGAATCCCATTTGTTCCTGTCTGATTTCCTAACCAGGGCCCTCTTACTTCAGTTTGCGGTTTAACTGCCCTTGCTCAGAGCACTGGCCCTGTCAGAAGAGTGATGGAGGGAGTTACCTGCCTAACAGTTCCCCTATTACAATGCAGGACAGGAAAACTGCCCATAATCCAGTCTAAGAATAAGGGGCATTGCCTTGCATGAAAATATATCAAATTTTACTCCATTGAATTTTTTTCTGTACTTGTAACATGAGTCAAGGATTACTTACACACCTTAGCTCTGGTATGTGTACACTAATGCACAGAGACTGTAGGATTAAATAAAAAATCAAATGGGTGGAATCCCTCTAAGGAATGTGCAAGACCTGCCACAAAACACCACTAGCTTATGCCACTGCTTTAGCTGAGAGAGATGGGCTGATTTACAATAATACAAGGCTTAAAACGGGCCCATCCATCAAACAGAGTCCAGCCACACACACACACACATACACACATGCACACACAAATAAACACTCATCTCAGCAGTTACAGCAATAAGTCCAGTTAGAATGTCTTCATTGAAGATGTGGGGCAAAAAACTCCACACAGACTAATAAAAACGGTTTGTGGTTTGAGCTGGCCTGGAGGAAATAAACTGGAAGGTGGACTTCAGCCAAGTGAAATGCAGAAGTTTAATTATTTTCCTCATTGTGAGAGAAAAACGGTCAATAACAAAACACGCACTTGCAATCCAACCAGTTCATGTAATGTTCATGTCATCACAATCCCAAAAGTGGCTTATATGCAAGCATATAGGTGATTGAAGTGTTTTATTTCAAAAACACACCTCTTTCACATACAGAGAACAGATAAACACAGAGATAATGATGCCTATAGCACACAATAGACACAAAAGGCTTCGGAGAATGTGTTGGGCTGGGGAGTGTCCCAGCCTTTGAATGCGCTTACTCCCAGTAAAACCCGAGTCCTAAAGGTTAACTAGCAAACATATTTGTCGCAAATTACATACCAATGAGTTTAGCCAACGTGTCTAGCATTCATTTGTCATGCCAAGCTTTGGTAGCAGAAGTCTGCAACCTATGTCAATGAACTAAAGGTTCCCTATCATGTCACCGGGTGCACCAATTAGCCATTACAAGCTATTTCAAAATCTGTTCCTTCATGGCATCACATGGGGAAGTGATCACCCACACTGATCAACTTCAGCCAACCAGTTAATCAGTTCCTTCATCATAATGGGTGGTCACTCTCCCGTGTGATGTCATAATGGACAGATTTTTAAACTGTTCCAAAACTTATTCTGCACCTAAAGTGACTTGAATCTTGATAATTGTTTAGGCACTTTCCCAGATAAAAGGACAGAAAAGCTGTCATACCAGACAATTCAAACCCCCGACAGAGGGATTACCAAAGAAAATAACACGGTGTACTCCAAAAAAATATGGGTGAGGGTCCAACATCACACCTGGCCTTTATTTCTGCCTTATAGTTCAGTGGTTTTCCTTAGCTTCCAGTTAAGAACTACAAAATTAGATAAAGAATGATTTTCACTTTCCTCAAAGAGACGGAGCATTGAGGCCAACCTAGAGCTCGTCAAAGTGAACAGTCCCGACTGCGCTCAATCATACGTTTTCAGGAAATTCCCCATAGGGCATCAGATGTAAAGACATCCCCCAAAAACTTTCCTCAAAAACTGAGAGCAAAGAAATGATTCAAAAAACGTCCAAATTGGTAAAATGAGGTTCTTCAGCTGGTCTTCATAAGAGAACCCCTTTAAGGCATGTGTAATAACGGTGAAACCTCCCAGCGTGAATGAGCTTATCTGATGAGGAAACTTTATACTACATGAAGCTCTAGAGAAGGCCCTTCTTTGCTTGCTTTGGGCAGTAGTTCATTTCTCATTCAATCTGCTTTAACTCCTCTCACCCACGCTCTCATTATTCCAGCCATCTTCATGTGGAGCTGTCAATCAAGACATCAGCTGTCCTATCAGCTGATCATATCCATCCAATACCACGGCGACACACTTACATTGTTAGCCTCTCATCTCACTGCTGTCTTTTGAAATGCGATTCTCTCTCTGCCTTCAGTACGTTCATGCTGCTGTTATGCACAACCTCCATCTCCCCATTCAATAGCTTCATCAGCTTCATCATTAATCGTCCTCTCAGCCTATCAGTCAGCAGTCATCATCCGCCACTACCCCCAGTATCTAGACTCCACAGGGGAATTTATCCCGCTGCGGCTCAGGGGAGACGCTCCTCAGTTACATAATCTCCCAGTCGAGTCCAAGCACCAAAGACTTCGTTAAGACTATCATAACAGCCGTTAATCTGTTCACTCTGTAATCTGTAATAAACGATTACCTTTATATAATTCATTGGTCTCTCCTGATTGAAATAGGCTAAATAGACACTGAGAAGCTTATTATAATCGTCTCCCCTCACAGGCCACTTTTTGCTGACTTTTTTGTCACTTCAACTGCCATAAAAGACAAATATCCTTGACACTTCAACAAGAACGTTACTAACCCCCCTCCCTTTCATACCAAAATAAAAACAGAAGCATAAAAAAAAGAATAATCTGTGCATTATTGCTCACAAAAAAGACTGGCTAGTAATTGATGCACTACTCCATACACATCTCACAAGGCTGGAGACCCTTTGGATGTGTCCTGCTAAAGACCCAGATTCAAGTGTCGGGACAGTTGCTCCCATCAGTACAGCCTGAGTAAAAAAATAATACAAATTCTCTCGGATTTTTCCACTTATTTCTGCAGCCGTCGTTAACCCTTCGAGCGCTGAATACATTTTCAAGGAATTAAAAATGTAGTTATCCTGAGCTGTTGAAAACCTATCATGTGGCAACTTGTTTAAAAGAGCTCCCGCAGGGGAGCTCTTTTAAACAAGTTGCCGCATGATAGGTTTTCAACAGCGTCTGATTTTGATAACTTACATCTATGGGAAACTATAGCTGCCCACGGCGCTGAAAGGGTTGAGCTTGTCCCTCAAACGAAATAAATTGACGTAATTAATAACCAGCCTTTCTTGAGAATTTTGAGAGCAACACAAGGGTTACAGAGAACGGTACATCAGATCCTGCAGGAGTTACAGAACAAGATTTCTGTTGTAAGAGTAAACTGTGCTCGAACTCTGCCTCAACCTGTCGCTGTCACTGAGCCAACATTTCACCACCGCTATTTTATCGAGAGGATCTGTCCAGATTTGTAACAATAAAAAGGCATTTCCTGCTCAAACAGGGTTACTCGTGGTCATTCAATGAATGACTCATTGCCACGGAAACCATGGGGCGGAGATTTATACGGAAAAAAAAAAAGGATCCTTTAGTGCAACATTAACACAGACGCATAAAACGCATCATATACTGTATCTTCACAGGTCAGTAAACTATAACTTGTTTCTCTCTTTCCGATTCCTGTCTGTTAATTATTGTACGGGTCGCACACATGAATGAGGCCACACGCATACATGCCTAAAGTAATGGCTTCTCTTCCATTAATGATTGACAGGGCAATAATTTAAACATGCCCAAAAGCACATCTAATTGATTCAGTTTTTCTCCTTCAGTGAAATAACATTAAATTAACTAATCAGTCAAGTAGCAAACTTAAAGGGATAGTTCACTTTCTGAATGTTTTCATCGTCATTCAATTATACCATATAGTTTGTGAGCGAATAATCTGGATTCTGGCGTTGGCTTTGGACTGTATATTTAAGTTTGAAGGTAGACTATGGCAGTAGTTTTTTTTTTGCTTTGCTATAGTCCTGCGTTCACAACCAGAGAACTAAATTATATCCTCAGCCCCACCCACTCCACTCAGTTTCTTATATTTTATACCTCTTTACAAACCATTTTTTATGATTATATTTAGTTTTTTTGATTGCTGTCACCATTTTGAAAAAGCAGACCATGGTTGACTCTTGACTTGGAAAGAGGCCCCTGACAGTTTCTCATCACCATAAAGTTTTACTATCCACCCACCCACTACTCCCCGCATACACACACACACACACACACACACACACACACACACCCATGACACACACATTACAGAGCAGCACAGATCTGTCAAGTGTGCACAAAGACAGATATTACCAGTCTATCATATGTGTGCAGGACTAGGAAAAGGGGTCACTTGGGATTTTTTTCCATTCTGAGATTAATGGGGTATCTCAGTGATATCCCAGTGATAGTGATATCCCAGCACTACTGTACTGTCAATTTACAACACTTTGCTGTGCACAAATTCACCCAATTTTTTTCTCAAAATGAAAAACTTGGATCACTCTTTGATTTTGTTGGAAAATCTCAATTTTCATAAAATTACCCAAGTGACCCCTTTTCATAGTCCTGCACACATATATATGACAAGAGAGTGGTTTGTAGTAGTAGCAGTAGTAGTTATATGGTAGTAATTTTAATAATCTTGCACAGTCCTTATCTTATTTTCTGTTCGGACTGTTTCCAAAGGTGTTTGCAAGGAAGGAAAGCGGAATCAACATATACAAGTTTTGACACTTGCTTCTATCCGAATCTCCTTTCACATGTTGATCAAACTTAACTCATGACTATAAAAATGTTTAAATTCAGAGAAGATAAAATACATGCACTCTACTGCAGGGACCAGAAAACCATCTCCCTTCCCAAACTTACTCAGGTATAAAGAGTGATGCGTGTTTAATAAGACCCCATGGGAGATGGAGCAGTGCTTGTTATTCTCCCCCTTCTCCGCGAAACAGAGGAAGAAAACGCAGAATAATACAAGCCAAACTATTTTTGAAGGAAACAAACACAAAGACATGAAAGGATTTCCCCACTTTAAGCGTTTACAGTAGTTCCCACAGTCCGTGATTACAGGGAGGAACACATATGGAGTGTTTCCTTTTAGTGTAAGCTGAGAGTGTAAAACCTCACACCACTCTTCCCTACCAGTTAATCTTTCTGTTACAGTGCAGGTAAGAATGGAAAATTATCGGGAAAAACAATCTCTGTCTTCAGTGGAATAAGAACCACAGGTACAAATGCTATTCCCTGTACATTAACCGTACAGTGTACTGAATCACACTAAATCAGTCACATGATCCACTATCCTCATGACGCCTGTGTTTTAATTACTCAACAAATTTGTCTTTGGAAAAACACTGATCATTTCAGCGGGACACATAAACACACATACGCGCGCACACACACACACCTGCGCGCGGGCAGCCTTGTATTTATATCCTTGTGAAGACATTACATTGACTTCCATTCATTCTTTCTATGTCTCTACAGCTTTGCCCTAATCTTAACAATAAGCAACGCATGCCTAACCCAAAGCCTTACCCTAATCTTAACCTATCCCTAATTCTAACCTTACCCCAAACCCTTACCCTAATCTTAACCTAACCCTAATTCTAACCTTACCCCAAACCCTTACCCTAACCTTAACCTATCCCTTATTCTAACCTTAATCCAAACCCTTACCCTAACCTTAACCTATCCCTTATTCTAACCTTAATCCAGACCCTTACCCTAACCTTAACCTAACCCTAATTCTAACCTTAATCCAAACCCTTACCCTAACCTTAACCTAACCCTAATTCTAACCTTACCCCAAACCCTTACCCTAACCTTAACCTAACCCTAATTCTAACCTTACCCCTGACCTTAACTAATAAGCCACTATTTGCCTTTGAAGTTGTGAGGATCGGCAAAACTGCCCTCACAACCCAATAACTGCACCACTCTGTACCAAAAACTTTTTCTAGTCCTCATTGTGTAACAAGTACAAGAACACACACACACACACACAAACAAACACGCGCGCACAAAAACACATATACACATACACGCACACACACACACAAACATGCATGCAAAAAAACACATATACACATACACATACACACACACACTACACTGGTTAAATTCAGATGATGTCAGTGATTTGGAAAATGCTTGAAATATTCAATGAGATTAATGAGGACTCAGGGTTAATATTAATGCTACAGTTAATTTGGGTAAGAACAGGCACTCAAGGTCAGACAGAAGGAACGTGCTCAGCTCTGCATAACATACAGACATCAGAAATTAATCCAGCCTCACGGACACACTCACAGATTAGGAAACGCCCAGCATATCTAGTCTCAGAAATTCACTGGGGCGACACTCTCAGGTGAAAATAACCTCAGGTGCTTCTGCGCTTGAGTTTCCCAGACATAATGTGTGCATTGCAGCGTGTCTTGTAAAAAAGGTGACGTGCTCTCATGCATACATTCTGACAGCAGCGAGTGTTTACAGCGCACACACAGCTCTGAGCAACAGAGCACACACCTGCTCTCTCTTCAGAGACAAGCTCAGGATGAAAATATCCAAAAATGCTCCAAGAAAGTTCCCAAAATACTCTCCTGGTACTCATAAGTACCTTTATTAATCCAAATGAATTATTAAGTCATATTAAGTCAGGACGAGAGCAATTTTATCCATTTAGTTTTATCTCTAGTGACCAATTTTGCAGCTTTTCTGCCAGTTTAGCGCACTTTTTCCGAGATCGTTGTGCCAGGAGACTGCACTTCTGCTGAGATGTACAAAGCTCAAAGCTGTCACTGTCAGGAAACAAGCCCTGTTCAGCACGAACTCATTAGAGCCAAAATGGCTTCTCACATGTAATGGAGGGAAGTTTTCCTTCATCTGCAGGAGCCAAAATGGTTTCTCACAGGTGAAGAGGGAGAACAGTTTCTTTGATTCGTTTGCAGCCTCTTTTTGCAGACAGGTTTATAGCCTCCGATAATTTTTCAAGCTGACAATGTTTCTCACCAGCTCTCGGTGCCCGACTCTATAATTAATCCAGCGTACAGTAAAACTGTGCGTAACTTAACAAGGGATGAATAATTCATGAGACATAGCAGTCAGAGCCGGCTAATTAAGGAGTGCTGCTTTCAAACAATGCGGAGAAACACAAGTGTCACACGCTGCCACGAAACACCGACTTTCGCGGTCATATACTTGCTCAATCGGCCCCATTCACACGAGGTAAAATGTGGTGGGTCCGGATATTACACTGCCAATTAGCCAAATGCAGAAAATACACACAGTTTTACTCGTGTTTTCTGTGAAAATGCAGGTCTTCCTCATCTAAGAGTTTCAGTTTTACCACAGGTCTCACTGAGAATCTGCATGCTGACAGGAGAACAGGATCCGAAAATTCTGTCAACCTCACCCACCAAGTACAGAATACAGAGCGTTTTGGCGGCAAATCACAATTAAACTCAAACTTCTCTCTAGACGGCACAGAGTCCCGCGATCATATCTCACGGCCAAACGAAAATTGGAATTATTTGCATAACTGCAACAGGCCATTCTGTGGTGTAAATGTATAGCACCTCCAGGACGGCACGGCCATCATTTCTGCGACACGTACTGCATAAAAATGAAGCATTAGAGCAGGAAGCTGTGACAAGGTCGACTATAAAGGGGCGCACGCACAGAATGACCAGCTGTGGACTGTCCTCAACACTCTGGACAGGTCATTGTGGCAAACAGACTTGAAGTCCGCAGAACTGCCTCAGTAATCCTGACTGACCTGACCACGCACAGCAGACAATGGACTTCGGTGAAGTCTGTATTTTTCCAGGCAGTGGTAGAATTTTAATCAACTTTAGTACCCACTCAGTTCACGCCATGTGGATTTAAATAAAGACAGTTCTTTTTTGGTTTGACTGTGTTTGCATAAACTTTGAATGAACCGGAATTACAGCCCTTTCAGAGATTTTCACTGTCCAAATATTTTTGAACCTCGCAGCATATTCAAATTCCTTTGCTCAGCAGGTGTTCCTGTTCAGAGTGACTTGCAGCAAGATACGCTTGCAAATCCTTGCGACGTAAGCAACGTGCCACGGAAAATAAATGAAACAAGGCTGAACTAAAGCCTCAGGAAATGAATAAGTGCAAGTAGCGGTTATGGTTAGCGGGGGCTCCAGGCTGTCTCCATGCATGTAACCGGCAGCGATTGTGTTTCAGAGGTTACCCTCCACAGATCCCCACAAGCACTCCAACAGCACAGTCAAAAAGTAATCACACAGATAAGTATCGAATTAAAAATGTATGAAAACAATTACTTAACCCTTAGAGCGCTGAAATAAATTTTTAAAAAATATAAATTTAATTATCTTGCGCTGTTGAAAACCTATCATGTGGTGACTTGTTTAAAAGAGCTCCCTAGTGGGTTTTCAACAGCTCTGATTTTGATATCTTACATCATCACGCAACAATAGCTGCATTCAGCGCTCTAAGGGTTAATATAATGGTAATCTAACATGATCTGATAGGGAGAGTGAGGAGGGAAAGTGACCGTGAATACAAGTTTAAAAGCTTAGAAAAACATGTTTCAGCTGGTTGTTCTCACTGCAGGTGATGGAGAACCCCAGGTTCTACTGGATTTTGTAATACCTAAGCAGCACTTGAGTAGCCCATCTATAGCTCAGCTAAAATGCAAAGCATTGAAAGCAGAGAGAATGGGGGAGGCTCTCTCTAGTTGTGGGAGAGGTGAGGTGAAAGATCGAGATAGAGGACGTACGCGTCGGGCGACCGCACACCCACCCATTTCCTGCCTTGTGCTGCAGACCCCCAACCCATACTCGTCCGTGGTGTCGGCCACAGTTTTCAGGAAGCTGGCGTTGTTCTCGGCAAAGCCCAGATAGTTGTAGGAGCCCATGTTTATGACATTCTCAAGGGTTCTGCCTGTTAACCTGCCAAACAAAAAGATATTTCAGTTTTTCGCTTTCCTTTTTCCAAAATTAGCCCCTTACTCACTTGTTCCAGATTGAGATATGTCTGTGAAAATTTACGTGTTTCTTCTTTTTCTGAACCATGCTTGACCAGAAGGTGAGTGGCACAGATTATACTGGGAAACCAGATACTCCACTCCACTGTTTCCAGCATGCTTAAGTTCCTGCAGACGAGTGCTATAGCAGGCATGGCTAGAAAATTCTGGCTTAAAAAGACTCCTCCATAGAATTTTGTTCCACTTGCCCTAATTATACACCTGAATCTGCTAATTAGCACAATAGCCTGAAGGCAAACTAGCGTGTGAAATCAGTCGGCTGAGTTTATGAGAGAAGTAAACACAAGCCAGGCCCTCAGGTGGTTGGGTTGTCGAGTTGAGCACAGTTGGCACTGAACGAATATTGGTTAACCCCATAAACTCTTACGTTTACTTAAGTTTTCCCTTGATAAGTGGGTTCAAAGAAAGAGGAAACTTTTTTTCATGTTGTAGGACAAGGTCACGTACGTGTTCTGTATCAGTTAGTGACAGCGCTTCACTGAATATACCTCACACTTATACTGAGAGACGCAATCAAACCCAGGACGCCATGTTTTTATGGCCACAACTAACATCAAAAGGAAAATATCCAGGTCTTGAACATAATTTAATATCCGTTTCCCTGTATTTTAGCAGAATGTATTTGGGATTTTAGGAAACCTGAGGATCTTTGCTCAAATGTTAAATAGGCCTGAAGTTCCTCAGGTTTGAATACAGCAGCTGCATTTATGGGGTTAGGAGGTAGGCCAATGGGGCTATGAGTTCTGCAAGCTCTGTTGTGGTGGTCACGGTACCTGAAAGTCCAGTTGTAGTCATCGGAAACTCGCTCTATCAGATCGAAAACGGGCCCGGGCAAGCTGCAAATGGGTCGGTTCCAGCTGTCTCGCACTCTCATGTACAAGTTCCGTGTGTAGAAGTTCTCGAAGTCCTGGTAAAGCGGCACAAAGTCCTGCAGACGGACAATTTGAAAGGAAGCAGCCGTTAGATCTGGGTTTGGGAGTTCCGTCATGTTCAGCAGGTTTAATCTTTTGTGCAGGGACTCAGGGAGCAATGAATTCTGGGAATGGTGAAGCACACGAGGACTGACAATGCGCTCTTTATCGCTTGCCTAATGACCATCCTTACACTAGGGCCGTGAGAGCAGAGTCGAAGTGCTCATTAAGATAGAAAACAAAGCACCAAAACAACAAAGCTATAGCATACAAATGGAAAGCATGAGCAGCACCGATTGTAAAGCACTTTGCTGTGGCGTAATTGCTTGCGGTTACTAGGGAGCATGTCAACAAACGTCAGAACCACAGTGATTACTGTGGAAGACCCTACAGTAACCCACACTCTTCCATGCTTGTACGCCACAGGGACACACCACTGCGATTTCTCAAATCATCCTACAGCTGTACTTGAATGTAAACCATACTCTTAAGCAATCATTCCATGATTATTTTCAGCACAGGAATACAAGAATCTGGATTAGTGTAGATTACACTTCATGCTTCCTGTACACAAAAATGGAAAACCAGAATTCTGCCCTTTAAAGCAAGCAAAGGACCAAAGGTAAATCCAGAAAGTAGCAAACAGTTTTTTATGGATATCTGATTCCATCATTTTCTTTCACCATTAAGCACAAAAGCAGAAAGGAAACAGATTTATTTTTGTGTCCTTGGTCAAACAGTTCCTTTTTTGACTGGTTATACAGTTACTAGCAATGACCATTAAAGTGTCACAGCCAAAATTTGAGCACAGGCGTTCACAGTTGTCCTCTCCAAACAAAGAAATTTGGTGTGAAGTCTTATAAAGGAACTCTTACAAAGATAAGCAGCGCAGAGAGCAGCACAACTACAGCAATCATCGCCGCTCTGCAGGGTATTAATTATGTCTTTTCGCAGGACAGTCCTCCATTCAATTCACTTCAAAGCTTTTGTCTTTAACAACAGCAGGGCGCTAATAACTATTCCCTCAATACAGCGGGAGGGCACACACCTGAAAAAAAGTCTTCAGTCGATCCCAAAGAACGGCAAACCTTCACAGCAGGAAGGCCGTGATAATCACTGTTTCACTCTTTGTATGAACAGAGGTTTCGCTCACCTATTGCCCTTTGTTTTACTTCCCGTATTTGCACAATCCAAGGGGAACTTATGAAAGAAATTAGGAAAGAAAAAAACTCAACTAAAGGCAACATCCGCTAAGATTAAATTACGCAGATGTTAATCTGCAGAAAGACAAAGGGTGGTGTTCTTCTAAATGGGTCGATGGGGTTGGTTCATGGTTGGGGGGTCTGGAGGTGGTTTGGAATGTGTTGCAGGGTGGGAGAGGAACATGTTTGGTGTGTTACCTTCTGTTCCTCTCTCTCTTGGGCGAGGTGACATTTCTCAAGGCCGACGGCTCGCAGGAAGTCCCTCAAGTAGCCGAACAAGGTGACGATCCCGAAGCCCACATAGGTCATGACAGCCACATAGAGCGGGGCCTGCTCAAAACATTCACTCCCTCTGGAGGCAGCATCCCTCTCCCTGGGAACAGCATTCCTGGAGCCATTCTCCTGACCCAAGACAAGAGTGACAAACATGTTACAAGTCATATGGCACAAGTCTAACTCAACCTGCCGTGCTGAAGATACGCAAACTCAACTCAAACTCATGGAAGCGCAGTGCTCAAACTCCACAACCAGGCATGATGTCGCATCAGCGCCAAGGCTAAACAAAGCCGAAACATTCAATATAATGGTGTGTCAGGAAGTCTTTGGATTAGAACAACGGGTTAAGATGACACACACACACGTGCATGTGCACCAAACGGGAACATTCCCAAGGTCAGGAAGTTAAAAGTACTTCCATGTTTTCCTTCCATGACCGTAGCTACACTGTAAACCCTGATATTGTGGTGAACTCAAATGTTTTGTCGAAAATGATTACCTCAAAAAAACTGTGTAGGCCAACTTAATTGCATTGTGTGGAAGGAACTTGAAGAAAATAAGGTAAAGTTATTTTTTACATGTTTTTTAAGTGCTGTGAACCCAAGACCACTAAGTTGGCACACACAATTCTTTAGAGGTAATCGATTTCCACAAAACATTTGAGTTCACTTGTCAGCATTTACAGTGCAGCTGATTTCACTAATTAGTACAACCTGGAGACTGAAGAGTTGTTCTCATTAGTACAGTAAATCCAGGTGGTTGGAACCAAACACTTCGGAGGACTATACTTTCTGACCCTGGATTTTACACCTCTGATGCGCACATGTATGCATTGGCATGCTTGCAAGCACACACTTACACACTCAGGCACACAAAAATACGCATGCATTCACGTGCAGGCACACGTGCATGCACACCAACATGCGCACACACAAACACACACACACACACACACACATACACTCTCGCATCACCATCTCATTGAATTGACATGAATCAGCTGACAACAAATCAGAATTTCTGCACATGATTGCATAGGAACTGCTTCTATATTAAGCATAATATTACTTGTACACTATGAATGAATACAACCACATTTTGGAAAAAGTTAGGATGACCCTCATTGTATTAAATTGAAAACAATGCAGTTTTTTTTTTTTTAAATAACCACTCATTCCATGTTTTATGACTAAGCAAATTCCAGAAAAGTTGAACCACAGGTGTTTTCACCTGAGTGATATCACATGTCCAGGCTGGGATTTAAACACCCAATCACAGGGCTCCCAGACATATGTCTTTGCTGTGAGCCACTCACAGGCACAGTACTTCACTTCTGATGGGCTCAAGCACAGAGAAGACAGCAGAGTTTCTGGAAGTTTTCTTTTTTGACATATGGCTTCCTCAGTTCATAGCACAGTGTTCACTTGCATTTGTGGATGCAATAGTGAATGGTATTTATTGGCAAAGTTTTTCGGAAGTAGTCCCAGCCCATTTGGCTAGATCCATCACAAAAGTTTGTCCATTTTCAGCACTGTGCCATTTGAGGGATCAAAGATCAGGGGCACTTAGTATTAATTTTCAACCTCTACACAGAAATTTCTCTAGATTTCCTCAATCTTTCAACAATATTATGCACTGTAAAGAGTGAAATCAATAAAATCTTCGAGACAACTTATTGAGATACAATGCTGCTTGAAAGTATGAGAAATCTAAACTGCTATGGGGGTTTTCTGTTGTGTTACCACGATTTTCTGATTTTTTCATCACCAGTTTTTTCTACATGAAATTTCAGGTTTATGTTTATCTATTGCATGTACTTGTTTGGAGGGAATTGAGTGAGAAGCCAAAAAAAACTAAATGAAACATGGAATCAGAGTATATGGAAAAGTAAGTGAACCCCTAGCTGCACTGGTAAAGTCCAGTAGGTAAGATTCAGTTGAAAAACAATTTGGGTGCTTAATTAAACAATTAATCAGACCAATCAAATGAGGAAAGGGGTTGGAAAACACTGATTAAAAGAGAGAGGAAACCAACCAAAGCAAGGTGTACCCACACAGAACAACAATGCTGAGGGAACAGGAGATATTCGAAGACATGAGGAAGAAGGTAGTGACAGCCCAGCAGTCTGGGGAAAGCTATAAGACCATCTCCAAAAGATTCCAGCTCCATCCATCCACTGTAAGACAAATCATTTACAAATGGACGGCATTCAACACGACTGATATGCCTACAAGTGGATGCCCATCAAAACTATCATCAAGATGGACCAAAAAAATAAAAAATCAGGCGAAGGTCACCCCACACACATTATAGGGACCTCTCTGGCTTCTGGGGCAAATGTAAATTGTCTGCAATCAGACAAAAATTGAATAGACATGACATTCATGGTGTGTGTGTGTGTGTGTGTGTGTGTGTGTGTGGGGGGGGGTGCAAGAGGGAGTCGTCTGTTCTTAAGAAAGAAAGAACAGAGCTGCCCATTTCAACAGAGAGCACCTATACAAAACAGAGGCCTTCACAAAGTCCACTCTTTGGACAGATGAGTCCAAAATAGAATTTTTGGTCGCAATCAAAGCCGCCATGTTTAGAGAAAAGCCAACACTGTCAGGGTTTCAGCCCTGCCGGATGCCAAAGGCAATCCAGCGGGTTCTAGGACCATGGGCCTGAGGGAAAGCAGACTCAAAATGCCAAGGCTGGGGGTGAAGAAGTGGGTTTTAACAACAAAAGGCACATAACAAAACAAACGGGAAACAAGGTTCCAAATCATAAAGATACAAACAGGAGAGGTGACTACTGACATTCTCACAGACCCACTTGTGGGGAGTGAATGCAGAGGCACTTACGGCTGGCACCTGCCAACCCTAAAAACTCCGCTTGATTACTCCACCTTAATGGCCCGCAGGTGGAGCCCATCAAGGTGGAGGTGCAAGAATGTAGAGGGGGAGGGGCTGTAAGGTCCAACCATTAGGCTGCTTTCACACGGACCTTGAAAGCAGATTTTTTCAACAGATTACATTCAAAGTCAATGCAAAACACGCCAATACCGCCAGTATTCGCGTGTATTGCATTGTCTTTGAATGTAACTGTCGCTATAAAAATTGCTTTCATGTCCGGTGTGAAAGCGCTTGACAAACACTGCATTCAAAGAAAAGAACCTCCAGCCAACAGTGAAGCATGGTGGAGGAAATGTGAAGGTCTGGAGCTGCTTTTCTGCCTCTGGACCGGGACACATGCATTCTCAGGCCTCTCAACAAGTTCTTGATCAGAATCTCCTGCCATCAGCCAAGGAGTTAAAGCTGGACCGAAGATGGGTTATACAACAAGACAATGACCCAAAGCATTCCAGCAAAACTACCAAGGAATGGGTTAAAAGATTAGAGGCTTCGTGCTCTGGGTTGGCCTAGTCAAATTCCAGACCTCAGTCCAAAAGAAATGTTGTGGCTAGACCTGAGTGTGGGCGGTACATGCCAGAAGTCCATCCAACCTCTCTCTACTGGCTGAGTTCCGCAAGCAGGAATGGGCAAAAATCCCCAAGAGCAGATGCGAGAGACTGGTCAGTGGTCACAGAAGACATTTGGCTGAAGTAATGGCTGCAGAAGGTGGTGCCACAAGCTACTGACTTCAATGGTTCTTTTGCACATGGCAAATTTTCAGTTTTTGTGAGATGAACCACTTTTGTTGAATAAATAATGAAAATATATCGTTTTTTTTGTTATTGTCCATTATTTGGAAAGTCTGCTCTACTGATTGAGGTTTGGATGTACATTTAATAAGGATATTTATTTATTTATTCATTTATTTATTTATTTTTTACAAAAAACAATGACCATAACTGGAGGGTTGACAAACTTTCAAGCAGCGTTGTAAGTTATTTTAAGACTTCTGGATTATTCTGTTAGTTTTCTGCAAAGTATAGCACTGACCACTCATTTGTAAAAAATGAAGTATTTTGTTTTGCGCAGTTTTCAAATAAATGCAGTTCAAAGATGAATTAGAAATTGCTACTTCATTTTCTTTCAGGCATTTTTTATATTGTTCCAAATGGGGTTGTATATATAATTACAACCGATGAATTGTTTACTGATTTACATTTTATACATGCAGAAGAATTCATCTTTAGAATCTTACCGAGGACATCTAAAGTAAATATTAGAGTATATTAGCATAAGATATTAGAGTATATTAGAGTATATTAGCACAACATTTCATGTTGTGTTGAAATTGTCATGGAACGACTGTACAATCATGCCGAAATGAAAAACATCTTAACCATAATCAAACTGTTTTTCTGGGAGTTGGGGGCGGGACTTTGACAAGCGATTTTGCTTCTCCCGCGACCCTTTCGGTCATGATACATGTTGTGTTGGAAAAGGGCAGTTTCACAGTCTTGAGCATATTTTTATGTGTTCTATTGATTTGCTAAATTGTTGTGTACTTCACATGAGAAAAAGAATTCCTATAACATGATGAATTCTTGGAGGCGATAAAATACGAAAATGGATGGAAAATATCTGCTCCGAGGACAAAATAACGCAATTATAACTTCTTAAAATGTCTAATTTTACTGTCTCATTTTCCTAATTCTAATTTTAAGGTCAAAGTACGTCCATTATTGCTTTAAAATGAATGAGAAAACATACTTTTTTTAACAATAATTACATGTTTTCCAACGATTCAGAAGCTTGATGGAATGACCTTGCGGTGATCCACAAGTTTCACCAGAAGGCCATGGGCGCTGCCATGACAGAATGCCTACATCCGCTGTCCGGTTTTGTGTCTCCGGTAGCCTTGATGCCAGTGACAGCAACAAACAGAGCCAGCTAGCCCAAACAACAAAAACATCAGAAATAATGACATCAATAGGATGTTCATCATTTGATCACTCACCGCTGAAAATAAGCATATATATCTGCGGAAATAAAAGCACAATAACGTCTTTGTAAATATATTTAATTGTTCCGATGTTTGGATAACCGAAGGGAGCTTTGGTTTAATGAATAACGCTGCCTTGCACAGAATAGCTGCTGCATGACTACATGATTTCCCTAATCCGGCAATACACGAGCAGTGGACTGTCTCCACGACTCCACTTTCCCTCAGCATTACCCACGCAGTGTGTTTAGCTTGACTGACGCTCTGGCTGGGCTCAATAGCTGCCTTCAGAAATATGAAGTCGCTGTGTTTCTTGAGCAGTACTTTACCTATTTTGTTACTATGCAGGTAATTATATGCCTGCATGATTTTATCATTTCGCAATTCTTTGCCATCAACGCCTTCGGAAAACACAAGGTAACTAGAGGCACTCCTTGAGTGCAAACCTCCGCCAAGACAGCACAGTGGTAATCTTGCCAAGTGAACATGGCTCTTAAGAAATTTAAGGTTTTTCACATAACTGAAGTACTCTTTTCATAGCCCAGGTCATGACATAATTGACATGACCCTATATTTCACCTTTTGCGAAAATCGCATTGGCTGAGAGCGTGGGGAGAAAGAAGTCGCTTAGCGTTACATCTCTGCTGTTTCTACTAAGCCAAACTGAATATCGAGTGTAACATTGGTTGAATCGGTATGGCTCAGCGCTGCAGGAGGATAGTTAAGCTGGATATATAGTTCTCGCGTCGACTCCTCTCAAAGGGCACGCCGTCGCCTCAACGCCGTCGTGGACCTTTCGAAGCTCTGTGTTGAGGTTGTTTGCGTCGTGCTGTGCCGCGAAGCAATTCACCGCAAAACCACCAGGTGGCGTCAGGTTTCCGGAAGTGATGTAGTAGAGTGGACCAATCAGTGCCCTTGCGGTCTGCGTCGCTTTGACGTGCAGTTAAGAAATTTTCGAGGTGCACGGCAGGCGACGCAGAGGCTCTGCGGCAGGGGGATTCACGTCGCCGCAGAGGCTCTGCGTCGCGACGGCGTCGGTTCGACGCAGAACCATAAATCCAGCTTTAAGCGCCACTGACATAACTAAGTTCACGTTACGTAGCGAGGTAGCGTGCACGCAATACTTTTTCAAAACCAATATATAACATTAGTTTGTTACCCAGCGAGCTGACATTAGCTAGCTACTCAGTTGACTGAATTTACAAAGCGTTGCTCGTTCAGCCACGAATGTCTGTGACTCAGAGACTGGGTACATAAGCAGAGCGATGTAGTTACCGCAGTGCTAACATACATTAAGCGCGAAGGGAAATTACATTTGCTTTCCATGAAATTGCGCAAATGTGTTAAACAGAATGAGAAAGTTATGAAAGTCGTTGAGTAAATTTTGGGTTTCTTGCCAGTCAAAATTAGGCAGTAGTTCTCTCCGGTTTAAAGGCCGGAAGTGACGTAGCTCAGCAGGTCCTTGGACGCCTCAAACCTGTAGCAATAATTTGTTTACGGAATAGACGTTTTGATCGTGCAGGTGTTCCTCGTGTTATCGAGCGAAGTGCTGCATGCAGTCGAAGTAAAAATCACTTTTGAGGCGTCCAAGGACCCGCTGAGCTACGTCACTTCCGGCCTTTAAACCGGAGAGAACTACTGCCTAATTTTGACCGTTTGTTGCTCACTATAGCTCTCAACAAATGCAAAATTTACTCAACTCGTTTCATAACTTTCATATGACACGCCCACTATTGTAAAATCCCCTATATCTGCAACATAGGATTTTGCGATGGTTGCTGTGGTGGGCATATTGTCTGACCGATCGCCGTCAAAATCAAGAGTCAATCCCTGATGTAATAGACCCACCCACAAAATTTCAGCGATATCCATTCATTACTTTTTGAGTTATCTTGCTCACAAGCAAACAAACAGACGGATGGCACCAAACTCATATACCTCCTGCCAACTACGTTTGGCGGAGGTTGATAATTTACCATGTGGTTGTATCAAACATCGGGCCATTGTTTCATGTCATCTACCCACCCTGTGAGAAGTGACGGGTGCGGCACTGTAACGGAATGGTCCTCGTGACTTTTTAAAACATCCGTCCAGTGTATCCACCTGCATTTTGTCTCCACTTGCATTAGCTAAAAGCCGGCTTTTACAGCTCTGCAACCGTGAACAGACACATCAACTGGAAGAGAAGACCCGGCACCCGCTATGATTTATGGGTAACGTCACGAAGCGGGTGGATAGCGCCAAAAACGCGCGCCATAAGCCAGTATCAAGTACTTTCAAATGCAGCAACTGTAAGGGAGTCAGTGGCTCGGGGGTCGGACGGTACAGTCACTGCAGGTGCTGATGCGACCTGGACTGACCGACCATGGGCGCACAACCCATTGTCTCTCGAGACAGATGCAGGCCAAAGAATGACCTGACTTCGCCAAGTGCTTCACACGGGTCTTCTTCATGAACATGACTAGATATAGATCTTATTTTCTCTGACTAACGGCAGAATGTAATTTTATGCGAATTGATAGACTATTTAAAATATCAACTGAAAGTTAAAATGGATAAAAAAATACTGATGCCTCGTGCCCTAGTTTCAGACGGGAGATTACACTTATTTTATTATTTTTATACTGCACACCAGGCCACAAAGAGGCATAGGCATGCAAATTTTAACGGTCGTTCGTATGTGGCAAAAATTGCGTAGAAATACTGTCTTTCATCCGGGATTCAAAGCTTTTAGGAGAGGCCCACATTGCATGTACTAAAGCTGTCTGTAACAGTAGACCCACGGAAGTAAAGTATGCCAGGTTACTTCCTACGAATAATTGATTTTAATATATAACCAGCGAAGGCAAATCCATTTTTTCTTCACTCATGGATGTGATACCATAAGCTTAGCCCTTCCACTGTGACTCACCATCAGAGTACATTCATCTGATGTTTGGGTTTCTCTATCTGTTCGAATATTTGTTTGTTGCACAAACGTCACATAATTCTGTTGATGAAAATAAATGAATAGTTGTTATTTAGGAGGCATGAATAGGGTTGTTTTATCATAATGTAGGCATTTACGCCATTTGTCTTAGCAACTTCGTAATGATCTCTCAGCTAAATACAGTTCAACGAGAGCCGAGCTCCCTGCGGTCACAGAACAAATCACACCCGCTTTATCGCCGCTATCTGAGCGAAGCCCTTCCTAAGTATATTTGTCGCTGTTGAGAATACAGTTCTGATAACCAACTCTTATCTACGGCAACGCCAGAGAGAATTGCTCTTTTGACGTATCACTGCATGGTTGCATTACATGAATGAATGCAGCCCACAGCAACCTGTTGCAAACCCATACGCGGAGGTTTAAAGAGGATGCGCTTTAGTGCAAGGTAAATGAGACCATAGGCTACATCTTCCATGCAGAAAACGATGTCATCAAGCCTTAATGCTGTGCGCACTGTGGTTAACCTACATGCTTCCTGCTTCTGGGTTTGTTGCGATCTTCGCAACGCTTCAGTCCAGCTACACAACCAAAGGAAGAAACTAAATTATATCATTTTATCATCGATTGAACGGCAGCAACTGAAAAATACGTACAGCTATGTTTTATATATTATCAACACATATGTCCATGCATACGGCGGCTTAATGCCAAAGTCTCGATAGCTCAAACAGGTGGGAGGAATTATAGTTTGGTAGCACTTGCAAGTGAGCTAAGTCTTCCAACTGTACAGTAGTGCGTTAGTTTATTTATTTTTCACATATATGTTCCTTGTCAAGTTTAAGGCTTAAATAATAACACCCAATGACTTTGTTATGGAAGCGGCTATCGAATGTTTTCTCACTTCTGCTAGTAATGCTTTCAGCGGAAGAAAACTGGAGGATATTCGAACTGAGAAGTTCGGGCGTCATATTCTTAGTTTCACCTTCATAACGATAAAAAAAAGTGACGTGTACCTGTCCAGTTTTGTTGAATCCATTTTTCTTGATTGTGCCACTCTTCAAGTTGTCCTTATTGAAGTGAGGCTTCACATGTATATTACGAACTGGGTCCACAGTTCTTGTCATTCCTACCCTGTGAAAACAGACGACTGAGAGATGCAGGAAGCGAAGTGTTCACCTCTTAGAATCCCAGGTATGGGACCGGTTTGTTAGGGTTATTAGGGCAATGACTTCCTTAAAATCTGCATGCGTACCCATACTGAGCCGTAAAATTTCAAATCAGTGCCGTGTTTACTTATGGCATTGGTGTGTTTTTTGGTGGGGAGTATTTGATCGATATCTGTTTATAGCTTCCATGGTAATTAAGTCCTGGGTAATCTATCTCCATAGAGAATGAAATATCATCTGTCACGTTAATCTGGATCGTGGATTTTTTTTTCCTGTGTTCTATGCGCACAGACACATTGAGTATGAAATAAAACAGAGAATATGCCATAGTAAATTTGAGGTCTTCACCTCTTTATGGGGTAATCTGCGCACGAATCATAGCTCTTCATAGTCTTTCTAAAACCGGATCACTGTCCAAATGCGTATACCGGCAACTGCATGCGCAGTTTTATGCGCCCATATGCACTTATGCAAACGTATTGGACTGGGGTCTGTTGCATGAAATTGGTTTTCCTTTGCACATTTTTCAAGATTTGTGTTTTGAATCAAACAACGTGCTACATTTCGCATGTCTGCATTTATTTCATGATTATTTAATTTTTTGAACAGATCAAACTACAGCTGTGGCATTGAATGAGTCCGCGTTTCAGGTCAGGGAAAGTACTGGGACAAATGATCAGCTGTTTCAAATGGAAAAATTCTGCCTTTTCACTCGAATTGATCGTTAGTGGAACATGTGTGCATCAGAACATGGGTTGTGTTACGCAGATGTTTGCAGAGTCTAGTTTGAGCTGGATGATCAAGCGTAAGAAAAGTACGGGAGGGAAGGGAAGACCAAAAAAGATACCGTGAGAATGAAAGGATAAAATATCTACAGAAAAAAAAGAAAAAAAAGAGGGAAGTGGCTATTCGCCGCGCAGCGCTTCCGTGCGAAACTTCAAAGAGTGGGGCGGATTATAAAATGAAATCTCTTATTGGCCCAGCTGCTGGGCAAATAGCAGAAGTGCTTCTGTTATCTGCCATGCCGTGGTGCGAATAGCAGAACTGTTTTTCTTATTGGCCCCGCTGCGGGGCAGATAGCTGATGTATTTACCTCAACTCACCCCGCTGCGGGGCGAATAGCCACTTCCAAAAAAGGAAGTGAGTCGCTACTGGGACTTACCGCAGGACATAACAGAGATCTGGACCTCTTGAGAAGAATTTGAGAGTATGATAACCAGATAGCCAGCAGCCATACCACTATTCAATCAGCTCCAGCTGCGTGGCTTGGTTAGTGCTCAGATGGGAGACCACCTGGGAAAACCAAGTTGCTGCTAGAAAAGGTGTTGGTGGGCCAATAGGTTGCGATCTTCCCTCCCAATGTCATGGATAAATTCCCAACCTGGCTCTTTTGACCTGCCACCTAATCATCCCCTGATCTAATTGGCTATGCAATTTGTCCTCTCCCTCACCTCAACCCCAGAGGGCTCCCTTGAAAATGAGATTTCAACCTCAACGGGACTTCCCTGGTTAAATAAAAATAAATAAAATAAGTGAAAGAGTTGAGGAAAGGGTAACTTCCATGAAGTCATATACATTGCAGCGTGGGTATCAAAGGACATGATGCATACTGGACTTGGAAAGACAGGTTAGAAAGGCTATTTTTCCAAGTGTCCACGTTGTATTAACACAAACAGAAGAAAATAGCACTCTGAGCTGTGAGGTAGTGGTGCTTCAACACTACTGGAGAGTATGAGATCCATTGCTTTGTCTGAGACGGCAATAAAACAGTACTGTCATGTCAGGAGTGCCGATGAATTCAGAAGCGCAGGGGCCAAATATAATCAGCCCAGGTCACTCCCCCCCCCTTACCTCGCTATGGAGTGGCCAGAGATTCATGATTACGGTCTCAAGAACAAACATCTAATGAACGACACTGCTTATGCAATCTCATCGAGATTGCAAACGTGAATTCATTTAATTTCTCATCAACATTCGAAGTGTCTTGTAACAGTACTTGGCACCGCTCTGACCAGCTAACAAAGCACATACCCCTCACAAACACCAAGGCCTGTCCTGCTTGTAAATTTATGAAATGACCAGATCATGAAACCTAGTTTAGTCTGGATTAAGAAAGGGAGACAGACTCACAGAGCAGAGTCAACTAATCTGGTGGATGATGAAGCTGAAAATTTAGCTCTTTTATTATCTGGTTTAAAATTTGCCGTCGATCGGTTGTTGATCGCTTCCGCTGCATATCAATTCTCAGTACAACAGATGTGATTGGTGTTTTATGACAAATTCCTGTGTACCAGCGTAGAAGTTTGCTTCCTGAGGCACAGTATTTCCCAGTGGTGTGGTGGCCCGCTTTTTAAAAATAATTTGGAAACAATGTAAAGATGTGCTTATAGCTGTGTCTGAGTTGGGATCATGTCAGGGGAACATGCACTGGACATCACTTAGAGACATTGGCAAAAATGATTTTATGATGCCTGTGGACTGTAATGTTTTGTTGATGCGAGCAAGCTCATAGGAGACCTTGGCCTCTTCAGCTGTTCCTGATCCAGCACATGAACATAAGTTCCTCTGTTTTGCTTGGGAAGAACCGGAAGAAGTCTCGTGTCAGAGAATTTCACTTCCAACTTTGAAAAGCTTGCTGATGCTGTAAAGACTGTTGCCCCTGCTAACAGTAAAGAAATTGAGAGACTAACTGCTGCACTACTTTGAGAGCAGTTGGTGCCATCCAGCCTGACTCCATTTATGAATTGCCGCAACTTCCACAACAGTGCAACGAATTGTAACTGCCCTGATATTACCCTGAGATTGAGTTAATGCACAGGTACAATGCTACCCTTAGTTCTATAGCTAACGCATTAGCTCTCATGCTAGCTACGCCATTGCCTTCACTCTGAATTTGCTGAACTGCAAGCTATGGATGTTATGCAGCTTGCTTTGCAAACTGTGGGCTTAATTGTCAGACAAAATGGCAAAGACCTTGGGTTTAGTGCAGGCTGTTGCCTTGGGTGGGTTGTTCCTGAAGGATATCTTTATAAATTAAAACAGCTACCTCTGATAATCCTGTCAAAAAGTACCTTTAGATTAATCACTTTTGTTTAGCTATAAAATTCAATGTAATCTTGTTCTAAAATGAGATTGAATGATGGGGGTAATTGAATGATGTGGATAACATTTTTAACATTTGAACATAAATGTGTCAATACCAGGTTTCATCTCACAAAATGAAACCAAACATGCAGTCACTGGTTCCAGATTATGATATTTAGATTTTAAATAGGCATGGTCCTTCTCTGTGCAAGATTATTGAAACTATTGTAGTCAGCCATCTGTGCTGAACAGTTTATGCATCACATTTTCTGGCATGAGACAATTAGTTCTCCGATTGTAGATTTTCATGAGTAGTTCTTCAGATGTAGTTGTTGTTTATTTTGCTGATCTTTTTTTTCTAAAAGTGAATGTTTCACTCTGCTTATGTGCTCTGCTAATCCGAACTTTAAGCAAGACTGTTTCAATTTATATTTTCTTTTTTTCAGAAAGGGGCTTTTCAACCAACAGAGAACCTATGTCGGCATTTTGACCAAAAATAGGTTGGTTCGTAACCTAAAACACTGGTTCCCAGTGAGACAAGATGCTATTTGGATTTGAACGGGAATTTGACGACATGGGTCACCAGTGGGCGTCTACAGTGCCTGACAAAAGTCTTGTCACTTATCCAAGTTGTAGGAACAACAAATAATAACCTGACTTGTAGTTGATCAACTGGAATCAAAAATGGCTTATATGAAAGGCAAAGCCTTCTAGATTATGTGAAATATACCAAAATAGAGTTTTGTGTCATTCATTGAGTTTTATAATTTAATTTGTACAGAACGGTCAGATTTTGCTTGGACAAAAGTCTTGTCGAATTGAAAAAAATGCAGAAATTATACATACACTTTATTTTGAATACACAAATATGCCACTATAATATCAGAACATAAAGCCATGGTGCCTTGGAAAAAAGAATTAATATTGCATATGACTCCCATGAGCTTGGAGGACTGCATCCATACGTCTTGGCAATGACTGAGATAACTTGATGATGAAATCATCTGGAATGGCATAGAAAGCAGTCTTGCAGGACTCCCAGAGTTCATCAAGATTCTATGGTTTCATCTTCCAAGCCTCCTCCTTCATCTTGCCCCTGAAATGCTCAATAATTGTTCATGTCAGGTGACTGGGTTGGCCAATCCTGGAGTACCCTCACCTTCTTCGCTTTCAGGAACTGTGACATGGAGGCAGAAGAATGAGAAGGAGCAGCAGTATAAGTAGGGCAGCAAGAACTTCTTGATATTTCAGGCTGTTGATGTTGCCATCCACTCTGCAAATCTTTCTCACACCCCCATACTGGATGTAACAACAAACCATGATTTTTCCTCCACCAAACATGATTGTTTTCTGGGAGAATCTTGGGTCCATGAGGGTTCCAACAGGTCTTGTACGGCGACTGGGATGCAGTTCAATGGATGCTTCACCAGAAAAATAAACTTTCAGCCACTTTTCCAGTATCAGTCCTTTCTGCGAGCTGTGGGCCTTGGCAAATGCAATGCAGGTTTTATGTTTTCTGTTCAATGCCGGCTTCTGTGTACTAATTTGGCTATGAAAACCACTTTGAGAGAGAATTTGACAAACTCTTCTTGTAGATACCGGGATTTTTGGTGACATTTCCTCATGTAGCTTCACTGTAGTTGAAGAAGGGCTGGCCTTGTACAGTTGAAGCAACAAACGGTCCTTTCAAACAGTTGTCATACCAGGGTCTGTCTGACCTGCGCTTGCCATGAACGTCACCAGTTTCTTCAAATCTTTTTCTCATCCCCTCCACTTGACAGTTGGATACATTAAAGATGTCTGCCACCTCAGCAGCAGACTCAGTCTTCAAGCTCTTGATGATCAGCACTTTGGTCTGTGGTTGAATCTTTGGTATGTTGTCAGAGGTCTAGTCGCACCTCATATGAAAGTCTGGTGTGCTGGGGTTATTTCTATACACATCTGGGAATGTGTTAATTTCAGTATTTGTCATAGGTTAAACTCTAATCTGCGATTTGTTGCATCATCTGAAGAGACGACAAGACTTTTGTCCCAGCAAAAACAGATGTTATGGGCTTAGCCAAGCTGTGAACATCAGAACACTTTTTGACGGTTTCATTTTGCACCAAATTATTAATGTGAAAGCCCTTGACATTAAAATGGACCATTTATTGTAACAATTGATTGGTTAGAGATAAAGTTATATGCTATTTTTAGTTACTATGTCCTTATGCGACAAGACTTTTGTCAGGCACTGTACTCAACCCGTCAAAACAAACAAGCAAACCAGACTGGAATCTGGAACTGGTGCTGGAATCAAAATGAGTCGGTTTGCTACATGTCAACCCCAGATAGCTGCAACTTCGGGCCGGATTCTAGCCTGATCAGCTGGAGTCGACACAGAGCGGGATCAGATCTAGAGTGGAGGTCCTTGCTATCTGGGACTGGTTCTGTGGTTCCGGAACAGAGCTGGGGCCTATTGCACGAAGGCGGGATAAGGGATAAGCCCAGGATCGGCATGGGATTAGCCTGATCTCAAGTCCCATTTCGGTTGCACAGAGCGTGTGAGCTAAGCCATGGCACTAGTTACTATGGAAACAAAGTCTGTGGAGCTAGCCAGCTCCGGAGCAAGCTTACGAACTAGCTAAGCTTCTGTCTCCAGCCAATATCACATCACCTCATTCAGCAGTCACCCAAATTGAAAATCAATGTCCTTAACAGTCATTCTGAATTGTCCACTACACTTTGCTATCTCAATTATAGTAGGCCCAGAGTAATTATCTTACAAACTTGTGACCATTGATGTCAGTAATATACCCAATATTCGATCATTATATTCAAGTATCCGTGTGACAGTGACCATCACAGTTCAATCAGTCCTCCTTCCATGTCACATTTTAACAATATTTAGAATCCGTCATAATCAGATTTTCCTTATTCCCCATGTTTAAACTTCCATCAGAGTAGAAAATGAGCGCTGTATGAAGTAGGTTACCGTGTTTCAGCGCGGTCTTAAATCGCTGCGGTAACCCCCTACCTACTGCACTGCTGCTACTTTTCTCCGGCTTTATTCCGACTGCGACGGGTAAGGTGGAGTCGTTGCCTTATTGCTGGACACGAGTGCAATGTCGCTCGCTTCGCGATACTGGAATCAAACATTTTCAGGAGGCTCCTCGACGTAATTTTCTGACGTTAACATTTTACTTTTTAACTTGAGTATGCCTCCATCAGAGGTGATTAAAAGCAGAAAGTAAACTCAACTAATCTGAAAACGTCTTCTGGATCGGACTATCAATTCAGTTTGTATAGGACAAGAAAGGGCTCGTAGCAAAATTGCGAAGCATAAATGGAGTATAAATACACTTAAGATGGTCACCCGAGATTTTAATCACACAAATATCATGCGCATTGCACACACAAACTCCCAAGTAATCCCTCTTGCTCAATGTTATATCTGTTTGATAGCGACGGCTTATCTTGTTCACGGTAACGCCGAAGTGTATCAACTACTCCTTTTTGACGGTACTGAAACGCCTCCCGAGTTTACTTTCACTTGAGTTTAGCTCACTTTAATACTCCTCTCAAACGTCTTGCACCATTCAGACAGAAACTAAACGAATAGCAAGCAGAGGCATTTCAGATATCCCATCGTCCGTCTGTCTGAACGTGGTCTTTGAGTGTCGCTGGCGCATGCGTTCGCTGCAGCTACTTAGTGTCCATGGTGATGATCAGCGATTCTGTGATCGACCTCGGGGTCTATTTGAGGTAGCCGTGTGCGCGCACTCAGCAGGATTAGCGGCGCCGGGCTTCACTTAGCCTATCCTCCTTCACCCGCTGCTGGCTTTGTGCAATCAATTAAGCCAGCAACGCGCTGTTTGGGATATGGCAATCCTCGCTTTGGCGTTGATCCAGGATCTCAGGATCCGACTTTTGTGCAATAGGCCCCTGGTGTGCAAATGGGGACTCCATTGGCTCTATGTTGGTTAAAAAACCCATAAAGTTGACATGGTTCTCCTGCTGCAATGTATGCATTGATGATTCCAGGCTGTACTGCACTGCTGTGGGTGGATTCATTGTGACTGCATCAGTATACAACCTCCACTAATGCTAAAACTAAATGGTGGTCTGGTTCAATATGAAATGGAATTTTAGTTGTCTGTATGACTGTGGTTCTATGACTGGGCTACTCAACATTATTCAGAAAGGGCTGGTGTGGGTGCAGGCTTTCATTCCATCCAAGCAGTTACACACCTGCTACTATGAATCAAGCTTCTTAGTAAAGAATCTCGGGGGTGATTAGTAGAATCAGGTGTGTAACTGCTTGGTTGGAATGAAAGCTTGCACCCACACGAGTCCTTTCTGGATAATATCGAATGGCCCTGTTTTATGACTATGTGAAAGACCTCCTGACTTTATGGCAAAAAACGTGAAAATGTTTGAAGGGCCATGATGAAGTTAGTATGCGGATATTTGAGCTGGGGTGTGTCATCAGTCACGAGGTTCCATAGGCATTTCTGGCAAGGCCTTGGATTGCATGCTCTCCTTTAGCCCTGAAGCACTCCTGCCTGGTGGGAACTGCTTGTTTATGAGCAATTAGAGGATTGGACTTTGAAAAATAAAAAGAAAAATATTGTCTGATGACTTTCAGGAACCAATTGATTGGACGGATAAGGCCAAGATACACCTTGATCAGAGTGATGGAGAACCGAAAGCGTGGAATTAATGAGCGACTATTCTGGATCCTTGGCACATAACTCCATCGGTCAAGCATAGTGGTGGCTGTGTGACTGACAGCTTGAGATTGCATGGCTGCATCTGCTACTGGTTAAATTGTCTGTACTGATGATGTAACCAGTGATTAGATCAACAGGGTGATGGCCAAACTGTACATAAACTTGCTTTAGTTATTAACCCCTTAAACTCTGGCGATTTTCACTTGAGTTTCCCCTTAAGTGGTTTCAAAGTTAGAAAAATATTTTTTCCCTCATTTTTTGGAACAGTGTCACATGCGTATTCTGAATGTGCTGGCTGAAGCGCTTCATTGAAGCTACATCACACTTATACTGAATGAAGTATTCAACCATATTTGCCCTATGTTTATGGCTGCAGAGTTACCTTCAAATAGAAAACATATAAATCTTGCATATGATTTTCTACACGTTATCTTGTAATTCAGCAGGATATGATTGGGATTTTCGGAAACTTTGAGATCTCCAGTAGTATTTCAGATAGTTTCACAGGTTTGAACAAAACGGCAGCATTTGAGGAACCCGCAAATGGGACTGCAGAGTTGAAGGGGGGGGGGAATGGTTAAATCAGGGTGAAAACCTGCCAACACGGGTAATTACTTCATGTCACCTTACTTTTGAACATTATGAAGAGACAAGAATGACGTTTGTTTTACTTCCCATTTTACCTTTCATTTTTATGGCCTGGGGAGCATACTGTGAATATGGGGCATCCAATCTTATGCTAGCTGAAATACACAATCATGCAGCTCTATGGCAACAGTTCAGAAGCTTGCCATTCGCACAACACAATTTAGAATGTTGTGTCTCTTCATTGTCAAAGAAAACTTTGACAACAAACAAAAAAAGTCAAGTTCATTTCTATTGCATAATATGTTACTGTATTATAATTGGTGCCTGCGCAGGTATTTCCTGTGCTCACATGATCAGTTAGCTTACTGTTCTGGGAAACAAAACCAAACTTCGCTGTTTCAGCTGACCCTGGAAATTGCGAAACTGATTTCACACCCTGGGGCAGATTCTTGCAGAAGCTGATTTGGAGCATGTGATCTCACTCACTCTTTCAACACTTGTTAAACTGTTTGATTTAGCAAGCACTAGGAAATTTTTTTGAATGATCTGCTCACCTAGAAATCACAAGCTTGGCAAAATGTGGTCAGATCACATTCATAAGGAGAGGTTATATAAACTGTTTGGCGAATCCTAATCAGTTTTTTTTTCCTCCCAGAGAACGATATTTGAATGCTGTCATAAAATCACTTTCATTCGCAATTCAATATAAAAGGAGCCTGAAATTGTCTTGCCAGGGGACCAATTAGAAAGTGCAATAGAAGAAATGTTCTTAAGCAACTGTAATCAGGAGTTGATTATTGACATATATAGCAAGCTTGGTCTTAATCTGGCACCCTGATCTGCAATTCTGTAAATGCCAGCACTTTAAACAAATTAAACTTTAAAAAGTAAGGAAACCAGCTGCAAAACATTCTTGAGATGCTCAACTTGAGTTTTTGAGCCTGCACAAACTCATTTTTGCAAAGCACTTGGAATTTGCTCATCTTCAAATCCCTGCAGTTGCACAAACTAATTTTTGATAGAACTTGGAAGTTGAAGCTAAGCCAACTCAAATACTTTGCAGCTTATTTTTTTTAAAGGCGAGTTTACTTTTTTTATTTATTTATTTGCCGTGTTTTCTAAAAAAAATTTACTGCATATTCTCATGGAACCCACTTAGATGAGTGGAAAGGTAAAGAAAATAACAAGAAATACATTGTTACATCGGAAAAAAATTACAAATATCCTGTGTTATGGATGAGACACAAAAAGACAGGCATTTTGGGGAGACACATTGAATTCGGCAAACTTGAAAATCTAATGCAGAAAGTTTAACATCTACATAATGTAGGATGCCTGGCTGATCATAAAAATTGATGAAATTTGTGATTGCATTTCATTTCCCTTCCTATTCAGCAACTTGCTTGTCTACCCAAAGTAGGCTGCCTTTGATTGTGTGTTTTCCCGGCCCCGGCTGTGTCTTGTTTGATGGTTATTTCCTAATGGCTCTGTGACATGTTTTTAAACCCCCTGCTTTGAGTTTCAAGTAATTTTATATTGGTGCTTAGAATTAGTCAATATTTCCAGTAAAAACTCTGTCTTTGTCAAGTGTAATCTAATCTTTAATGACAACAATTCGTGGAAGCTTTCTTCTTTACTTAGTCGACTTGAACAAGCTTCCAAGCCCAGTCAGGGTTGAGGATTGGGACCGCATTCATGTTAATCCTTCCAAGTCTGTTCCTCTGTCCAGTTTGTTAGGAACATGCACCCAATTCTTCTACAGTCATCAGGATTGGAACCAAGTTTCCCTCATGCTACTCCATCATCCTGTGGGACAGTTTGGTGCTGGCGAAGTGTGCAATCCATCTCGCTGTACCCTGGAAGCCATTGACTTGCAATTAGTTGCCCAGCTTCACCTATTACAACTGTATGGAACTGTGCTCTCTGCCCTCTTCCTCTGGGGCTCCCTTCTAAAGTTTTACAATACTGCTGTCAATAAACCTACCTATTCAATTGTACTACACCTCTGCACTGGATTCCCTGGCCTGGAACATTACAATTTGTACTTTAATTTCTATTTTTATGAGGAAAAAGCAATGTTACTGATGTGACTCTATTGCAGGGCTCTCCAAATCACGGTGCTCGGGGGTGAAGTACTGCTGGTTTTCCACTCTCCCTTCCCCTGGGAGTCAGGTGTGACGACAGTCTGGATAATCAGTGGCAATAATTGTTCATTTAATTGCCTGGGAGGAGAGAAAACCAGAGCTGGATTTGGATTTGAGGGCAGATTTGGCTAGCCCTGCATTAATGCGTTATGTCACTTTTATCTTTTACTTCTGTAATGGTAATAACATGCAAATTTGTCAGTACAGGGGTCCCATGAAATTTGTACACCAGAGTATACACACTAAAGGTTCGTGTAAAACATTTATTTGGTGAGACAGTAACTTTACTTTTTCATGCTCAGCTTGACATTAAACTGCCCGATTATTATACTTCGTGTGTCCTGGATAAATTTCCAGCCTTCAGCCTGCTGTGTTATCGTTTAGTCAGTCAGAAATCGCATGGCTTTGCTCCCTCTACCTCAGCTGATGGGTGATGAGCGTCCTGGCACAAAATGGCCGCTTCACGTCACCCATCCATCCATGGATCTCCATCAGCCACAGATATGAGGGAAGAAAATCTAATATTTAACTTCCTTTCAAGTTTTTTGCATATACGCCTTTAATGAGAATGTAAACACACTAAACGAGTCACAGTTGTGCAGCAGACGTGCAGTAATGGTTTTGAACTGTGACAAGAATACTAGACTCCTGAGCTTCATTTGTTTCTATAATGTGTTTGTGACCACGTAGTCCCAAAAGTAAGACGCCCATTGTCAAAGCACAATCTGAACGCACGGAGCACAAGTTCAATAAAGGCGTGGTCAGTGGTAGTATTTTAGTGGCGTGGCAGCCCATATTTCGAGCTCAGTGTCAGGCGCAAGGTCCAAAAGGGCTGGAATATATGGCTTGATTAATGAGTAAGAGCGTTTTGTCCGTAAGATGCCATAAACCAGTCATAAGATCATCTTCCATTCACTTGAAAGCTAGCCATGCTTGCTCCCTGGCGGATTACTGATACGATGGTGGATTCTGTAAGACATCAAATGGACAGATTTCAATTATGGCGAAAAAGAAGTCCAAATGCGCTAGTCCATTGAGAATGTACGACCTACTTTCCAAAAATGTTGGAACACAATGGAAAATGAAATAAATGTCAGAAATGCGTTGCTGTATAGCATGGTATTGAGTCACTGACCAAACCCAGCATATGAAAGAGAGTACGCTCAGGATTTTTTCACCTCACCATGTTAAGTTGAGATTTGAATCCACCATATTCAAGAGTCTCTCTTGATCGTGACCAAGGCATCCTGTGATCTTGAGAAAAAAATTATGTCAAGATCACAGGGTAAAAGGGGAATTGATTAAAGCAATTTCCCCACAGCACCAATCTAATTTGAATCGAATTGATTTTGCAAATCCATCACGGTGTTTGCCAACAGAATTCGGACTGCATCACAGTAAAAGGTTTCCACTTTGGCATTCAACATCCATAGCTGGCTGGCACTTGTTGTGCAGGCCAGTTTTGGATTGCTGCCCCATTCATTCAGCCTTCCACCTGCCAAAGGTTTAGAGTTTTGCCATAAGTTTTCATTTTCCATTAATTTATTTGTTGCATTGGTTGATTATTACATGTATGCTTATGCCTACAAATTTCAGGGTCGAGTTTGCTTCGCTGAATATTGAGACTTGACATTGAGATATCATGTTGGTTATACTGTCCATGCAGTATGTTGGTTCGGGTAATTAGGAGTACATTTGTGATGCCAATCAAAAGAGTCCATCCATCCTGTTTCTGCCTAACTAAGGTCTCAGGGGAGCTGGAGCCTCTACCGGCTGACTTTGGGCATAAGGCAGAGACCCATGCAATCCATCCCAGAGCACACACACCATTCACTCTCACACCTGTTGGCATTGTAGTGTCTCCAATTAGCCAAATATGCATGTCTTTGGGCTGTAAGAGGAAACCCACGTGAGCAGAACGGGGAGAACATGCACATAGAATGGCCCCAGGCCAGATTTGAACCCATGACCACCTTGCTGCAACATGGCAGTGCTAACCATTGTGCCAGCAAGCCACCCTTGATCTTTCAGTGAATACGCAGCTGACCTACACCCGGAAATAATAAACTATATAAAATAGGTCATTTTGGGCCTCTGAACACTGTATATTAGCATGTCTAAATATAAGTAAAGGTTACTACAACCCTAATTCCAAAATAGTTGGGACAAAGTGTAAATTGTGAAAAAAATCAAAATGCAATGACTTTCAAATCACACCAGCCAGTATTTTATTCACAATAGCACAGAGATTACATAGCAAATGTTGAAACTGAGAAATTTTACAATTTTATCCACAAAATGAGCTCATTTTAAATTTGATGGCTGCGGCCTGTTTACCGTGGTGTAGCATCCCCTCTTCTTTTTAACACAGAGTGGAGGCGTCTGGGCATTGAGGAAACAAGTTTCTTGAGTTTAGACATTGGAATTTGATCCCACACTTGTTTAATACAGGCTTCCAGCTGCTGGAGAGTTTTGGGTCTCCTTTGACGGACTTTTCGTTTAATTACGTGCCAAATGTTCTCAATCGGTGAAAGATCAGGACTGCAGGCAGGCCAGTTCAGCACACGGACACTTCTACTATGAAGCCATGCTGTTGTAATAGTTGCAGTATGTGGTTTTGCATTGTCCTGCTGAAATACACAAGGCCTTCCCTGGAATAGATGTCCTCTGGAGGGGAGCATATGTTGCTCTAAAACCTTTACATACCTTTCAGCATTCATGGTACTTTTTAAAACGTGCAAGTGTCCCACACCATATGCACTAATGCATCCCCATACCATCAGAGATGCTGGCTTTTGAACTGCATGCTGATGACAGGAGGGGTGGTCTTTCTCCTGTTTAGCCCAGAGGACACAACGCCCATGATTTCCAACAAGAATGTCAAATTTGGACTTGTCTGACCACAGGACACTTTGCCACTTTGCTACAGTCCATTTTAAATGAGCCTTGGCCCACAGAACACGGCGGTGCTTCTGGATCATGCTCAACAATGGCTTCCTTTTTGCATGATAGAGTTTTAGGTGGCATCTGTGGATGGCACGGCTGACTGTGTTTACAGACAGTGGTTTCTTGAAGTATTCCTGGGCCCATTTAGTAATGTCAATGACAGAATCATGCCGGTGAGTGATGCAGTGGCGTCTGAGGGCCCGAAGATCACGGGCATCCAGTAAAGGTCTTCGGCCTTGTCCCTTACATACAGAGATTTTTCCAGTTTCTCTGAATCTTGTGATGATGCACTGTCGATGATGAGACCTTCAAAGCCTTTGCAATTTGACGTTGAGGAGCATTGTTTTTAAAGTATTTCACAATTTTTTTTACGCAAGCCTTCACAGGTTGGAGAGCCTCTGGCCATCTTTACTTCTGCGAGACTCAGCCTCTCTAAGACATCCCTTTTATAGCCAATGACGTTACACACCTGATGCCAGTTAACATAAATACTTGCTAAATGTTCTTTCAGGTGATTCTTTAATATATTAATTGCTTTTTCAGCCCTTTTTTTTTTGCCTGTGTCCCAACTTTTTTGAGACTGGTTGCAGCCAGAAAATTTGAAATAAGCTCATTTTGTGGATAAAAATGTAAAATGTCTCAGTTTCAACATTTGAAGTGTTATCTATGTTCTATTGTAAATAGCATTTTGACTCATGTGATCTGAAAGTCATTGCATTTTGATTTTATTCACAATTTACACTTTGTCCCAACTATTTCGGAATTGGGGTTGTACATGTGACTGCATATAGTAGTGCTGGTTTAAACCAAATTAACCTGTTTTCCTCTGTGCTGGCATGCACATTATTGACGCTCCGCAAAGTTTAGGATTTGCTGTTGAATGGATCAACAATTACTGTTATTATTGGCAGTGCTCCAACTTCAATGGCGTACAATTAGTTCTGGGATTAATTTTATTCGGAGCATGTTGGTATGATCAGTCTTCAACTCTTGCATGAAAGAGAGACTACACAATGAAATTTGTCTACCATTCTAAGATTATGAGACAAGCAAAAGATATGCGCTTCCCATCTAGGGTTTTCAAGAAATTCATGTGAATCCATTGCTCCGAGCAAAGGGGCGCGGTCTTGCTCAGTTACAGTTTGGCAAGAACTACATATTAATATTTCATGAATTAATCCCAGGTGAGTTGGGGGAACTAGTGTTGGATGAAGGAAAGCCGGCATTTCTGTCCTGGTCCAGCAGAGGAGCGCCTGATTGCAGAACCCACAGGGTGAAACAACTGTGCTGCACTTCCTTCAGGTCAGAAAAACTGATCCAATACTGCGGCGCCCGTTCAGAGAGCCGTGTACACGCACAACTGGGTGTGTGTCTGTGTGTTTTCGGGTGGGTGGAAAAGCGCGGGGGTGTGTCGAAAGATTTTATCAGGTGGGTGCTACAGCTAAAGCGTTCGATGGGGACGTGCGTGTTCATGCAGGCTCTTTTAAAGAGACAGTGCGCCATTTCAAAGTAATTGAATGTGGTGCCTTTTACTTTGTTAGCGCAGTGTGAGCATTAGGATTCCACACATTCCTGCAAGCAGTGGTGTCCTCAGCACAGCAGTAATGAAAAGGAAAACAAACACTGACTTTATACATCGCAGATCACTTTAATGTATCATAAAAAATGAAAAGTTGCTCAATGAAGTATAGCAACCAGTGGCAAAGCATTTTTGAGTTGGCTCAACTTCGATCCCAAGTTCTTTCAAAAGTGAGTTTGTGAAACCACTGGGGCTTTGCAGGTTGTTGCCCCACTTTTTTAAGTTTGGGCAATTTTTATTTTCTACAGTGTGGGAACACTGTACATTAAAGTCTGCAGGAACTGACATTAACTGACAAGCGGTTAGTTAATGTCAGTTAACGGCAAAACCACTGCTGACCAAGAAGAACACAAAGGTTCATCATACATTGGTTAAAAAAAAAACATTGATGACACCTAAGACTTATGGGACAAAATTCTGAGGACTTTAGAGTAAAAATTGGAACTTTTTGGAAGACATGGGCATCTGACGTAAAGCTAACACAACATTCCACAATAAGAGCAGTATACAAGCAGTCAAACACGGTGGTGATAGTGTGATGGTCTGGGACTGCTTTGCTGCTTCAAGACCAGGGTGACTTGCCATAATTGATGGAACCATGAATTCTGCTCTCAACCAGACAATCCTGAGGAATAATGTCGGACCACCAGTTCCTGACCTAAACCTCAAGTGCACTTGGATTATGCAACAGGACGATAATCCAAAGCAAGCAAACAAGTCCACTTCTGAATGCCTCAAAAGAAACAAAATTGAAGTTTTGGAATTGCCTAGTTGAAGTCCCAACTTGAATCTGACATAGATGCCATGGCATGACCTTAAACAGGTCGTTTTTTGCTCAAAAACCCTCCATTGTGGCCGAATATAGATTGTTACTATATATGGCATATAGTTGTATCTTCATTTATTAGGATATAATAACACTTTCAGGATAACCTGTAATTGTGATAAGATCAGTTAATGGTGGTGTATTCAAGCCATTCTAGAGGTTGATTAGTAGAATCAGGTGTGTAGCGGCTTGGTTGGTATGAAAGCCTGCACCCACAGTGGCTCTTTCTGGAGAAGGTTCCCTACCCCTGGCATACAACAATGTTGAATGCTTTGTGGTTCATAAAATCATTGAAGCGTGACCACAAGCGCAGACTACGCTTTGCTCAGTGGAGTAAAAACAAAGCCTGGGAGATATAGAACCTCTACAATGTACAACAGTTTATGAAAACATCTAAATGGCTTTTCTGAGAAATATGTAGTATATAATAAAAATGGCTTGAATACACCACCGTTAACTGATCTTATCAAAATTACAGGTGATCCTGAAAGTGTGATTATATCCTAATAAATTAACAGACAACTATATACTATATATAGTAACAATCTATATTTGTCTAATCTTAAATGGACAAATGTGTTTCAGATGTATTGTAGTTATGATCCAGAATGATCCGGAAGGCCAATGTCTCGTCAATCATGTACATATACTCTAAGACTCTTAATTTGGATAAGTATCTATAACAAGCATTCCATGTTTATTATTTAGTGACCTATCTTGACACCCAAAGGAGATAGTGATAATTTCTAAATACAGGGATGGTTCCAATTTTCGCAATCCGGATCCATGTTACCGGTCTCGCAATTTAACGACACTCGCACATTATTTAGCAAACTATATGAGGCAACTTTTGTGAAAATATCTTAGGTGTGTTTTCATAGGAACCTGGTTGTTTTTCAAGATGAACTTTACATTTTGCATCAATTTTGGTCAAGAGAGATGCATTTTTCCAAGGCTCATGGAAAATTGTCTGAAACTTCTTCAGTTTTTCACACATATACTTATGTTTGCTATCAAAATGTCCGTCATGTTGTTGTGTAGCCAATAAAAATCATCTGGTTGTTCAGAATGATCATTTATGGGCTTAAATGTAGACTTTTTGAAGCCTTGCCCCACAAAAATCTTGAAATCACTAAATAGGTCACAGTTCACTTCCTGTATGCAAATTTCACATTTCAAATCTATTTTCTGGACATTCCCACAAGTAGGCACATACGACCAGAAGATGGTTCAAATTGGGCTGTGGGCAAACTTGCCTATACCCTGCAAAAGCTCCTTTAATTCCTAAATAATTCTATAATTGAATTTCCAAATGCCTTGCTTCACTGGAATAATTTTCCACAATCTCTGTGACAAAAATACTGAGATATAAAACCTAAATAGGCTCATGCACAACAGGAAAAAATGGGCATTATTTGTATTCTGTGCAAAGGGGTTAAAATTAGTTTAATGAGTTGAAACATTAATGTATTAAAATAGGTAATAAAAGAAGAAATTGAGAAGGGGGCAAATACTTATTTGCAGCACTGTATACAGTGCTATATAGAGCTATATACTGAGCTATATTCATATTATAGCTTAGCTGTCCCCCCCACACGTCACACACACTGGTTTGAAAACCATGACTGATTGAGTGGCTGGAGATGGGACTGCCCTGTAGATGTTTGCTCATCATGATTTAATGCAGTAGTGGGGGACTGCATCTTGACATGTGTCATTGGTAATTATTTTAGAGTTGGCTGACGGTGCCTGGGTTTATAAATACCTGGCACCAGGGCAGGGCTGGTGATGTGGGCGGGGGAGGGGAATGTCAGTATTAATTATATTAGCCCTCCTCGCGCACCTCTGTTAATGCCGCCCCCAGCTTCCTCAACCCAAAGGTGGCCTAGTCCCGAAACGTGCGACCTGTATTTACTGTTCTGTGGGGACCCTGCCGGACTGTCCTTTGGCAGAGTGTGGATTTAGCCCAGAACCGTCAAAGCTCATTAGGAAAATTAATCAACGCTTAAATAAAAAATCTGCTCCCAATGGCTATTCTTCAAGTTCCTCTCCAGAATTAATTCAGCATGGCAATGCTCAATGGGACAGAATTAATAATTTGTGGATTTATACAATATGCAAAGTATATGAAGAGTTTGTTTCCAAGACGCAATATATCCATTTTACTAATTTTGAGTAAATCAGCTTTTTCTGTGTTGCCACCTATTGCATTTTACAGAAAAACACAAACTTTGACCATGAAAAAATAAACCTTATAGTATGAATTTCTAAAAACAAATTTTTGCACCATGTGTAAGAAGCACAGGGCTATTGCTTTATGGTATTATCTCAATTTTTTTTTGTAATTTTGGCACTTATTGCGTTCTGGAAACAAACTATCCATATATTTCTCATTTCCATTACCGGGGACTGTTTCCTGCTTGATCTGTGCCAGCTTTGGTATTACATTGACTGGAATATTAACTAGAGCTCACATTCTTATGAAGAGCAGTTCTGTTTGCCAGGACACGGTCTGGGAACAAAAATGTTCATCAGATCCTGAAGGCATGCTTCAGCTTGTGACTATGCAGCATGCACTACTGCTTTCTACATGTCGTAAAACTGCATAACTCTTAAAGAACTGTTCGCACCCAGATGCAACTGAAATGCCCGACAAAGCTTTCTTAAAATGCTACATTTAAACCAATACCGTCATAAAATGTGAAATGTTTTCACAGAGTGGTTGAAAAAAAGATGTGGAAACAGTGACATAAAAAGAACATCGTTATCTCTTCTTTCTGAGCTCCATTCTAAATCTTAGTGAACAGAACAAGTACTGACAGTGCTGTGCAAGTGCACTGCTGACCATTTGAACAAATTAAATTAATTTTTCTTTGCTTTATTTAACTGAGGAATCAGTACCTGGGATGTGGTCTTGAGTCTAGAATAATCAGGGAAGGTCCTGTGTGTATGACCTGCATTTACAGCACTGCAGGAGTGTGCTTTCTCCCAAATGCATCAGGAGAAGAATGAAATGAATCTGAATTGGCACTTGGCTGGCTGTCTTTACGTTTCTTTTCTTCTGCAGATTTCTCAAGTCATTAATTCATTAATTACTGAACTGTTAACCCCATGTATGCATTTGTGAATAATAATAATAATAATAATAATAATAATACACATCATTTGTATGTAATAAGGGATTATGGATACGCCTGTTACAATTACTAAAAGAGTCGCTTCTCCACCTATTGGTGATAACTAAAACTGCAGGCTCATTTCACATTCATTCAGTACACCTAACACTTTTCTCTGCATTCAATCAACAAGCTTCACATTTTGTCATTACTCAATATAAATGCAAATTGCTGCAATGAATGGAATAATGTACCATCTACATAAATATATAAGGCCATTTAACCATCTTAAATAAATACATATTCCACTTTCATGCTCCGTCAATCTAGGGAAGGTCTTTTCAGATAAATTGGTGTTGTGATAGGCTAACACACATGGAAATGCGGGCATGCGCACACATTTGCTCAGTGAAGTGAATTGGTATTGTGGGTAAGGTTCCTGTCACACAGCTCCAGAATAAGACTGTGGCGTGCTTCTGCTATATTTATATTTGCCCTGTGGGGCCATTAAATCACATTGCTCCTTCATCACTGGGACCTGACCTGATTTCAAAGAAACCCCAAGCACAAAATAAGAAAAGATATTAACCTCAAATAAAAATTTTGAGTGTGTGTGTGTGTGTGTGTGTGTGTGTGCGAGCATGTGTGTGCGTGTGGGGGAGGGTAATGCCTCAGCTTCAGGAACTGGCATATATATATGAAAGATAATTGAAATGTTTTGAACAAAGTCACTGAAAGTTCAATGAAATAAATGCATTGTTCTAAGTCAATTCCATACATACAGTGCTGTGAAAAAGTAATTGCCCTCTTAGTTACTAAATCAGCCAATTAAACAAAGTAATTGATAATTGGTATAAACTTCACTGGAAACTCCCAGGCGTGATTACTGCTGCCCTAGTGAATTTACACATTACTTTAAATAGAACCTGGCTGGCAATATGAGATTGGTAAAATGCAGCACGTGATGCAGCAATCTCAAAAAAAAAAAAATCAAGAAAAGATGAGAAACAAAGTTGTTTGCATTTATCAATCTGGAAATGGTTACAAAGCCATTTCTACAACTCTGGGACTCCAGCATATGACAGTGAGAGCCAAAATGGACAAAAGCGGTGAATCTTCCCAGGGGTGGCCAGCCTACCAGAATTCCTCCACGAGCGCGTCTATGACTCATCCTGGAGGACACAAAAGAACCCGAAGAAACAGCGAAAGAACTGCAGACCTAACTTGCCTCAGTTAACTGTCAAAGACCTGATGTGGCGCAAGTGCGTTTTAGATGATGCCAACATTTTCAAGAAACGAGAACAATGAGGTGCATCGTCATTTGCTTAAATAGAAGTAGGGAAGGTGAGATTCATTATGGGGTTTATGTTTCTTTATTTTTTTTTTGCCTTTGTGTGGACTACAAAAATTTTTCCAAAGCTGCACTTCAGACAGTGACAATGGCTGACGACCTGGGGTGCGTTTCCTGTAATCACAGATGCTAACTTACGTAGTTGGACCCATTGACTGTGAATGGGCAAACTATGTAAGGTGCTAACTTCATTAGCAGCTACGCTTTTGGGAAACGCACCCCTGATCGAGGGGCGCAACATTGACTTTTTATTACAGTGCTACTTTTTTGTAAACTGCCACTTGAAAACAAATCATTGTAAAAAGTTTTTTGTTTGTTTTTATATTGAATAATCAGACAAATGTAATCATGTCCAACAAAACCCAACGGTTTGAGCGCTCAAATGATTTTTATTTAATTTTTCTATGTGCAACAGAGGCTGAAAAGTAAAGGTTTTAGTGGATGTTGGCAATCTTGTCTGGTTTTTCAGGAAACCCTCAGGCGTGATTGTTTTCAGCAATCCCTTCAGGTTGAGAATGCTTCTATAGAGGGCACCCTAAATCTTAATGGGTTCAAAGCACAATTCACAATTCCACTGAAAGAGAGGGACACAGAAAAAAATTGGCATTCGTGGGAGAGCTGCAAGGAAAAAACCACTGCTGACCTAAGAGAACACAATTGTTTATCTAACATTGGCCAAAAAATGTCTTGATGAACCCAATGTTTGGTCACAGAATGTGGTGTTTGGGAGTCTAGAGTGGAACTTTTTGGAAGACGTTGGTCCCATTACATCTGGTGTAAAGGTAGTACAACATTCCACCAAGAACTTTATACTAACAGTCAAACACAGTGATGGTAGTGTGATGGTCTGGAGCTAATTTGCTGCTTTAGGACCTTGGTGATTTTACATTATTGATGGAACCATGAATTCTGCTCTCACGCCGCAAAAAACAAAATCATTCCAAGCATTTTAGTCTTGGTTTTAGACTTATTTTGATTACCTTTTCTCCCTCAAAAACTGAAAAAATTCTGCCACTGAATGTGAAATCATTTTGACTCATTTCTAGATTTGTCCATGGGGTAAGATAATTTGTCACAAATGGACAAATCTAGAACTGTGTCAAAATGATTTCACATTCAGTGGCAGATTTTTTTTCCAAGGAAAATACAAAATAAGTGTTTAAAGTCTAAAAACAAGACTAAAATGCTTGATAAGATTTTGTTTTTACAATGCAATCAGAAAATCCTGACAGAGAATGTTCAGCCATCAGTTTGTAACCAAAAGCTCCAGCAAAGTTGGGTTGTACAGCAGGACAACGATCAGAAGCACACAAGAAAGACGACCACTGAATGGCTCAAAAAGAAAAAGAAAAAAAAAGCTAAATGAAGGTTTTGGAGTGGCCCAGTCAAAGTCCTGACTTGAATCTGATTGTGATGTTGAGGCATGCCCCTAAACAGACAGTTCATGCGCAAACACCCTCCAATAAAGCTGATTCAAAACAATTTTGCAAAGAGGAATGGGCCAAAATTCCTCCAAAGCACTGTAAAAGAACCATTTCCAATTATCTTAGACGTTTGACAGCAGTTGTTGCTGCCTGTGATGTTTGTGCTGCGTGCACAGTTCAGATGCACGGAGAACAGGAAGTTGAGGACTGGACTCAGGTGCAAGGATTTATTATGCCAACTGCACTGCAGAAGGCACATACGTTTCAAAGCACACAACGAGGAACTGAGGTTCCAAAATAAAGTACTATGAGTAACACAGAGACTGGGCTATGGCCACAGTTACGATGTATTACAAATAGGAAAACAAAAGGAGGTGATGTTCCTTAAAAATACAAAGTGCTGGCAAATACATAAACAGCTCTAAGATCAAAGAGTTTAGATTTAGATGCAAATAAGGAGGATAAGTCTACACAATACTAACAATGCTGTGCCAGGCGTGGGTATACGACACTTCTCAATGAGAGTGAGTGAAGCTCGGTCTTAAATACTCACTGCTACCACCCAGTGGCAATGAAAAACAGGTGCGAGTGACAATTGAATAATGAATGAAGTGCATTCTGGGTCTTGTAGACCCCAGAGCTGGACAGCTGGAGGCGTGGCCTTACACTGCCAAAGGTGGCACAACCAGTTTTCAGGTTCAGGGATGCAATTATTTTTTTCACATGGGTGAAATAGTTTTTCAATAACTCTTTACCTTCAATAAATGAAATAAGATAAGATACACTTTATTGAACCCCGTGGGGTAATTTGTCCTCTGCATTTGACCCATCCTATAGTTAGGAGCAGTGGGCAGCCACAGAGCAGCGCCCGGGGACCAACTCCAGTTCTAAAGCCAGTTCCTTGATCATGGGTACTGGTTGGAGTGTTCCTATGATGCATGTTTTTGTGGGTGGGGGAAACTGGACTACCCGGGGAAAACCCACGCAAACACGGGGAGAACATGCAAACTCCACACAGAAAGGCCCCAGGCCGGAATCGAACTCACAATCTTCTTAGTGTGAGGCAACAGTGCTAACCACTATGCCACCATGCTGCCCAATTATCATATTTTAAGCTGCATTTTGTGTGTACTCATAATGTCTTATATTAAAAGTCAGTTGGATGATTTAAAACATTTAAATATGACAAATATGCAAAAATAGAAGTAATTGAGTTCATGGCAAATTATTTTTCACAGATCTGTAGCTGCCATAAATGTGTTACACATTCATTTAAGATAAGTATCAAGTATATAAATAGTCAATGTATTAATGTAACAGAATAATGTGACAAATACTCCCTTATGAATATTCCGTCTGGATCTTAACTTCTTATTACCATGGAGGGAGCCTTGTGGTTGCTAAAACACCACAATAGGAAAGCAAAAAAGAACACTAGAGTTTAGACTAGAGCATTCATTTATTTGATTTTTTAATTTTAATTTTATTTGTGTTTTGTATTTGTATTCACTTACTTTATCATTATTTTTTAAAATTTTTATTTTTATTTTTTTTGTGAATTCTACAATACCTTCCAGAGAACGAAAAATACCCATCAAATCTCTACTTCTAAACGCAGCAGCAGCACTCTCAGTCAGACAGGTACTTTATGTATGTTCAAGATAACCACCTGAGCACTGCCTCACAGCAACAAACCCACGGACTTTAAAGGAAATCATTTCATCCTCTATTTTTGCTGCCGAAGGACAAAATTTCAGTTGAGCGTAATGCTTTTGCGTTGATACAGGAAGCATGTCCACTGCCATAAGAATGCCTGGAAAGAATAACGAGCGCATAAGAGAAAAATAACACACCGAAGTGAAACATTTGCTGTGGGGTACTCTAATCATTTGAGGACTATATCAGTCAGACACTAGTGGCGATTTTTAATCTGCTTTAGCGCAGCGACCTGTCCAGTTTTGTTCGCTGAACGCGAGTCGAGAAAATATTCGATAGGCCGCTTTCACACTGGACGCGAAACGAATTTTTCGCGCGACAGATTACATTGAAAGTCAATGCAAAGACGCGAATACATGCGTCTTTGCATTGACTTTGAATGTAATCCGTCGCGCGAAAAATTCGTTTCGCGTCCGGTCGGTGTGAAAACCGCGGCGCGGTAAGTCTTGTGGCGTTTTACCTCGCGAGATGCGGTGATTGTAATAACCCTGTTTTATCAGCGGTGGCCATGTCTGCCAGCGCAGTTCGGGGGAAGAAAGGGATGGGAGATTTAAGCCGCTTGTCTCTGTCACCCAGAGTGGAGGCTTCCCTGAGAGGAAGCAGCAGTAGCGTTGAGATGATGTACGATCCCGACTCACAGGCGTGGTCTGAAAAATGGGCTCTCCGCGCACCGCGCTGATATAACGCTGTCTCCCATCCGTTGCGCGCACATCGGAGAAGACGGATGGAGTTTGCGGCTGATGGGAGACAACAGCAGAGGAAAAGTTTCACATCCTGTGCTCGTTTCAAGATTCCTGAAGGGAGGAGCGATGCCATAAAACGGTGAAAGGCTCGGCCCAGGCGCCCATTTCCCCTGAGACAGATATAATTTATGTCTGCGGAGGATGGCTGGCACTTGTTGACTGGCTTCTCGTGTATTAATATAAGACGGGTCTACATCCTGCGTGCCATGTGCCCATATGAGAAACGTAACTGTTTGTCACGGTAGTCAAAAACATTGTTTCTGTGTGTGCGTGTTTGAGTATGTGTGCGCGCGCGCGCGTGTGTGCATGAGAGCGTGTGTGTGTGTGTGTGTGTGTATATCTGCGTGTGTGTGTGCGTGTGAGTGCGGTTGTGTACGTGTCCGTGGATGTGCGTGCGCATGTGTGTATGAGTGTGTGTGTGTGTCTGAGTATGTGTTTGTATTCCTTGGCACATGCATTTCATTTAGTCCCCACACGAGCAGGTTTGTTTTTTTCTCAGTAGAGGGTGCACTGGAGCCCTAGAGCAACATTGCCTTTCAACATTTCCACATAACCCTATCCAATGATGTAGAGAAAACTAGACTGCACGCTCTCTATTCTTGGTGCATTCCACCATGGTCATATAGGCGCCAGCTTCCGGTCGAGTCAAAACGCATAGTAAACATCGTAAACACCCCTGTTCAGAAATAAATAATCAAGAAAAAATAATGTTGCAAAAGAGTAGGGGAGAGCTGGTACGAAAGTTACATTTTTCACATGGACGTCATTTTAAAAGATAACGTTACAGACCGAAAAAAAATTTCGGAGCGATTAACTACTTTCGTGTGTGCTCTGTCAATATCAGGTGCTAAATCATCACCATATATATTGACTTCGGCATAGTTTGACGTCGAACGGAAGTTGCGGATTGCTTCTTTCGACCCATCCAGCCGGGATGAAAGTAATGCACGGGCAGGGCAAAAGTAACGTGATCAAATTTACTGGAATCTTTTTAAATTTCTTGTTAAAACAGAAGCAAAAACAGCCAGGCATTTGTTTTAAACATTTTAATTGGCTTCAAATGTTCCAAAAGTGACCGTGAACATGTTTAATGTGCAAGGTCTATTTATAAAAATTATCCCAGAGAGCAAGCACCTCCGCTCCGGATCTGCCCGGCTCTGTGCCGACTCCAGCTGATCCGGCTCAGAGCCGGGGCAGATCCGGAGCGGAGGAGCTTGCTATCTGGGATGAAATTACTCATCACAGTTGTGACAGATATAATGAGTGGCACCCTCAGTGCATGCCTCATGCGACCACAGCAGACAAAGATGCACCGCACCCCACACTTCTCCAGGCAAAGATGAGGCAAATGTCTCCCCACAAACAAGACATTCCTCATCCTTGCCCCGAGAAACTGTGGTTGCAGTGTGTCCACTAAGCCTCTTTTTCTTTGGGAGTTTTGAAGAGGACTGTTTTCTCTGGCCCCTCTGCCGACTCTCCTCCTCCAAAGCAGCTTTCACCGGGGTGTCGGTCAGTATTGCTGTTGACCTGCAACATTCAATGAGATAATAGTCAGAATCAGCTTGTTTTTATACAAGCAAGAGAACCAAGACAAGTTAAAAATGACACTATGCTCACCTCTTTCGGCGTCTCCTTTTATTTCTTTCCTCGAGCCAGCCTTTGGATATGGGCGAAGCTTTTCTGGGCTGAACCTCTGTACTGGCGTGCCACTAGATGTTCCTGGAACCACTAGCATACCTGGATAGATGGTATGCGCTGGCGTGGAGCTGGCGCTGGTGATGAAGGGGGCGCTGGTGATGGAGCTGGCCCTGGCACTGGGGATGGAGCTGGTGCTGGTGCAGGACGGTCGGTCACATAAGCTGGAGCAAAGTCTGCCTCACTGAAAATATCTGGATTCAAGGGCCAGATACCGGTACACTCGAACCCAGACGAAATGCTGCTTGGTGTCACAGCTTGAGGCAGAGCTTTAGCCACAAGACTCGGGATGTTGTAGATGGTCAAAGTTCTTCCAGGATTCATTCGCATCCAATTGTCTGCTGCACTGTTAATGTAGTGCTTCAGAGGGCCAAAAACGCTTCGGTCTAGCAGCTGAAGACGGTGGGAGCAGTGGGGTGGAAATGACATGAGTACAATGCCCTGTGACTTGCAAAAGTCAATAGCTACCACGGAGAGGTGTGATGCATGATTGTCTAAGAGTAGCAGCAACTTTGACTCTGGGGTCACGCTGGTGTGTCTTGCAAAATGCTGTAAAAGGCCAAAAAATCTGTCTCCTCCATCCCCCCGATCCATTGGCAGAACCAGTGGAGCCAGGGGACCATCCCGGATGAAGTGGTCATGGAACTTCTTCCTTGGGAAGATAAAGTAAGGGGGAACAAAGTTGCCTTGTGCGTTGGCAGCAAAGGCAACGGTCACCAATGTCCCTCTTTCCCCGGAGGTCACAGCACCGACCTGGCGCTGGCCCTTGGTGGCAATGACTTTGTCTGGCACTTGAACCGTTGTGGTACCTGAAATAATAAATGAAATGAATTATTGCTGATGCAAATCACTGTTGCTTTTAAATTTATCATCCAAATATAAATTTTACCTGTTTCATCCATGTTCCAGATGTCATTTGCCTCAAAATTATAGCGGTGAGGACAGTCTTTAGGTTGTTAAAAAACGCGTCACGTTAGTCTTGTTGAAGCTGGTGGAACGGGACATGCTGGTGGCTTGAGGTCGACGGATGGACAGGGTTCTGTTGCGCTCGAGGAAGGAGGTGAGCCAATCCTTCCCTGCCATCTGGTTTTTCTTCCATGAACATGGAGTTTTGAGGCCAATATTTTCGGCCAGCTCATATGCAAACTTTCGCATCTAAAAAAGCATAAAGAAGAGGTTAATTCCCAGATAGCAAGCACCTCCGCTCCGGATCTACCCCGGATCTGTGCCAACTCCAGCTGATCCGGCTCAGAGCCGTGGCAGATCCGGAGCGGAGGTGCTTGCTATATGGCGGTAGTGGTGTAGCTCTGTCTGCGGTGTTACTCGCACCTCTTTAGGACTCAGGCCAAAATATATATCGGCTGCTCTCTTTATATATGCCTGCAGTCTCTTCTCCTGTTCTTCTGTGAAGACTTTGTTGTGAGCCCTGTACCCCGGGGCCCTGGTCTGCTGCCCTCTTGCCTCTGCCCTCCTCTTGCAGTACCTGAACAGGGTGACATGACAAACGCCATGCACCGCTGCTGCCCTCCTTATACTATCGCCTCTTCGGACATCAAAAAAAGGCCCTTATGTAAACCTCTGGGTCAACCGTCCTCTCTGGGTAGTTCTGACCCTAACTCTGGGCATTTTCTGTCGGTAAAACATAACACACATTTTTATGGAGCTTTTAAACACAAAATGCGGCCGCATTAGCAGAGAGGGACGAACGTAACTGTTGCTACTTCAGTCCCGACGGTGACTCCTGACATGTGAACGAGGATTACTTCCAAAGTGGAAAAATTCTGACATTTCAAACTGCACCATATGTTACGGAACTAAATCACCAATCATTTCATCATAAATATGACACATGGAGCGATAAAGACAATCTTGAAATCGAAAAAGTTTAGCATTCGTCTGAATTTACTCACCGCTGTGGAAAACAGTCTTCTCGGTCTTGTGCCGCGAGGAAGACTGGACGCCTCAAGAATGTTTGCGGTTCTGGAGAGGGGCGCGAGCTGCACATGCTGACCTAGTATGACGCATCGAAGTGCGGATGGCTGTGAGTAAATCGCCGTGTTACTTTCGTCCAGAGTTACTTTCGCACCGGCGCTCCCCTACTTTTTGAAATAAGAACATGAACGTAAGTGAAAGCTTTCAGGATATAACCAATATGAGCAAAGTCAGGTCATCTGATAGTTAAAAAACTCAAATATTTATCCATATATATCAATAAGATTACGGTTTTAGTGAGAATAAAAAAAACATTTTTCTGCATGGATTGCATGGTTTGCACTGCCAACAGCGCAACAGGAACTGATCATTTTGACATGTAAATCATGCGCATCAAAAATGGCTAAAGCACCACATGCTTTGCTTTGCCATGACCGGATGATAAAGTCGACTTGCCACAAGAGAGGGGGCTTTGCGCAGTCTATTTTTTTTTTCTCTACGTCATTGACTCTATCCCACAGTCTAAAGCAGGGATTTCCAAACTCAGTCCTGGGGACCTATTGTGTATGCTGGTTTTTGTTCCAACCACAATAGTAATCCTAGAATTAACAAGTAGTTAATTTTTCTTAATCAGCTGCTTTTCAGGAAAGTGAGAATTTTCACACTGATAAATTACATTGACAGAAATGGCTATGCATTCAATGTAATTCAACAGCTGAATATACTGTGTTTATCTTTGTGATATTCCAGGAAACCAAGCCAAGCCACAGCATCATTGTTTTAACACAGACCAGATTCAAGACTGTTGCAAATCATAAGGCGTTAATAAGGTTTATGAACGCAAGTTTTGGAAGTTCGAAACTAATGAATTTCCAAATGCCAGTCACAAAAATAACACCAAACATGTTTGACTCATTATAATTGGCTATTTCACTGAATTCTTCATTACCTAATAAAAGATTAGTTTTAGTGACCACGTGTCCACAATTTTAGAATTAGAAGCCATTTATTTCTTTGGTTTCAAGAGTCACATTTCCCCCTTTTTTATGCAGTTAAAAATAATTTTCAATTAAGTGCAATTTGAATATGGAGTTACCAAGGGCATGCATAGCAATTTCTGACATAATGTGGCTTTAAAAAGTAAATAATCCTATAGTCTTGAGTACAGCAATTGAGAAGCATTAGCAACTCATTAAATTTTTGGGATTGTAATTGTGGATGGAACAAAAACCAGCACACTCAGGTGGTCCCATGGACCGAGTTTGGGAACCAGTGGTCTTAAGCACTGGTTCTAGAACTCAGTTCTCCAACTGGGGGACCACTGCGTATGCTGGATTTTGTTCCATCAATAATTGCTGTCCCCAAATTTCAATGAGTTGTTAATGTTTCTGAAGTGCACTCTTTGTGTTCACAGAAATTACAGAACCTGTTAAGTCTTATTACAATAGATACAGCTATACATACCATGACAAATAACAGTTATATAATCATATAATGTTACACTGGAAATGGCTGTTCACTGTACAAAGAGGGAAAAATAACGGGCTACATGATCAACTGTCTACCAGTGGAAAAACTGCTAAAAATGTGGACACATCGTCACTAAAACTAATTCATATTTATTAGGAATCTAATTAGCAGCTTATTGATTCACCACAGTCTTCAAGTTAATTTGTTAAAGAGTATTGTCTCTTCCTGAGGGAATGCATAGCAATTTTGGCCTTAGTTGGTCTGTGGCCGGGATTCCCGACTACGTACTTATTATGGCCAAAATTAGCAGGCATTATACCCAATTCAACTAAATTTAGATTTACCAAAGATTTAGATTTAGATTTCTGCAAAAGATACACGGATGCCATACGACAAAGGGCAAATTTCACAGTATGCAGCCAGAGCGGTCTTCGTGGTATACTGTTTTTTAAAAATGCAGCTTGGTCAATGGCGAAGTCCCAGCCAGACCCAGGTTATCTTTGTAGCTTAGCGATCATGTGACAGTTCAGTTCTTGACAAGAGTATCATCACATACTGATGAATACACTGCACACGAATATGAAAAGTAGCATGTGATATCCAGCTGAAGCAGGAACTATGGTTTACAATTGTAAATAATTCCCCTCAACACAAAAGGCAACTAATTAAGAAAAATTAACAGTTAATTGAAATTCTGGGATTTTAATTGTGGTTGCAAAGAAAGGCAGCTCACTCACTGGGCCCCCCACAAGAACTAGTCAACACCTTCAACCTGTTACAACTAAAATACATATGTAGCACAGATATGTTTTAATGGTCAGAGATAATGAGCTATTAATTTATTCAATAACCATTCTTGATATAATATAATACAATACAATCTAATTAATTTTTTTATTCCTGAGAGCTCCCAAGAGACTAAGTTTTATGCACCTAACATACAAAAAAGGTAGATTTGCTTCAGTTGGGACTAAATGGTTTGAAGACTCGTCAGATCATCACGGTTTGGTCTGACGATCCTTCGACTTGTATCCCTATTGCCTCCCAAAATAAGCACCCAGTTAAAATGGTAACTCTCTGTGAAAATGGTGGCCGAATGCCATTTCATTTTTTTTTAATCTTGGGTTTATTTTTTTTATTTCAGCACTTTTAGATCGACCGTCACTGGATGAGAGTATGGGAGAGATACATGTATGGGAAATACCATCTCCAGGATTCCCATATTTCACGTTTGTTTCAAAGGCTCCAGCATAGGAGCTACATTCAATAATTCACAGCCTCACTGGAAGACCTGAGAAATATAATGGTGGGGAGATGGGGGGTCACAGACCCCCCCATTTTGACACAAGATGGAGCCTTGAGCCGCATGTTATAATGCTTGCACCACAGTAAAATATCCAGATCTCTGTCAACTCTTACAGATCCTATTTGATCTTATGGACTGCAATGGACTCTCTGAATACTAATTTAAGGCCCAATAAAAAACAGATTAGTTTATCATCTCTTAATCTGAAAAACGGGATGGGGGCGGGCTGATTTTTAAAATTTATTTATTAGTGAATATATTTTTACAAAGAGTTTACTTACGCGTTCGTGACATGTTTTTCTACGTTTCTATACCCGTTTATTTCCCAGTGCTCGACTGCGAACAACACAGGAGCATAACTTTTTCAAGTAAACGGCTACGGATGGGTACTATCGCGCTACTCGCTAAGAGAATTAAGCTAATTGCCCTTTATTCAAAGCTTTAAAAAAATGATGTGGCCATAAATTCCGATGCGGGCGGGGATGATAAACTAAATTTTTTTATGGAGCCCCACTCTAAACATTTTACTGCAGGTCACTGTGGTCAGGAGACAGTGAACATTAGAATCTATTCAAAATGCCGGTAAACTATATTCGTCAAAGCATGAGAGTCCTGCTAAAACTGATTACTTCATCACCTGTCAGATTTACTGGGAGGGAGGAGATTAATGGAGCGAGTGGCATTTATTCTTGTGTTCAGGCTGCAGGGTACAGGGCAGCTACTGGGGGAGTGTCAGGTGTCAACCATCAATTACACATAACGCGGCAGACAGGCGATCATTTCACCTGGGTCTGATGCCTCTATAAAAAGCCTTTGATAAACATGAATGCATCATCAACGGACTCGGCAGCAAGGCCGCTCTCTACAGCATCTCTCTGTTAAAAGCAGGGATGTGAGGAGAATGGGGATGTGAACACAAGACAATAAATTCATCAGGCTCAAATCATTGTTTTCTCTCCCATGAAGCACTATAATTTTCTGCAAAAGACAAAAATCAAAGTTTAAAACGCTGCTAGAATCACCGTCCCAAGACGAATCTTCTCTTCCTGTGGGTTAGCATATATAGAGAAGACTTTGAGGAAGATTTGCTTCAGGTGATACATTTTGATCAATAGCTGGGGACAAACCAGTGTTCAGTCTCTCCTCATATGATATCACCATATATCTGTTTCACTCAATGTTTTGGAAAGCGAAAATACTGCCAGTCTATGTGGAAGATTAGTGTGACATCATAACTTAATTATTACCATGAAGATGTGCCACATTGGCCATAAACAAAACCGCTCGCTGTGTAGAATGCTGTACGCGAGAAGAAACTCACCATAACATCGTATCTTCAATCATATTCGCTCTCATTTGTGCTTTCAGCGTTGAGAGTTCCCAGTCGTGCTGTATCCTCACCATGTGTCCAGATCTGATTGCATTTTCACCTCGGTTTCACCTCGTTGAATAGAATAACACGACGCCGAACAAGCTAACAGCCACCATTTTGCATTTTTGTTTGTACCCATCCAAGGGCTGTTGCTACCAAGTGACATTACGTTAGCATGGAAGTAATAAAATGACTAATCTTCCAGTAATAAAATTACCAATCTTGTCCATTGTGCACATGCTGTTTGGATCTAGGTACTAAAGAAAGATCTATGGCAAGGTGCTGAATTTGTAAAAAGTGAAGACATGTCGCATGTATACTGCATTTGTTAACTGTTAAAACACAGTCACACATTCTGTGGCACCGACGGATTATTTCCTGTAATGTGTCAATTTTGTTTTCTCTTGTATCAAGGTTTTCTTCCTCAATTTTGTTTTCGGTTAATTCATAATTCCTTCAGCACAGTTATTTGATTGGAGGGATATTGGGTCATGTGTGCTCAGCAGTATACTGACTTTGAATTGTTAATTGAGACCAGTAGTAGCGCATTCCTCTTTGTACAATCAGGGTTTGATGATGCCCTCGCTGTTGTGCTTTTAAAAAGTGCGAAATCACCCACCGGGTAATTGTTTTGATCCTTCTGTCAGCCGTGATGGTGCGCAATTAGGTACCGCAATTAGACACTGACCTTTTCAGAATCTCTTAGGTCCTTTTCTCAGTTAAGAAGGCTGAACGACTGTACTCTGCATCCTTCTGAAGCAAGAGGCCTGATAGAATCCGTGAGCCGTAACAAACGGGAATGCAGCCTGATGCCTGACCCACAGCAGCAGATTCCTGAGGTCTGAACCGATGTGTAAACGTGAGAGGCACCACATACAGTATAATGACATAAACTCATACATTTCATGGTCCTCTGGCGTGTGGAGAGTAGCTATACTCACTAAACAATTTGGTCCCCACATCACCCTAAATCAGATCGTAAATACTGAATGCTTAATATCTCCGACTTAAAATCTGTGCGGCCCCCACGAGCTTCCTTAACACACCTCGTGCCATTGAAGAATCCAGAAAGATGATCTGCTGAGCCATTATAAACATCGAGCTTTGTTCAAGAATGTTGGAAGGAGGGAATTGGGCTTTAAATCAGCTGAATTATCCTTTGATGTGGGCCCGGCTTGAGTGGTTTGTCAAGCTTTTGAGAAAAAGACTTGCACTCAGATTTGAATTCTTTATTGGTGGGTCACCTGCTTGAGGGTTGCTAGCAGGGCCATATATAGCACGATCTCTCAGCTTCCCTAATTTCTGGCCACGCCCTACAACCTCTATTTCATTTAAACACCAAAACATCCGGGGGGAAAGTATAGAGACACAGTAAATACTTCAGTTTCCTTATATCTGAAGACACATTTGCTAAATTTATTTGAAGAGGCATTTCAACTGTTGTCAGGCATCCTGAAATCCCCGTTTTATTTAATTTTGTGGTTTGGAATGGGTTCACATTCATCCTGATCAGCTGAGGTTTTAAACTTCAGAACTTGCTCAGAGTTCCAGCACATGCACGGACAGACTTCAACATATTCTGAGGCCTACAGTGTGCAGCTTGAAGTACATGTCCCAGCACTAAGATTGCAAAAGGGCCTTAGCGCTAGTAGAACCTTTCTTTGACCAGAAGCCTTTGGTGCATTTTTATTATTAACGTATGCCCCCAAAAATCTATATTTGGCCCTATTATAGATCGAAACTGAAGTGATGACTTCCTAGCCACTTACTATACTGAAAGAGAGAAAATTTGGATGCAGTATAAAACTGGATCCATGGAGTTGACTAAGCTTTGCCTGAGGTTCGGTAGAGTTGGACCAAAAGGAAGAGTGGGACACATGAGACACATTTTTATCTTATCTTATCTTATCTTATCTTATCTTATCTTATCATCTTATCTTATCTTATCTTATGCATAGCACAGTTCAACACTTAGTGAACCAGAATTCCAAGTTGGACAGTACCTGTAGCATTCACTGAGATCGATCTCATCTCATCTCATCTCATCTCCTGCAGAGCTGTAAGGCCACACCTCCAGCCGTCCAGCTCACCGGACTGCACTTCATTCATTATTATATCATCAATCGCACCTGCTTCTCGTTGCCACTGGGTGGTAGCAGTGTGTATATATGACCAAGCTTCACTCAGTCTCATTGTGAAGTCCCGTATAGCCATGCCTGTTCAGCACTGTAGTCTTGCATAGGCTCTGTTCTCCGTGTTCATGAATTTGCACTAAACCTAGAAACTCCTGCTGTTCATATTTTTACCAGCACTTTATTATTTAAGGAACCTTGTTTCCTTTTTGTTTTCCTACTTGTAACAAAATGTTACTGTAGCCATAGTCCAGACTCTGTATTACTCATAGTGCTTATTTTAGGAACCTCTGTTCTGTACTGTTTGCTTTGCTGTGTCTGTGCCTTCTGCATGCAGTTGTCATAATAAATTCAACCAAGTCCATCCTTACCTCTGAGTCCAGTTCTCAATTTCCTGTCCTCTGTGCATCTGCACTGTTCACGCGGCACAAACGCTACAAGAGCACTATTCAGCACTCGGTGAACCTGCATTCCAAACTGGACAGTATCCGTACCATGCACTTAAAAATACAGCTTTTCAAGGTGAAACTATCTGCCCTGTTATATCTTTTAAGTGATTTATTCATCACTGTGAACTTCAGTGAAGCAATATGAATAACATGCAAAAGTACGGACACTCATTTTTACGATGTGCCGAAGTTTGATAATTGAAGATAATTGATGCATTTGCTGCTTTCGTTTTATCCTGCTTTGGCGAGAATCAAAACTCAAACATCTACAGAAACATTTCTTGTACGGAGACCCACAGTCCCGCATTCAGTCGTTCGAGTCCTACACCGGCTTGTCTCCACAGAGGAAGCCCTTTTTAATTCTTTATGGAACTGTGGAAGAATGAAACGAGCCAGACAAAGAACAATTTTGCCCAACAATGCGTCCTTAAACTTGGTAGAGTTACTCTATGCAATCCCCTGGTTCTTGCTGGAACTACTTTTTCTGGGAGTGTATTGTAACTTGCAAGGGTAAATTCATGCTTGGGTAGCGAGCTGAATTGTCTGTGAAAGTACATTTACTTCAGAACAAGAAATAAATTGGATTAATGTGGGCTTTGGCACAAGTTTTGAGATCATTTTTTTGCTGCCAATAGCAGAGACGACCAACCCTCACAGAGAGCCACTGCATCATTTGTTATAAAAGCTGCTCGAGCTATAAATTCAGTCCTCTTTCGGGAAAGGCACAGCACTCTGACAAATTGTTAATTTTTAGAAAAGCACTGCATCACTCTGTCTGAAATACTTGTGTTCAGTAAACATGTTTGTTATTCCAATATTTTTAATATCCTCCAATTTTTGCTGAGTTTAGCTTGATTTAATATTTTCCCCCATTATATCTAATAGATTGTGCATTTATTTTTATGCCCAATGGGAAGCACTCAGCATATCTGTAAAATAAAATAGATTTAGAACCAGTGATAAAGCATGCTAATGGATTTTTAAAGGATCGCCAAAAGGAAATGGTATAACAGAGCCTAGGCTATTTGTGCACACTTTGGAAAAAGTTTCATTGAATAAAAGTGCAATATGCACAGTTACATAAAATCAGTATAATTGAAAATGGAATATTTTTATGTATTTTCAATAGTTCTGCAACATATTTCTGCTTGTGAATGGATTTCATAATCATTTGTGTTTTACAGATCTTCCCTTGAATAGTTAAAAACAATCAAACACTCAAGGATCAAGCTTGCGAATGTTAATTCAGGCTTTCTTTCCAGGTTAGGCTGTATTATTTTTGGTTTCTGTATATATTTTATTTATGTAGTTTATAGGAAGGTATTCTCTGAGATTAAATTTCCTTGTGTAACAAACTTTGTCTCCTTTTCCACGGATTAGCATTGTAATTTGTACGTCATATGTACAAGTACAATGTATTTCCTGGGTATGTACATTAAGATCATGGTGAAACAGTGTCTCTTTCACATTGACGCAAGAAAATAATATTGTTTGTTTGCTAGTTGGTGTAGTATTTAATAAAGGCATCAGAGTTGGGCTCATTCTTTATACAACACATGCTATTACCCACAGAGAAATGTTGTCAGTCATTCTACTAACACAGTGAAGATAAAAAGAAACTATGGTCCTAAGCTTGCTTGAATTAAAAATGACCATTACACTTGCAGTATTTTGTGACGGAATACATAGGTGTTACACCAATAACCATGAAGAAGCAACTGATGATGACCTTTGAGTATGCAACTGACACATAACAAAAGGAATGGGAGTGTTGAAATTTTAACTATGTCAGGATTATTTGAAGCCCGGTTAACTTGAAAAGAGTAACTCCTGCACTGCAGAAATCCAGAGAGCAATTAAAATGCCGAGTTGTGTGGGACTCTCGGTTGGAAAACTGACACAAGAAACAGCAGAGAGCCTTCTAAAGACACTGACAGTGCAGAAAGGGAGCCGCCCCGCTCAGAACATCATTAATATCTCGCTCGTCACGAATACGCGCCGCGCGTATGGAAATGTATTAACCCCTGAGGGCATCCTTGACATGGATATGTGGGGGATGAACCCTGAGATGCCGTTAGGCTGCATAAAAGGCCCTGATCATCAGGAAGTCAAAGAACTGCCATGAATTATAAAGCAGAGAGAGGATAATAGCGAACTCTCGGGTTTTGGCTGTGTGAAACAGTGATGAAATGGAATAGCTCGCTCTCACTGCAGCTTCAGTTTCCATTGGCTCTTGGCTCCTCTTCAGTCGTGATTTAGAACATCTGACCAACTCTCTGGTAGAGTGTTCAGTTTAAGGTCTGCTCTGTAGTACAGTGGCAAGCCTCCATGTTCACCTTGTCCTAAATGCCATAGAGCAGTGGTAACCTACCCTGCTCCTGGAGATCCGCCTCTTAACCCAGCTGATCTGTAGCTCCAACTGTCTAATGAAGTGTGTTTTGCTAGGTTTTAAGTGACAGGACAAATCTAGCTCTCATGCCATTAGCCTTCTTCCTAAAAATCTTTGATCGTTGTGCTCACTCTTCTGAGTCTGAAAGATTGGCTTTTGGGAAGACCTCTCGAGTTGGGTAAGGTGAAAACTATTTGCCAACAAAAGTGTATTTTTTATCAGTTTCCTTTCAGTAGTAGATGAGGTACCATTGTTTTTTATAACCCACATATTCACAAAATGAACCATTTCCCAACTGAAATCCATGGCAAATTTAACATTGCCATTAAAACTATTCAATGGGGTAAAAAGCCGCGCAATTCATCAGTGTCACCTTGATACACTGTAAATCTGTCCATACCGTTTCAAAATTTTGGGCAAATGTTTGTTTTTTTTCAGAGTGCGAAACAAATTTTCTCTGAAAAAACCGACAGATTTGCATAATTGAGCGCAAGAATAGGTAATCCAGCCCTTTTGTCCAGCACATTCTGAATGAACACATACGTCACACATTTGCAATCAATTCAATCAAAGCGATGCTTTCATTTTCCATTCAATTGTTTGTAAAACAAAAAGGTTGATTGCGCATCTTCCCGATATCTTGGACTAAGTGCTCTTTGGTCCAAAAAAGGTTAGGAGAAACTTTAGTGACGGCCTCCATGGTTTTGGAGAAAAACTGTCTCAGTTTAATCTGTCGAAAACATTAAAACACTCCACTTGCAAGCCAAAGGGATACACACCACAGGTGGGCACAAATGCCAAATCCTTGAACAAGAGGGACGCCTGGTCATTCGATAATTCCTCAGAGGAAATATTAATTACCATGTCTTTTTGAAGCTGCGCATCCAACGTCGGTCCGTACTTTGATGATCGATGGCCTTTCCTACATTTCCTTGGGCTTTTCTGTCACTCTCTCTGCCTCACTCTGAAAAAAAAAAGGGCTGGTCTGAGAGGGACCTGTAGCTGTACATTTCAACGATGCCAAACATGACTTTTCTGCTTTACGGTTTCGTGGCATTGAAAAAGTCAGCCTCCCACATAGAGAGAGCGATCTTTACTCGCAAAAAAGACCCAAGGCTGTATGGATTTTCCCCTCACAAACTTTGTCGCTCCAGGGTTTGAATGATGAGCCATGAGATGCTCTTTATGATATTTCTGACATATCGTCGATTTCATATTCATTTTGAGGTAACCTCTTGATTATGGCTCTTTTTGGTTTTCATTTTTTCATATATATATATATATATATATATATATATATTTTTTTTTTTTTTCCAATCCTGTCTTCTCTTTTATGTTGTCTAGGGACAGATTCTATGAGATGTTTTTTCAAGCTTATGTTTTATTCTTATCATGGTATCATAGTTTATCTAAAACCAGGTATAATGCATATTTTGTATATTTTTGGGTTATTCCTTTTATATTATTGGCCTATGGTATCAGGTATGTCATTTGACTGTATGAATGATGTCAGTTATCTTGACTGGTCCACGTGGATCAACCACCCTATTTTAGAAGGTCTCTCTTCTTGCTGCATAAAATTATCTGATCAAGGTCTTTGTACCAAAATGTGAATCCCAATAATTGTTCCCAATAAATAATTTTTTAATTGCAAGTGAAGTAGACACAGTGGGAGAGTTCTTTGTTTTACTTGCACATTGGGAAAGAAGGATTGGGGTTATCTATTATGGATAGCAGCTTGTTTAAGATTGCATTGCCCTTTACTGTTGTTAGGAAGTCGATTGCCATGCCAAGCATGGAACTGGCTCTCCCCACCGTTCTGTCCAGCTGTTTGCATCCTTTTCCTTACTTCTGCCTCCCCAGCACACAAAACCATAGAACAAGTCGCTGGCCACCACAGAATGGTGCAACATCTGTAGCATTTTACTGCAGACATTGAAGGACCTTTGCCTCTGTTGGATGGTAAACTAGCTCTGGCCCCTCCTGTAGAGGGCGACAGTCAGTACATTTACATACACAGTAAAGTCAAGCTACGGTAATAGCTCTATTAGGCCATGCAATCAGACTACTGTCCTTGTCCCAGTATACATGCTCAGGACGAAATTCGATTTATTAACCGAAGCATGCCCGTCTTCACTATGATAGGTGGCGATATGCCCCCTTTCAGCTTGTTCATCTGGCATCTTTTTCTGCTTGACCTATTACGTCACAGACCAAGCATTGACAAACAAGTTAGCTGGCGGCAAACTAGTAGCATGTTGAGTGCATTGACTGTATAAAGTCGAGTGGCGAGAACATGGACAACTTTACGGCCCTGTAAATTTAATACAGGCCGTTCGCTAAGCTTTTCATACAATTGAGATGCACGCTATCACCGGTGGTTATGGTGTTAGCCGAAGCTCGGCGGAAACGCTGCTGTGCTCTACTTTGTGCCCTTTCTACCACCGCAGAGTTTGTTTCCCAGAAGCGTAGGTGCTTGCTACTAACATAGTTCGTCCATTCACAGTCTATAGTTCCGACTATGTAAGTTAGCATCTGTGCTTTCGGGAAACGCACCCCCGGGCTTCTCGTGCTAGTTGGATGCAGGTCAGGAGTAATGACTAGTGGGAGAGTGTTGTTTTTCCAATGGCGAGTGGAAGGAAAATTTTCGGAAAGCCCTTCACAAAGAATGTGGAGCATGCTCAGAGTGCATAGTCCAGTTCGGTTCGATTGAAGCGTATACATGCAGGAATAATGCGACTATTTAGCGCATTATCTGGGAGTGTTAGTTGGACTAGGAGAAATTCAATTTAGCATGTTTCCAGTCAGACTAACATGTTTACATACATTTTAAAAGTCCGGTTACAGTCGGACTAATTCGATTTTCTCTAACATCCTGTAAACGCACTGAGTGTTCTGTGACCAGTTCAGCTTGTCATTCTGATGTACCCCACGGTACTTTTATGTCCAAACCACTTCTACATCCGCCCTTAATGGAGAGTAGCCACGTGGAACTCCCCTGCTTCCTTTGGTCTTGGATATGTTCTGTTGGAAGTGGTTCCTCTTATTCCAGCCAACAAACCCTAATCAGGCTCCTGTACTCTAAGGTAGCCATTGTGCACCATCAGATTTATTTTCACTTGACTGCTCCTGCATGGATCTTGATGCATCTTCCCGGTCACTGGCCTTCTGAAAATCCTTATATACAATCAAGTTCCACACATTAAGACAACCAGATTTTCCCCCAGAGTTTCCAAGCAATTGGTGGAATTCATGCGTCTAAACTTGTGCTCCAGACCCACTGGCAGCCCAAAAAAATCAATGACCCACCCAAAAATTTCACTATCTGTGCAAAGTACTGCTTGTATGGGTTCTTCTTTTGTTGCCAATCATGTCATTCGTGTATTTAGCCATAATTGTCAGTTTTGGCCGGAACTGACCACCTCAATCCCTTTCAGTCGAAGTTCCAATGATGTTTGGCAAACTCCAGATAGTCTTATTTGTTGAGGTCAGTAAGGACTGTTTTCATTCAACTCTTCAAAAAGGTTGACTGCTATTATGTTGGAATGTTATGGTTGTTTTCAGACTTGGTAACTGTGAGAGGCTACCTTTCCCTAAAGCTCTAAAACCATATTCTTTGGGTTATTTATTTCCCTGTATCACTGCCTATGGGGACAACATGCACTAGCATCCTTTTCAGTTAGTTCTCTGGATGCTTTGCTTCCATTCAACAGGTTTTACATTTTTAGTATTGCCCTTACAGTGCTAAGTGCTTCTTCTTCTTTTTTTTAAAAAAAAAAATCTGTTTATTTATTCCCTGGAAACTCACTTGTGAAGGTCAATCACCATCTGTCTCCTTCGTTATCACATTTCTTTTGCATTTTCCATGGTGGTGAATGTCAAAGGGATTCTGAATGCATTTTACTTCATTTTTATGTCTCAAACAAGCAAAGCAATGACACATAGTTCCTTAAGGCTCAGATGAACTGAATTTTGTAAAAAAAAAAATCACTTTATACCATATGTTCTATTTCCAATAAATGTTAGAGGATTGAAATTGGAACTTATGGTTTTCCTTGACGGTTAGGAAGCAGTGTAACATGAGAAAAAAAACATTACGATGAAAGTGTATAATTTGCCTTCATACTTGAGCTTAACTGTGGTGTATTAATAGTGTTTTTAAATCTCCAGCTTTTTTCGCCTTTATATTCTGTCTTCCTTTTTTAGTGAGCCACTAATTCTGCATATGACATAAAATGGCACTGGTCAGTTCACATCTTATTGCCAGGAGTGTACTCATGAAGTTTGGTGGCTGGTTCAGTTTGATGACACACTCTTTCAATGTGTAGATGGTTCCCGTAGTTTTATTACAGGATTCAGACCATGTCACAGGTAAACTCTAGCATCAGCCATGGATGGAATGAGTTCTGTCAGCCTGGAGGACAGAGGCCATGAGCAATATATAAACCATCACCCCTGGCTTTACTCCACTGGAGTCTGAACTGGGAACTGCGGTGTGGCAGTGGTATAGGATGTTGCATGATCTGTAGGAGAGTCCATGCTCTCTGCAGAACTGAAGACAGGGGTCTGTAAAGATGTTGGCACCGCGACTGCCTTGCATTGGAAATTCCAATACAGGGAGAAACCAGTGAGGTGGGTGCTACCTATTGGTAGTGGGTGAAGTGAGATTCCCTTATAAAGAAAAGCACTATGTTCATTCATTAATTCATTCATTCAGAAAAATTTGGTCATCAAGATTACAGGAGAATAGCTGCTGAGCTTGGTTGAATACCCAGTCAGAATTTTCCAACAAAATCGGTTCGCAGGCACTCAGTCAAGACAATGTGCCCACAAAGTGCCAGTCTCTGGCCTTCAGGCAAACACAATTGCTTCTGAAAAAAAGACAGAATGACGGCCATTGTGACAAAATTACTGCCACATCACCTCATACACAAGACAGAATACAGGAAACTCACTCCGTGTTTTTGTACAGTTTTTCAGACAGTAATCTTGCGTGAGAAGGGGAGGAAAAAATGGAAGTGACCTTCTAAAGTTCCTTACAGAGACACCTGTGAGTACCTGACTACTTGTGCTAAACACAAGCACCAAAATCTCACCCACTCAGGACCAGTTTTACTAAAACTTTTTTCACTTAAAAAAAACCTTTCCTCACATGCAAAACCAATATCATAACCACCAATTGGTGCAAAAAAAAAAAAAAAAAAGATTAAATAATAAAATAAAATAACCAGGCCAATAATTGGCCATGTTATTGGTTTTGCATGTGCAAATAGTCTTAGTAAGTCTCTGCCTCAGAGTACTGATGGGAATGCATCTTTAAAATGCCCACAGTAACAGCCTGCTCCCTCCTGAGCCAAATTGCAGGGATTCTGCTTACTTCAACATTGATGGCTTTGGTCACTCTTCCATAAGCAGTGGACTACTGCCTGTGCACTCAAGCAGAAACCAGTGTAAGCAGAGGACTGCATCTTTCAGAACTGTAAGACAGTTATGCCAAGGGTGCCTATATACAGGGATTGTGTGTGTCTGTTAGAATTTATACCATATTCAACTATATTGAGTGCTGACATTTTGGCTCGTTTAAAATGTGAACAGCATAAGCACTGTGGTAGACCCCCCTGCTAACGTTCGTTGCCCCATTCTGTTCAATCTAGGGTAGCATATTGCCTGCTTTTTTATCCTGATAGTGGAATGTCTGTTCTTCCATAATAAGGTATATTTCAAATATTACGGGTTAGTGAGTTATACTTGTTCCTGAAAGGGTGTGGAAAGTGTTTATATAAGGTTGCGAGCTCAGAAGTGGGAACTGCTAACTTTTCATTGCAGGGTGAATGTTCTGACCATTAAATAAGCAGTTCCTATAATGAGTATGTGTCCTGGCTTGTGGGAGTCTGAAGAAAAATGGACAAAATTCTAAAATTCATCATGGATAAAAGGCATGTTTTGTGTTTGGAGAGGTTACTGGTGACCACTGATGTCCAAGTGCACCTATATTGATAAACATGCTAAATTCAACCAGAAAATCATTAATTCACATTGAATTTCATGCGTAAAAAGTTGATTTGTGTACAATATATGATTATTTTATGATTTGAATGAGCCATTTTGGGGGATCTGAGAGTATGGAAAGGCTCCTGGAGAGGCGTCTTATTTGGCTCCTAAAGAGTAGGTCATTAAGAATTTCATGCTCAGATGAATTATACTTGTGGTCAAGGAGTTCATGATCCCAGAAATATATAGTTTAAACCCCCAGTCATTTTTCAATTCTCAGTATTTTTTTTTTTTTACAATTTCAATGCTGAATATTCATGAATATTTTTTTTAATGTTTGCAGCCCTTTTTCTCAACCAAAATCAGGAAAATAAACTGAAATACAATGGAATTCTAAATGCTTCAGGTGTCTTGACTCAGCCATTCCCTTCCTCTCTGTGAACTGCAATCTTGAATTATAAAGACTTAATTAAGGTAACACATAAATAGCCAGGTTTGGCTTCTGCGCAAAGGGGTTAAGGATAGGGTGTGGTTAAGGTTAGGATTAAGGTTAGGATTTGGTGTGTAGAATGAATTGAACTCAATTTTATGTCCTCATTGGGATAGAAGTGCAAGGATATGTGTTTGTGCGTGTGTGTGTATGTGTGTGTGTGCGCGCGCATATGTGTGTAGTAATGGTTGCCTCACAGCCGTGTGTAATTCTCGCTCTCGGGGATAATTTGAAAGCCTGCTTGTTAATTGAAATTAGGCACAAAAGCCTGCTTCTCTTACTTCTAAATCTTCCCCTACTCCTCTGGGGGTAAAGAGATGATGGACAGTGAATGAGGGATTATTAGTCATCCCCACGCCGCAGGAAAACGCTTTCATCAAGGGCAACCCATCAAGGAAAACAAGATTCTCAAGTGCCACTGGGAACAGCTCCAAGAACAGACACAAATCAACAGAGGGAGGTGTGCTCTGACAGTATGATATACAACAGGATCAGGTGTGGAGCAGCGCTGTCTGCATGTGCTGATGTAAGAGTAATGGTAGGGTCCAGTACATGGAGAGAGTCAGCTGTATATGTCTGTTTGGATGTGTCTACTACCATGATAATATGTAGTAGAATCTTAATAATCTTGAAATAATAGGAAATATATTAACACCTATCAGTGTAAACAGTTGCTACTATCGTGTGTTCCTCTGCAATCCAAGCAAGTTTCCTGCATATTTCACAACAACAAATAATTATTTGGATCTGTGGGGATAACAGTCTTGAAAAGAAAAATGTGTGCGAAACATTGTCACAAACTGGACCTGCAAATGTTAACTTGAGTGTGTTAGACGGGATAATCCCACACCACGTGTACATATGAGCACTGACCCTTACATATGTACATAGAAACTTTTATCCAACACAATGTAATTTTATTCAATGGCAACAAAAGTGGTCAAAATCAATAGGGTCCATCCTTGATGTAATAGCAATTGACACACAAAATTTCAGACAAATCCGTGCATTACTTTTTGAGTTATCGTGTGTGATAGGATTTCAACATGGCTGCCGTGGCGGCCATATTGTTTCAGTGATCGCGGTGAAAATCAATGGGGTCCATCCTTGATGTAATAGCAATCCACCCACAAAATTTCAGATAAATCCGTGCCTGACATTTGGAGTTATCGCGTGTGATAGGATTACAACATGGCTGCCGTGGCGTGGCGGCCATAATGTTTGAGTGATCGCGGTCAAAATCGATAGGGTCCATCCTTGATGTAATAGCAATCCACCCACAAAATTTCAGACAAATCCGTGCATTACTTTTTGAGTTATGTTGTTCACAAACAAACAAATAGACAGACAAACAAACAGGCGCGAAAATATAACCTCTGCCCTAAATTCGTTGGCGGAGGTAATAATAATAATAATAATAATCCTACTTTTATTATTATTAGTATTATTATTAAAGTCCTTTGAGGGATTGTTGAGCAGTTCAGAGTGTGCCCCTGCCTTTCACAAATAGTCGGCAGAGATAGGCTCCAGCTCATCAATGACCCTTATAAGGAAGAAGCAGTTTAGTAAGTTAATGCATAATTGTTGACGTTGTATCCGGTATAATTACTGTGGTATTATTATTGATGTTTTTGCAGGAGTCATTAATATATATATCTTTCATTACCTTTTTATCAGACTTTGGTTTTGTCAGGACAACACAACTAGGTAACAGTAGAGCTGATGCATGCCATGAGACATTTATTGGCATGACAAAGTAAATAATCATCACGTATACCGTATGTGCTAACTCATACAGTGAGAAGCACTCATCCCCCATGCGCTAATGTATTCAAATGGATTCCATGGCATACGGAGGCACCACAGAATTTCACATTTACAGACAAAGTAACTTGAAGTCTGTAATTAGCAGGACCAAAAACTATTTGGAAAATGGGTTTGCCATCTGCCAAAAGTCAATGTAGTGTGTATTTCTCTGTGCTTACTGTGTACAGATAGGCCCATTTCTGGGTTTCCTGTGGACAAAATCGAAACTCCCATTCATATAAAACCTTCCACTCTGTCGTTGGTCCTCATTTAAATGTGTAAAACTGTCAAACAAATTTACACTGCCACTTAATAAATAATGCCTTACGAGTAACTGCAAGAGACATAAGCAGTATACAGCCAAATGTATTGTAGTTGCCTGTGAGCGTGTAGAGTGTTGTCGGGTAATCTGGCAGTGACAATCAACAGAATCATGAAAAACGTACACGTGTGAGCTCAGTGGGCTGTGACAAGGCCAGCAGTTACCCACAGCCAAGGGCATAAATTTTAAGTATTTGGTTGAGATGCATAGACCCTGTCCCCAGTGGTACATACCCTCATGTCAAATAATGTAAATTATTCCCTTACTTGCGCCTATCAGCTACACAGCTCAGCCCGTGCTCAGTTCGCATGCTTGCGCTGGATAAGCCAGTGGGCAACCCAACCAAGTAACGTGGATGACGATCCACAACAAGGTGGTCTGTTATTGAAAAATAATGTCCAAGGCAGAAGTGAAGAACCCCTAATGCCAAGCAACATATTTTCAAATGTCAAAGTTAATAAAACGCAGATTACATGGTAAATTAGCTTATGAGAAATATCTATCAATCACTTGACAGAGAGAATTGACGTGAAGTGATATTATCGGTCCGAAAGAATTTAAATTAATGAATCGCTATGTAATAAATCAGTATAATCAAAAAAGTCACATTTGAATGAATGTCATTTTGCAAAATGGTGTGGTTCTTTTTAAGTAGCGGGACAGCAAATGATCTCAGCCCGGGGATTATCATTTATTGAGTTTGATGTCTTGACTGTGATGAATGGACAAGAGAGCTACTCATTGCCTCAGAAGAGCTGAAAAGAACATAGCTTGAAATTTTATTGATACGCTGTCGAGTTACGTATGTTTGAGACACTGTTTGTACCGTGGCTTCTTGACCTACAGTTGAATACAGGCAGTGAGTAAAATCCGGTGGAAACCCGAGGAAGACTAGTGAAGCTGAAAACATAAGGAGGTCTGTAACGTTTTTTCTTATTACCAGCAGAGATGGAGGGTCATTCCTTGCTGCGCTTATTGCACTAGCCAGTAGCTGAAAAAGTTTCCTTGGAAGGTGAGCCAGGTTATGCACGCGGAAAAAGTGAAGCGAGAGTAACTTTGAGGTGGGGAATGGACGGAGGAGCTGCGGAATAAAAGGCGCAATGCGACTCCAGGACAGAGAGACGCCTGCCAAACTGAAAATGAACGGCGCTTGGAGTAGGCCTATTTTCATTTAGTTGTGTCTATTGTTGAGCCTCTTTTTGGAGCTCCAGGACATAGCTGTGAAATAATGATGGGTCCCATCGGTCCAAGCTCACAGAGGAAGAGAGGTCGCCCAGAACTCATCAGGCTTAAATTACCCTGGTGCGCCTCAGCTTAGTTAATCTATTTCCTCCCACATTGAAAAGATGAGCAGATTTTGGCTGGATTTCAGAATGGAAACTGCCCACAGGTGTGGCTGCTGTGTGTCAGTGATTGCTGGTCAGCTGAAATTAGAGGAAGCACAAAAAAAAAAAACACTTTTCACTGATATGTAAGTAGTCTTTACACTGCGTGCACAATTATTAGGCAAATCCTATTTTTCAGGATTAATTTTATTTTTGAACAAACACAATGCTCTCAGTCAATCCAAAATGTTATTGAACCTCAAACCTGAATGTTTAAATAAGGAAAAGTGAGTTTCGTCTTTCTCAGGGGAACATAGTATAAGTGTGTGGAATTATTAGGCAACTAAATTGCAAAAATAATTTTTGTCAACTCACTTGATCATTCTCAATTTTTTAAAGTGTGACAAATAAGTAACACAAAATGGCAGTTAAATAACATTTTTGGCCTTTCAAAAATATTTAGTGACTAATATAGCCACCCTTCTTTTCAGTAACTGCCATGAGCCTTCTATCCATGGAGTCTGTCAGTTTCTTGATCAGTTTACGATCAACTTTTGCAAGTGCAGCAACCCCAGCCTCAACAATGGTGTTCAAGGAGGTGTATTGTCTTCCCTCACAATAAATCTCACATTTGAGAAGGACCCACAAGTTCTCAATAGGATTTAAGCCAGGTGAGGAAGGGGGCCCGGTCATTATCCCATCATCTTTCAGGCCATTGCTGGCTAGCCAAGCAGTGGAGTACTTGGATGAATGTGATGGAGCATTGTTCTGCACAAAGATCATGGCCCTCTTGAATGTTGTGGACTTCTTTCTGTACCACTGCTTGAAGAAAGTATCTTCCAGAAACTGGCAGTAGGTTTGGGAGTTGATTTTCAGTCCATGTTCAACTTGAAAAGGTCCAACTGGCTCATCCTTAATGATGGCATACCAAACCAATACCAACCCCTCCTTCACCTTGCTGGCGCCTGACTCGAAGTGGTGCCCTGTGTTCATTAGTGATCCAGCTGCGGGCCCATCCATCTGGCCCATCAAGAGTCACTCAAATTTCATCTGTCCATGAAACATTTGAAAAATCTGTCTTCAGTTATTTCATGGCCCAATCTTGACGCTTCAACTTGTGAATCTCATTCTGTGGGGGTCATGTTTCAGCCTTCTTTACCTTGGCCATGTCTCTGAGCACTTGACACTTTGTACTTCTTAACACTCCAGGTAGGTACAAATAAAAAAGATTAAATACTCTGTTAACTTCCATGAATGCACATTGATGGCATTGCATGGGCATCTAAACCTCGCTTCATGTTTAAATTACAAGGAAGAAAATCAAAATTGGAGATAAGGATCCAAAATTATGATGATGATCAAGATGATACCAAGATTATTCAAATGGACTGAGTAATTGCAGAGGTATACTCATTTTATACTCATTTCATTTTGAGCCAGAGGCTCAGAGCGTAAGAGGTTTTAACATGGTTTTAACATTTAAGAGGTTTTAACATTTAACATGGTGGCACCTCAGGGTTCAGTGTTTTCAGAGTTGATGTAATGTTGATTTAAATACAATAAAAAAAAAATTGAAAACAGGTCAAGACCAATCATTAGATGAAACATGTTCTGTGCCTGATGTATTTTCAGCTCACCGGCTGCCACTGATATGTCCGTGTAGTGTGTGTATATGTGCTTATCTGCAGTTATCTTTTCACTTCATGGCTGCAGGAGACCCAGTCGATATATCTCAGAGACCAAGTTTGATTTTGCATAACATAAATATTGATTGCAGACTTTCACGGCCCCTCTAAATAAAAAAATAAAACAAACACCAATACCAACTTCTCAGTGCGCAGGCTTGCCAGCTTGTGTCCGTTTATCTGTGTAACACAGTGCTCTGCTCAGCTATTCTGTCACAATGGTAGAAAAGCCAAAGAACTGAGAAGGACAAGGAGAGAAGCTCTCTCTCTCCTGTGGGCCACGCATATTCCTGCAAGCCATGCAAGACCAGAGAAAAGTTTATCAAAAACTCATTCCACAATGAATTCATGAGTCAGCAGGCTGGCCAGATGAATATAAATGTCTCCTCTGAAATGTGCTAACTGTCACTTTTCTCAGTTCATCACATAGTCAAGTCAGTCTTAAGGAAATTTTTTTTTCTTAAAGTCATGTTGCTCATAACATACAGTAGATGTAATTCATAAGGTGATGTTACCAATCTAGGACCGTACAATGGCGCTGGTCAAAGAATTTATATTTGAATAGCATGTCATTTTAGGAACTTATATATATATATATATATATATATATATATATATATATATAAACATTACACGACTTAAACGTCCTAAATGATGCAGTTTTTTTGGCAAGTATTTACATTCATGGATTCCAAAAACCCAATAAAAATTCACAATGTCATTGCCTGCTCTTCTCTCAATTCTGAAGAACAGACAATTTTAAGAGTGGTATGCCCATGAACAGTATATAAAGATGGACGACGCGTCTCCACTTCTTAGCACTGTGCAAAAATGCAGCCAAAATATCCTTCATAAGGTTGCTGCCATTTTTCCCATTTGGTGCCAGAGTCTGCACAGGAGTGATCGGGGGTTGAGTCGCGGTATCAGAGTCCCACCCACAGTGGCATTTTTAAGTGTAAAAACTTGGTGGGGCAAGAATGTATTTCAGGTCTGGATAAGTGAATTTCTGAATTTCCAATTGACTATAATGAAAAAACTCCTGCTGTTATTTTGTTATCTAAAAGGTATACAATCATAAATCGTTCCTGCGTAGGAATGGATTACATAATAAAAATGAATCCAGGCGCAATTTTGCTTGACGCTTTACGAGAACGAAGTTATAAGAGGTTGTTTTAGTCAACGTTCAATCCATTGGTAGGTCAGTATGACTCACATCTGACTCTGATTGGTCACTCGCATATTATTGGTGAATAGCCTACAAGAACATGTAGAATGGAACAGACAGCCGAGCAGTATGCAGAAACGCTATCTTTGCTGGCAATCATTGAAAGCTAGCCAGTTCGGTCGGCTGCCTCACCTAGGATTGCGTTATCGTTAAAAAAAAAAAAAAACAGCTTTCTCAATAAATAGTCCCTAGATAGGGAGATGCATGATAAAGATGCTTTTATTTGTACAATTCATCCGGAATGAACACCACTAATGTTACATGAACGTTTCTGCCAGGTCATTCGCTATGGCTAATGCTATATGTAGATATGCAATTTGGCTAACATTACATGGGCATGACAGCTAGCTGGCCATCACCCTTTGTAAGCAACATGAGTTTATTGTGCTAAACTAAGTTTATCTAGCTAGCTAAATTTACTGATAACGTTTTTCATCATAGCCGCCTACAGCGACTCGATTACCTAACACGCCAGCTAGACAGGTGGCTAGTTAGTGCTGTGCTTCCCATTAAGACGTTTTTATATTTTCGACGTCTCAAACAGTGTCATGTAAAATTGCGCGTTAATATTTATTCTTATATGATTTTCGATCACAAATATGTTGAAATCTTTTCGGAAGACCCCTTAGTTCGACGGGAAATAGCAGGAATTTCTCCATTATAGTCTATGGGAAATTGAGAAGTGCGGTGCGCTTCACGCCATATTTGTTTCTTCAACTGCGCTTGTAGAAGGAAGCGGCAGCAGCCTTTCCAGTTCCATAGACACTCGTAGAGTGGGGATTGGGGCTGTCAGCTCCACATGTCAACAAATTCATGCCACCTCCACCAATACAGCCAACACTCTGAGCATGCGTACTCATATTTTCACATGTATAAGGGGGGCTAGCCCCATTCATGTGGACATGGATCAGGAGATCGGTCTGAAGCAGCAAAACAGAGACCAATAAACCTGAACTTAAATCCAAACACAAATTCTAAATGCTAAATTTACAGACAATACATTTTAGCAGATAATAAGATAACGTTTGAGAATTAATAATGTAATTTGCCTGCGGTCCTTTCTGGTGACACCAGGTGGGGCTGTGCCCCACCTGCCCCTAAAGACCAGTCGCCACTGCCCACCCATGCACCCGCCCTAATTGTAATCACGTCCCCTGAACATTTAACTAAGCCCAAATGGCTCCCTCTGTTTGCAGTAGATGCTGGGTGATGTACACAGCCAACAGACCGGTCCTACTATGACTAAAAGCTTGTTAAATGGTTCGATAGATTGGATCTTTTCCCAGTACAGTCATATGACGCTAAAATACGTTTGCTGCTGTCCTCGTCTTTGGCGGTTAGTTGCTTAGCTGATGTCCGTTACTTGCTAGCTAGCTAATACATTGTTTATGGATAAGTAGCCAGCTAGCCGCATCATACAAACCTACTTTAGAACTCCCAGCAAGCTAACCTTTGAAAATCAGGTAAATAGAGTCTATGGGTGAATAGACTCCCCACTATTATAGGTTATAACGTTAGTTCTAACTAGCTAGCTACCCAGCTAAGGGTGACCCATTTCAATCTCATTTTACTAACCTTAGTTGGATAGGTAGCTGACGGTTTTTTCGGGTCACTAATGCTAGCAACAAAAACTGATTGGAGAGAGCCCTTCGCTCTGAACATAACATTGCTGCGAACAGCAGCTATATTACACTGTGTTCAGAGTAAAGAGCTTTTCACCACCGATTTCCATTGCTGTTTACAGTGACCTGTTATAGAATGTTGCTCATTTTGCTAACTTGCTATACCTTTCTACAGTACTAACATCGCTGCAAACAGTACATGACCCTATGTTCAGAGCAAAGACCGTTTTACAATCAATTTTCATCAGACTTGCAAATCACTATGGGTTATATTCTGTTGTACTGAGACCTTGCAACTTATGCATGTGTAACGTTAATATAATATCTCTTCTCAATGGTCGCACTTCAGCTCCGTACAATTCCTGGAAGTAAATCAAGAGGTGATAACTTCTATAAGAAAAGCTTTCAATAAAAGCTGTCAATCATGACTTTACACCCCCTTATTAATGAATCGAATTACTAAATAAAACAAAACTTATCAGAAAAAAAAGAACAATTGAACATGTATCAGCATAGTAAGAACTACTTAAAATGACAGAGATCTTCAGAAAAAACTTATTTGACACATACGCAAATATTTCAGTGACGCCGATGTCACATCCACTAACATGGAGGGGGCGGGCTCATAACATACTATAGCCAGCCATCAGATGGCGATCAAGATATTTTGGCCTCACTTTTGGGGAGCTGTTAGATTTTTCCTCATTATATACAATCAATGGGTATGCCTTAATGATAATGACCTCTGCTGTGATTGGCTAGAGAGCAAAGCAATAAGCCCCTTAAACCACACGTCAGCTGAAGACAAATACATCAAAATCAACTAGTTAAACTTGCCACAGTCTCGGAATACCCATGAACTGATTTACTCGTAAACTGCACAATGAATATGGAAAGATAATGAGTGCAGGCAAAGTAAATTTGAGGATGGCCCTCACATACAAAACCAAATATGACATGCAGTCACCATATAAACTTAACTAGACTGGAAATTCAGTTTAATTGGTGACAAAATGGAAATACTTACCAAGAAATTCCAGGTTTGCAGCTTCTTCACGAAGGCTTTGAATGTCCTTCAGTAAAAACTTTCAGTATTGAACTGCTCATTATTCAAAAACAATCCAATATTAAATAATGCGTACACATCAGCAGATGTGGGCTAACTTCAGCTGGACTGTTATTGACAAACATGAAAAACATAATCTGAGTTCTTCGAGGTGGGCAGGTAGAGCAAGGTAGTGGGAGAGAGCAGGACAATCTCTTCATTAATTGCATTATTCGCAGATATACGTTGTATATGATGATAGTTCGGCGTCTAGGTTCTGACTTTGACACACCCTGCAGCCTACTGAGCTTAAAGAGAGCAGGCAGTGTCAGGATATCTCTGAGGGATTTTTTTTTCCCTCTGAGGGAAATTCAGAGCCCACAGGTAGACGCTGGGGTGGAGGTGGGATGTTTGCTAGCAGCAGTCAAGGGTGATGCAGTCATAGACATTTTTGATAGCGGTAGCAAAACACGATGCAGCAGGCGAATGCATTTTTTCTTTCGGGGTGGAGCAGGAGAGCAGCTTAAATAGTCCACCTGACAGACGGGGGCGGAGCAGCGGCAGACATGTATGGGAGTGCTTATGGGAATGAGGGCATGTGTTCAGTTGTCTGTCTGAACTAGCCCCTCTAGCAATGCCCCATTTGTGTTAATACCAGTCATAACACTGGAAATATCAATAAAATCTTAATGTTTTGAACAACAGTATGCATTCATTTATCAATATTCAGCCCACACACTGTAATAATGTGACGGTTGTGCTCTGAGCACTGGTGATGTGCACGGAGAACAGGAAGTTGAGGGCTGGACTCAGGTGCGAAGATGTACTTGGTTGCATTTATTATACCTTTGGCACAGCAAGAAGGCACATAGGATACAATGCAAAAGAACATGCAATTAAGGTTCCTGGATAAAACTATCAGTCATAAAGACTCTGGGCATTAGCTACAGTAACAATGTATCACAAAAAGAAAAAAGAACAAGGAATTGAGGTTCCTGGATAATAATATTAAAGTACTAAATTTAACTATAAATAGCACTAATTTCAAGAGTTATTATATATATATATATATATATATATATATACACATATATATAATATATATATATATATATATATCTATACAAAGACTAGAGAGACATGCAGGCTTTTCAGGCTTACGAGACTTTGCAAAGACTAAGCGTGAAGCTCGGTCATAAATAGCACAACACTACCACACAGAGGGAATGAACAACAGATGCTTGCAATATTTGCGGCGCTGAAGAATGCGGTCTGGGTCTTAATAGACTGGCGAGTTGGAAGGCTGGAGGCGTGGCCTTACAAATAATGGTTTATCATGCCGTTTTCTCATTTCAAAAACATTTTAATTTGCAGAGTCAAAAAAATGTCAAGTCAACTTAAAATCCTCTGAGAAAATTACTGGTTGAGAAAATTACCAGTTTGATGATTCAAAACATGTTGAAATGACAAAAGGAACTAACAATAAATTGCGCATTTACACATTTTGTTCTTTTCAATATCTTAGCAGAAGAGACAGCCAAGCTTCCTCACTTAAATAATAATACTGGTGTCCGCCCCACTTGGAACGCTAAACAGCATTACGCTGGATGAAAGAGGAAGTTTTTTTCTGATATGCAGTCAACAGCTTAAAAGGTTAATTACACAATTTAACTGTTGAGCTGGGCTGAAAGAATTCCTTGAGCTCGACAAAAATGTATTACAGAGATTTTGAATACTTTATTCTGTTTGAAGGTCAATGTTTCAGGCCCGTTCTCTTCATTTACCCCTCTGCAGGAGCTGTGCACAGGTAATACTGAAATATACTTGGCTTGAACATATTTTTAGGCAAATATGCAGTAAAGCAGAGGAACACCTGCATCTCTGATGACATATTGTAGGGAATACATATGGTGTGGATCAGCAGTTGGTGCGTGCTAAATGCATTTAACTCAATCACCAAATGTTTGACAAAGGCATAAGGGCTTTAATAACAGAGTTGATGGGCCACCTGGATTTAGCACCTGGGCTGCACTAAAGTCACTCAAGTCTGGAGGATTGGATTGTGTTGTTGTCTCTACGTTGCCTGAAGAAGGAGAAATGATTTATGGCGGGCCTCATACCGCAACAATTTCACCGCCTGCAATGCACTGCAGGCCCTCGGCCGTTTTTTTTTCCCTTCCTCATAAAAATAAGAAACATAAAAAAGTCCAAAGCGATTATTGGAATATTTCTCCCTCTTGGTGGCACTGACCTTTTGGAAATATCAGAGATTAAATCTTTAATTATTGATGAAGTCTAGAGCCAGTGTTGGGAGGGACAGGCCAGTAGAGGAGGGTCATGTGACCCTTATAAGCACAAAGAGAGGGCGAGATGCGGTTAGGCGATTGTTTATATCTGAAAGAAATCACCAAAGCCTGAAAACGAAAAAAAAAAAAGAAATCTAATTATGCAGTATTAATGTGAGCGTATAAAATATGGATGAAAGCCTAGGCGGTATGCTTTAACCCAAGAAGGCGGCTGCCGGCACATTCCGTCATGCATTGTACAACACTTCCATGCTTCCAGGTTTCAGACAGAAAAGCACAGTGCCTTGGACAGGGATAACCTCAGCATGAATCATGTATTTTCTCTGAGTATGATTCCAAAAATTATTCTGTGTTAAAGGAACACCCACATTAGTTTTAGTTGTTTTTTATGTCCAGCAGGGATTCTAAATTGAGCCGCATTTATGACACAGCTGGTTACAGCTCGTCTGTCTCTGCTTACATCTTATATCACCACTTATAAGTGTTTTAAGGTTGGTAGAGTATAAGTGACCAAACAGGCTTGCTGAACAGTGGTGTGCCGTCGGCAGTATGAAAGGTCCGCGGTGACGCCACCTTTCAAAGCCTAATTACTATAAACCTGTCGCAGTTTACTTTGCTTAATCAGCAATGAAATATTGATTTGCTCAGCTGCTAAGACTAATCTGTAGAATGACCGGCCAATTTGTCTTTGATAGGATTATTGTGTATTGCATCACAGGGTTATGAGCCATTTTCCTACGCACATAAATGATGGCGTTGGAATGTCTTTCGACAAATCTGCAGTCAGATAGTTATATATGAAACAGCACAGTGTAAATTAGCTCGCAAAGCTTTTAAATTAAAGTCTTTTGTTCAAAAGTTTGGCATTGTTCCACATGCATATTTCTTCCTCCTCAGATATACGGTATTCTTTTGAGTGCTTATAACATTCTGATGAAATGATGCCCCATCTTATGATAAATTTTGCCGCTGATAAATGGTAAAATGAGAGATGGAAGTCAGAGAAGATTGCGGATTTTTTACATTTTGTTGGATAATTGCCATCCTTACAATATATCATCCATTATAGTATAAATTCAGCAAATATGCAATCACTTAGTAATTATCATTCCTCAATCATTATAGACCTCATATTGAAGTAGATTAATCAGGCAAATAATTTTTTAGATTATTTATCTGATGAACAAGCATAGGAGTACTCAGTCATGTAAGGTGAAGTTACTGCAGGCCTTTCATACCTCCGACAGCAGGCCACTGTTTTTGGCCATCGGTGTTTAGTGCTTTGCTTGTGAACAGTTGGCTAACCTGCTGTAAGTGTCAAAAAAGCAAAGGCTGGTTTAAGCTGGAATTTACGGCAGCATTATGAGAAAATCTAAGGATGCAGAAATAGATGAGACTGAATGACAGTCTCGTAAAAATTCCGGATGTGTTGTAGAAGTATGCAGGCCTACTCATAGCATTTCTGTTCGAAGAACTTTTTGTCTTTAAAAACAAAAAAAACCATGGAGTATGTGCAAAAGACATTTTATGGAAGACTTGAATTCATAAAAAAATTGCAGCTCCAATCATAGGTAGGCCAGTCACTGACATTTTTAATCTTTCAATTCTTACCTGTTAATGGCCTGTATCATGGAAACAAGGCTTTGTCACGCCGCTATTAAAGGCTGGTGGCCCTGCTGAACTGAATAATTAAAGGTCTGTTTCAAATCTCTCTGCTTTGGCCAAGATATTGGAACCCTTAGTTTCTGCTCAGCTGAAACCATTTTAGACTCACACAACATCCGTAGCCCCATGCAATCCGGATTCAGGGCTAGGCATAGTGCCGTGACGGCTGGACTGAAAGTCCTCGATGACATCAAGAGTGCCATCGATTAAAAAAAAAAAAAGTTGTTGCTGTTTTTATAGATTTAGCCAAGGCATTAGGCATACTGTCGATCATCTTTTATTAATTGGTGCCCTTGCAAAAGCTGGTATTGGTCGTAAAGTGATCAGTTGGTTCCGGAGCTATTTAACCGCACTCAGTTTGTCAGATTGGGTAACATTATTTCTGATCCTGTTGTTTTGGATAGAGGAGTCCCTCAAGGATCCATTCTGGCACCACTGCTGTTTTTATTATATATCAATAACAGTTGTGACCAGTTGAAATATTCAATGTACTATATGTATGCTGATGATACAGTTTTACAATCCCAATTCTGAAATAGTTGGGACGAAGTGTAAATTGTGAATAAAATCAAAATGCAGTGACTTTCAGATCACATGAGCCAATATGTTATTTACAATGGAACATAAATAACACTTCAAATGTTGAAACTGAGACATTTTACATTTTTATCCACAAAATGAGTTTATTTCAAATTTTCTGGCTGCAACAGGTCTCAAAAAAGTTGGGACACAAGCAAAAAAAGGCTGAAAAAGCAATTAATATATAAGACAATCAGCTGAAAGAACATTTAGCAGGTAATTAAGTTAACTGCAATGAGGTGTGTAACATGATTGGCTATAAAAAGGATCTCTTAGAGAGGCTGAGTCTCTCAGAAGTAAAGATGGCCAGAGGCTCTCCAACCTGTGAAGGCTTGCGTAAAAAAATTGTGGAATACTTTAAATACAATGTTCCTCAATGTCAAATTGCAAAGGCTTTGAAGGTCTCATCATCGACAGTGGATAACATCATCAAAAGATTCAGAGAAACTGGAAAAATCTCTGTGCATAAGGGACAAGACCTTTACTGGATGCCCGTGATTTTCGGGCCCTCAGACTCCACTGCATCACTCACCGGCATGATTCTGTCATTGACATTACTAAATGGGCCCAGGAGTACTTCAAGAAACCACTGTCTGTAAATACAGTCCACCATGCCATCCACAGATGCCACCTGAAACTCTATCATGCTAAAAGGAAGCCATGGTTGAGCATGATCCAGAAGCGCTGCTGTGTTCTGTGGGTCAAGGCTCATTTAAAATGGACTGTAGCAAAGTGGCAAAGTGTCCTGTGGTCTGACGAGTCCAAATTTGACATTCTTGTTGGAAATCATGTGCGTTGTTGTCCTCCAGGCTAAAGAGGAGAAAGACCACCCCTCCTGTTATCAGTGTTCAGTTCAAAAGCCAGCATCTCTGATGGTATGGGGATGCATTAGTGAATATGGTGTGGGACACTTGCATGTTTTAAAAAGCACCATGAATGCTGAAAGGTATGTAAAGGTTTTAGAGCAACATATGCTCCCCTCCAGACGACATTTATTTCAGGGAAGGCCTTGTGTATTTCAGCAGGACAATGCAAAGCCACATACTGCAGCTATTGCAACAGCATGGCTTTGTAGTAGAAGAGTCCGCGTGCTGAACTGGCCTGCCTGCAGTCCTGATCTTTCACCGATTGAGAATATTTGGCACATAATTAAACTAAAAGTCCATCAAAGGAGACCCAAAACTCTCCAGCAGCTGGAAGCCTGTATTAAACAAAAGTGGGTTCAAATTCCAATGGCTAAACTCAAGAAACTTGTCTCCTCAATGCCCAGACGCCTCCACCCTGTGTTAAAAAGAGGAGGGGATGCTACACTATGGTAAACAGGCCCCTGTTCCAACTTTTTTGAGACCTGTAGCAGCCATCAAATTTGAAATGAGCTCATTTTGCGGAAAAAATTGTAAAATTTCTCAGTTTCAACATTTGCAATGTTATCTCTGTTCTATTGTGAATAAAATATTAGCTGGTGTGATTTGAAATTCATTGCTTTTTGATTTTATTCACAATTTACACTTTGTCCCAACTATTTCAGAATTGGGGTTGTATATGCTTCTGCTCCCTCTTCTATGACTGCGGTTGACAAGTTGCAGTCTGATTCTGACTCGTTGCAGCAGGTTCTCATTCACTTAAAACTGGTTCTAAACACAAACAAAACTAAGGCAATGTTATTTGCCCCCAGCAATACTATAGTTCCCCTCTCTCTCTATCAACACCTTGGAAGGTGTTGGTATTTAGTTTGTCGACACCTATAAATATTTGGGGATATGGTTGGACAAAAACCTTAACTTCTAACACCACATTGGCACACTATGTAAGAAACTCAAGCTTACACTGGGTTTCCTCTATAGGCTCATGTCATGTTTCTCACCAGTTGCGCATAAACAACTGGTTACTGCCTTGTTTATGTCTCAGCTGGACTATGGTGACACCATTTACAGATTTTCTTGTCCCACTGTCCTGGCAAAACTTGATTCATTATACCCATGGAGGTAATATAATAGAACTGGAGAGAGTGAGGAAGTACCACCCCTAATACTTTCAATGGGAGATGCTAGGCTAGCTACTTCAGCCCAGGAAGTATGGAGTTGACCGACGCCATCTATAAAAATGGCGTTCCATGGGTGCTTACTTCCGGCACCATTTCATAATTGCCAATCTGAGTACACAGCACAAATTGCCAAGAAAATGTGTCATCTGTGCGGATTGACAAATGTTTTCGAGGGGAAATGATGAGCAACGCTGTCAATCTGGAACACGCACTCACTTTTCACGCTTCTCGTTGAACTGCTGGAGTCAGAGCAACGGCTGGACAAACAAACTCGCGCACGAGCTGTCATCAAGCTCTCAGTATCAGTTCTTATTTTACAGGCCCTCTTGAAAACATCGAACAGTTGCGTCAAACAAAGAGCAAAATAATGAAGGATTACTGAATACATTTGCTTTTGTTTTCGCTTTATTTGGCAAGAAAAAAATGTGTATTTTTCAATTGGTGTCTATGGAGCTGCCGCATCTTTGGCCAAAAAATTGCCTCCAGTGGGAAAAGCAGAAGCAGGAAGCTAACATGCTAACTGGCTGAAGCAGAGGTACCTCCTCGTTCTCTCTGGTTCTATTATATATCTCTATGATTATACATGCTGTCTTGAGGTACATTTCAAACTTTGACTACCGGACTCACCACTGTACACTGTATGACCTGGTCTGCTGGCCTTCTCTTGCTGTACGCAGGCTGCAGCACTGGCACATTTTAATATATAAGGCCATTTTGGGAACGTTACCAAGTTACATAAGCTGAAAGTTTGACTTTGTTCAAAACGCCTACAATCTTAGGTCCAATAATCAAATATGCCTAAAGGTGCCACCTGTGTGGACTGAGGCTGGGAAAAGGAGTCTGTTTTATTTCGGCCCTTGGTCTTGGAACAGCTTGCAGGCTACACTCAACCTCAGCTCCCTGATCCCCCTTAGTAGTTTCAAACAAAAGCTAGCCCAAATCTGCACCACAAACTGTTCTTGTTTTATAGCAAAATAACCTGTTTTATCTTGATGCATTTTGTTTTTATGTGCCTCTGTATACTTGCAACCCTGTTCTGCCCTAAAATATTGTTTTGTATTTCGTTGTATGTAATCAGCTTGTTCTTGATGTGCAATTTTCTGCAGCCTTCTTGGCCAGGTCACCATTGAAAAAAGATTTTTTTTTTTTATCTCAACTGGTTTTTTTACCTGGTTAAATAAAGGTTAATAATAATAATAATAATAATAATAATAATAATAATAATAATAAAACTTATATAAAACTTACCATGTGGAATTAAAATTCTTCTTGGCCAGAATAATAAACCTGAGAAACATTCCTAGACTTAATTTTTCCTGATCTAAAACCATATTTAACAGCCATTCAGATATTTTACAGTTCTCTACACAAGAAGGACGCATTCCATACTGGTTAGCTAGTGTTTCTGATTTGCAAATGTGTGCACGCACGCACGCACGCAGGCACACACGTATACATAGACACGCGCATACACACACACATGCATGCACGCACGCACGCGCGCACACACACACACACACACACACGTACTTTCTATCCAAACAGCCTACCCTTTTTTCTTGTGCATATAGATGCCATTTGAAGAAGGTCATCAAATCTGTCTGCTCCGAAGCCTCTCCTAATGGTAAGGCAACATAAACCCTCTTCACTTCAGAAGAAATCAATTGTAGGAAACCCTCTTGTGACATCTGTCCTACTTCTTGGCACCTGTGGGGATTTCGGTTGAGAATATGGCATTTGTATTTTATAGAGGAACAGAGTATCAGCATTCTTTCCTATTAGTTCCACACTAATATTACTGGGGTCACCCTCTTACATTATTTTCAAAGTGTGCCTAACACAAGGGCTTTGACTGCACATCCATCCCTTATCTGCCCTGCTTATACTTAACCAGGGTCTTGGGGAAACCTGAGCTTATCTTAGCACATACAGTTGGCTAAAGGCAGACTGTTCCAATCCATCACATCAAAATATTCACACACCATTTACTCACATTCTTACTGGTGGGCAATTCAGAGTTTTCAATTAGCCTGGTGGAGCCTAGTCTCATCCCAATTCCTCGTATTGTGATGCTACCTGACCCAGCGTTGACATTTGATGAAAAAGGAGGCATTAGGCATCCTATTTTGATGCTAGTGTTAAAACCGACCCTACCTCCTAACCCTTAACCCAAACCAAATCCCCAATACTAAATATCAAATAAGGACCCAAAAAGCCTCCCTTTTCCTCGTGTATTGACATTTGGTTTGGTAGGGTCATCATATGATGAGTCCGGCGAGACTGCATTGCCCGGTATTCTAGTCTTTGGACTGGGATGACACCATCAGACCTGTGGGAAAACCACACAAACATGGGGAAAACATGTCAACTTCACACAAAAAGGCCCCTGAAAGGATTCAAAACCACAACCTTCTTGCTGTTAGGCAATGGTGCTGTCCACTGTGTCATCTTGAACACTTCAAAATAGTCATACTAAAAATACTTACTGATAAGGTTTTCAGGTACAGTTCAAAGTACGTTCATGCATTCGTACTGCATCCACATGCCACATTATTTATATCCAAATAATATAAAGTTACTATTAAGGTGAACCAGCAGTATGGCTGTCAGGGGACACTCAGGGAAGATCACGAGGGGCTGACAATACAGGAAGTTAGTGCATGGAACAGGTACTTTAATTTCACAATAATAGTATAATAAATACAAATTCATGCGCCAGGGAAGATACTCATCCTAGACAACTGCGGAAACAATGACACTGCGGGTTGTGACAAAAGTATGAAATGCGAAGTATATTAAAGAAATGCTCAGAAGATATAAGTAGATATAATCACTTAAAGAAAACAGGAACATTAAACAAAACCCCCAAAGTAACAACAAAAAGCATAAACAAAGTAGTAACAAAATGTACTCACAAACTCTCTCAAAAAAAAACCAAAAATGCCAAAAATGCCTACAACAGAATATAAGCAATGTTTGGTACAAAGAGCTTAAATAAATAGTAACAACAGAATATAAGATTACAATGTTTGGGCACAATGGGTGAAAACTTAAATCTGTGGAACGAAAGTATAGATCTAGACCGGGAAACGCAGGAGCCAGAGAGCGAGGGTATTTGCAAGACAATGCCTGGGAACAAACTGAACAGAACACTGGGTTTAAATAAGGCACAATGCAGGTGAAAACACTTAGTACTCGGGGGAGCTGGAACGAGAAAGTGATGATTCGATTTGAGTTGTGGGCGTAGTCACCGGGCTGCCAAGCGCAGACGTGATAATGGCACTGTGACCTGTGTTTCACCACGTTCATTAATGTAGCTTCAATCAGCCATTTCTGAATATGGCCTTTCTTCTCTCAGTTGGTTTCTTCAAATGCCATGTAATATCAGGGGGTGCAATAGACAGGGGATGCAATTCACGGCAAGTCGAAAAAAAAGGGCTGCCGTAAAATGCCCGCCTGGATTTTTATTTATTTATTTTTTGTTGATCCCAACATCAAGTGCTTTTACCAGCGTGCATAAGGGGCAAATACATGTAACCAGAGTAAATTTCATGCATCTAGCACTTTCCTGGTCTGAATTGGGGGGATGGAGGGGTGCAATGTGTAGTTAGCCGGAAATGAGGCCTCCGTGAAATGCACCTCCCTGGATTTTCCGGTTGACCTCAGCATCAAATGCTTTTAACAGTGTACATAGGGTGTCATTACGTGTTATCAGATTCAGTTTCATGGATTTGGAACTTTCCTTTTTTGATCCAGGTCATTAATGGAACTACTGCAAAACTAGCCGCCCACCCCCCATAACCTGTTAAACCCTGAATTGGATACATTTTATACTACACATGGTCTTGCAATACATTTTTTGTATGAGTTTGTCAGATCTGAATAAAACATATTTCATGGTAGAAGTTCTGATTTATGTGTTAATTCATTCAGTCATTCATTCATTCAATTTTCCTCAGATACAAGACACATTTTTGATTTCTCAAGGAAAAGAATTGTGAGGAAATGTCATCTTTTGGTTTTTTATTGGTAAGCTATGGGCCAAATCACAGTTTCAGGAAGTCTAATACCATGGGTCTTGTGTTGTTATTCCATCCTCAATATCCATGTGCTTACCCAGCATATACTTCTAAACCAACATGATAGTAATGCAATATAGCTCCATGAAATCCAATGTGAAACATACTCGTTCATATCATTTGAACTGCATATCTGCCAAAATTAATTTTCACAGAATGCAATATTGTTCAGAAGCCTAGCAAGATACAAGACTAATTTGTGTTTGTTGTTATTTTTATTGCTGGTCTAAAGCACAGTACGTTCCGAAGCAATAGAATTAGTTATTTACAGTCCGTAAAATAAATATTTCCGATGCAAGCAAATATTTTCCTCACAAGGTGAATTAAAACTAACTTTCAATTAGAATGATGTGTGTGTGTTCCCGCAAATGGGTGCATTTCATGGCAGGGGTGCAATCTACGGCACAAAAACTGTTACAGAATATATAAAAGGCCTTTCTTTGCATTTCCTGTTTGTGGTGTTTTTAATTTTTCTTATTAAAAATAGAAAATGAAATCATTTTTTAAATTTCCCTCATTCCTTTTGGGGCATGAAAAAGAAACCAATTTTGGTTTTCGTATTTCAAAATGAAAAATCAACTCATCATTGCTTTTCATTTTTCAATATCAATTTCTGAATGGAAAGTAGAATTACCAAAAGCTACATGGACCATTCAGGCATGGTTTTCAGCCTGGACTTTTACACGCAGAAATTCGACCAGATTCCTTCCATCTTTTAATCATATAAAACAATACACTGCCTGTCCAAAAAAAAAGTTATTTTATGGATTTTAATGAGCAAATACTCAAGAGCCTATGACTGAATCATTACAGCAGAGATGAATATGTTTCACCTGGAAATAATTATTTTAATCCTGACTGATTCAGTACGTAACTTCTCATTTCTTAAACAACCATGTTGGGACACATATCTTATGGTCATTGAAAAGATGTTACTGTGTTTCAAGAGCAGCAAATTATTGGCCAGCAACAAGGAAAAACAAGAAACAGCTAAGAAGATTGCTGAAATCACCAGACGTCATGTCCCTGGTGCCCAGAGATGTTAATAGGGATTATGAGGATTGGAGATGGAGGACCCAAATGCAGGGACGTGGATTGTATTAAATAATAAGTGCATAACAAAAATAAATACAAGACTTCAAGGACAAGGAAAGGAGAGTGCACTAAACAAAAGGGGGGAACAGACTAAGACTACATGAAGGGTAAAACTTGGCTTTAAATAGGAGAAGGGAATGATAATTAACAAAAGGAGAAACAGGTGAAACCATTAACTAAGGGAACAGAGGCTTAATTGAATACTTGAGTAAGGGCAGGTAGCCGAGGTATTGGAATGCCAAAGGGGAGGGGCATTACACTAGAATTGGGTCATGAACTGTCCAACTGTTTATTAAAACCTGGGAGGACAGTAGTGGACTGTCAACTTCATGGAAGAAAAGGGTTGGAGAAAAATCCTGACTGATCCTGATCGAAGATCACCAAAATGCTCAGTGAAATCTTATTATTAAAAAATCAATAAGAGAACCTATTAATTATGAAGGTAGACACATGATGCAACAAGAACTTGAAGGATTGGGATTAAACAGTGGCCTGGCCACAAGAAAGCCATTTGTTAATGAGGCTAATTGGGAACAAAAATTAGCTCAATTTGCCAGGGAGCATAAAGATCGGACTAAGGAGTGATGGGAAAAGGTCATGTGGTCTCATGACTCCAGATTTACCCAATTACAGAGTGATTAGCATGTCAGGGTAAGAAAGGAAGCCCATGAAGCAATACACCTGTCATTCATCATTCATCAAGTCTCTGGAGGCAATGTTTTGGTCTGGGGTTGGTCAGGTTTAGGCTCAGCACTGTTCTGCAGCAGTAAATTAATTCAGAAGATCACCTGAATATACTGAATGACCAGTGACCCGTTAAATTTTAAATCTGACGGCACAGGCATATTCCACAACGACAGCCTCAAATTGTGAAAGATTGGTTCATCAAGCATGAAGAATCGTTTTCACGCAGGAATTGGCCAGAGTCTGGACCTTAACCAATTGAAAATCTTTAGGACGTGGTGAAGAGGGCTTATTGAAATGATTTGACTCATCCATTGTCAATACAATATCTTAGTCAAAAAATGAATGAAAATCTGGTTGGTAATAAATGTTGTAACATTGTATAAGATTGTCGAAACAATACCACGAGGAATATGCGCCGTGATCAAAGCTAAAGGGGCCCAACTACATATTATAGTGTTTGACTTTTTTTCTCTTTTTCTGGACAGGCAGTGTATGTTTACATCAGTCCTTTCTGAAATACCTTGCAATTCCTATAATGTGGGAGCTTTTGCAGACTTGGGCCTGCAGTTCCACAGACCAGCGCTGGCCAGAGGTCAACATTGCACAGGGCTCACAAAACAGCCCTGTATATCCAAGGTTGAAATGATGAAATGAAAACTGAATTCTGTGTACAGGACATGTGTGTTTCTGCTGGGCAGCGGAGCAGCGTGGATCTAGCTGGTTTTGGGATAAGTAGGTCTCAAGCTGGTACTGCTGCCTTCAGCATAATCCGTTTGAATGGTGTGTGGGCTGTGGAGGGAAGCACAGCTCACATAAAAGGCCCAATTGCCCTCATCCTTCCAGACAGTCGCAGTTGGAGCATTAGTGTGTGGTTCAGTTAATCTAATCGCTAGATTAATGACACTGGTGAGAGGTCTGGAATCCAGCTCCAAACAGACACGACTGAGGCTTCTCTTGGTGTTATCAGTGAAAGGGACTGAACTGCCTAGCTGATCTGATGGCTGCAGGTCTGAAACCTTAAGATATTCGTAAAGAAAGCCTGTCTGGAAATCCAATTTTTTAAAAAACAGTATCACATTCTCCATTTTAAGGTGTTCGCTGTAATTTATTTGCTCAGAACATGTTAAAGAATGCTGTTGCTGATATATTGGGCTGGTTTTTCCAGGGCTGAATTCCAGGCAATACATGGGTGCAGCCAATGATGAGGTCCAGAGGCGATGATTGCTCATCCACAGCACTGTGTATGTGGCAAAAGTGTTTGGGCGTTTGATATTCTCAGTGGATGTGCTGTAGCTGCATGTATTCACGTTTAATGAAATGACCTCTTTTCATTACCTTAAAGAGCCGTTTGGTTTTTTTTTTTCCCCAGCAAACCGCCATGTTCTGTGGTCCATTGCTGTAATGGAACATAAGGATATACATACTTCTCCTAAGAGCTGTGAGGGAGTTCTTGTGCAGTTTTGGGCTCTGGCACATGAAAATCTACAATAAAAACGCCACTCTGCCAGTGAGATCAATCACCTCATATTCAACACATGGAGGTAATATAATAGAACTGGAGAGAGCAAGGAAGTACCACCCCTATTACTTTCAATGGGAGATGCTAGGCTAGCTACCTCAGCCAAGGAAATACGGAATTGACCGACACCATCTATAAAAATGGTGTTCCATGGGTGCTTATTTCTGGCACCATTTCATAAGATTGCCAATCTGATTACACAGCACAAATGGCCAAGAAAGTGTGTCGGCTGTGCGGATTGGCGAATGTTTTCGAGGGGAAATGACGAGCAACGCTGTTAATCCGGAACGCGCACGCACTTTTCACTCTTTTCGTTGAATTGCTGGAGTCAGAGCAACAGCTGGACAACCAAACTCCTGCACGAGCTGTCATCCAGCTCTAAGTATCAGTTCTTATTTTAAAGGCCCTCTTGAAAACATCAAACAGTTGCGTCAAACAAAGAGCAAAATAATGAAGGATTACCGAATACATTTTCTATTGTTTTCGCTTTATTTGGCAAGAAAAAAATGAGCACTTTTCAATTGATGTCTATGGAGCCGTCGCGTCGTTGGCCACAAAATTGTCTACAGTGGGAAACGCAGAAGCAAGAAGCTAACATACTAACTGGCTGAAGCAAAGGTACTTCCTCGTTCTCTCTGGTTCTATTATATATCTCTATGATTCAACACACACAGGTGGGGAGAATAGAGACTGTCATGTTCATGTGCCTTATTTACATCATTTTTGATGAATGGTTGGGTCAGAAGCGTTGCATTTCTCAAGAGTTCTCATTTAGATATCCTAACTGTAAGGGCATCTTTTTTAATCTTTCAAACAACCAAGGGCTAGAAAAATTGCAAATGAGTCCAAAATGTACAGTTAGGCTTTATTACCTTTTTTACAGTCTCATATTGAATTGGTTTATGAAATTGTCTGAAATAGGCTGTATTGCAGTCATGTGCATGCACTGACAATCGACAGCAAAGCAACATCACTTCTGAGTCCCTAAATGGCTCATGAATACATTGGTAAACCAGTACCCCATCTGCATGGGGTGCTCTGTCCTCCTGTCAAAAGTCAAAGTACAGAGGGGTGTTCATTTTGCATTTACAGTGGAATAGCTTTGTTATAGTGCCTATTCCTCATTGTAATTATTCTTCATCATAATGATAAGAGTAATGAAAAACAATAAATCCAATGAGAACAGCGCTGAACATTTTTGTCGCGCCTGCAACGCCTCCCCCCTTTGCTCAATCCTGCCGTCATTCGGCATCACCATGATGTCTTCTAATCAACGCTCTTCCCTATCCAATATGATAGGGACGTGACACTTGTCCCTGCCACATCGCTACTTCCCGTATCTTCCCCTGTGTCCAGTCACACGGTGGGTCACATTGACTAAACGGTCCCTATATTCTGTTGGTTTCCCCGTGTTTTCAGCTACTCCAACCCGTAACTGCTTGCATCTGTGTTGGAATGTATCAGTTAAACAATAATAATAATAATAATAATAATAATAATAATAATTATTATTATTATTATTAGTAGTAGTAGTAGTAGTAGTAGCAGTAGTAGTGTTGGTAGTATTATTAGTGTTATTATTATTGCAAAGCAAACTGTTGAGCCACATGAGTACACAGAAAAACAAATGTAAATGATAGTGAAAATGAATAAGTATGTTAATATCTGGACTGGCTGGTTTAATCAGAGGCATCTGAGCTCGTCCAGCAAGGGGGTTGGCTGGTGGCAAGGACGTCTCAGGTCACTGCCACCTTTCCGGAAAATTCCTCGCTTGTCTCCAGGGAGAAGCTGCGTGTTGGTGCAGACCAAATTATAAACAAAGCAATGAGAGGCACTCAGGGGACGGCTCATAAGAGAACGGTGGAATTTTATTCCAGCATCTAAAAGTGTTGAGGTGCATTTCACATCCAATAACCTTGAATGTGCTGTATTATACAGATAGCAAGCTTGACATTTGGCTGAGGCTCCATATATGACAATACTTCTTAGGATACGCCTAAGAGCAGATGCCACTGAATGCCAGCAGAAACATTGTAAATGTCATTAGTGTTATAGAATAACTTTACCTGCCTAAATAGAAATTTTATAATCTGTTTATGCAGTCCTCTTTTAAAAATGTTGTTTATGTGAATATATATTTTTTGAAGCCGCATCTAATTCACACCTTAATTTTCACCACTTTAACAGCAAACAACCTTGCATTCAAAGCTACTCAGTGATTTGGCCCTGTACATTTAATCTAGAAGTTAAAAACTGCACCTTATATTTTCAGCAAGTAAAAGCCCTCTGTCACAAAAGATAAGGGCCAGTGGAATACAGTTTGAATGATGTTGATCTTGCCTTTATACCTTGTTCACACATATTAATTGTGCAGTGAATTCTATGCTTTGAGAGAAAAGACAGGTATAGGTGTGAAAGAGAAAAACTAATTAGCAGATGGCTTTGCCTGGTCCCTTGTCATTTCCTCTGGGATGACTTGAGTGGAGTCTCTATCTGCTTGCAGATTCCTCAACAGAAACTTGGTGGAATGGAGAAACTCATTAAATAGCACATTTCTCTGCATTACAGTGCAATGAGAAAGTATTTTCCCTCTTCCCAATTTCTTGTATTTTTGCTTTTCATATTTAATTGTGTCAGATCGTCCAATGAATTTCATTTAAGACAAAGACAATGTGAGTAAAAACAAAACGTGGCTTTTAAATGATCAATTTGTTTATTGAAGGAAAAAAGGACTTATTCTAAACCTATATCACCCATGTGAAAAAAATAATTGCCCCTCCTATACATAGGAACTGCTTTTGCCACCCTTGGATGCAACAACTCAAATAAAATGTTTGCAATAACTGGTAATTAGTCTTTTATATCGCTATGGAGGAATTTTGGCTCACTCTACTTTGCAGAATTGTTTCAATTTAGCCACATTGGGGGGTTTTTGGGCATGAACTGCCTGTTTAAGATCATGCCACGACTACTTAGTTGTATTAAAGTCAGGACTTTGACTAAGCCACTCCAAAACCTAAATTTAGTTTCTTTTGAGCCATTCAGAGGTGGACTAGCTCATATGCTTTGGATCATTGTCCTGTGGCATAACCCAACTTCACTTTAGCTTTAGGTCATAAACTGAGGGCTGGACATTTTCCTTCAGAGTTTTCCATTAGAGAGCAAAATTCATGAGTCCATCAATTATGGCCCTGAAACAGCAAAATAGCCCCAAATCATTTCACTACCTTCACCATGTTTGACTGTTGGTATAATGTATTTATTGTGGAGTGCTTTGTTAACTTCACATCATGTCTTCGAAAAGTTCCACTTTTGACTCATCAGTCCGCAGAATAATGTAAAATGAGCTTTTGTGCTCTTTTGGTCAGCACTGATTTTCACCTTGCAGCACCCATGGATGCCTTTTTCGCCCTGTCTCTTTCTTTTTATGTAATTATGAACACTGACCAGAACTGAGGCAAGCAAGGCTACAAGCAAGGCTAGCAGCTCTTTCGGTGTTAGTCTGGGTTCTTTTGTGACCTCCTGGATGACTCATCAATGGAAAGAATTTTGAAGGCTGGCCAGTCCCGGAAAGGTTCATCACTGTTCCAAGTTTTCACCATTTGTTGATAATGGCTGTCACTGTGGTTCACTTGAGTCCAAGAGCCTTAGAAATAGTTTTGAAAACCTCTTCAGTATGATAGATGTCAACAACTTTGTTTCTCATCTGGCCTTGAATGTCTTCAGATCGTGGCATCATGTGCTACTCTTTGCCTACCTCACATTGCCAGACAAATTCTAATTAAGTGATGTTTAGATTCAGCAGGGCTGGTACTAATCATGGCTGGGTGTGTCCTGCGAATTTTAACCCAATTTTCAATTAATTGTGTTCAGCTGGTGGATACAGAAACTATGGGAGCAATCCTTTTTCACATTGGGCCAGGTAGGGTTGAATAGCTTTTTTACTTCAATAAATGAAATCATGATTTAAAAACCACATTTTGTGTTTACTCAGATGAACTTTGTCTCATATTAAAATTAGCCTGATGAGCTGAGACCTTTATGTGTGAAAAATGCATAAAAATATTAGAAATAAGGAAGGGGTGAAATTCTTTCCCATGCAACTAAATATACTGTATTTACTTAAATAAAAAAATATGTATGCTTCAATGAACAAATTCCAAGTTTGCCCACAATTCTGACTGATCTGTTCAATGCAACTTTTTAAAGCTGAGCAATTAGCTAAATTAACTTGCCAAGCTTTATTTATCAAGGACAAAATAACAGGAATTGAAGCCAAAGGCATGAAGAAATAATTTGATTTAACTGAAAGGATCATATTTGATTGCACCAATAATGCTTCTGCTAAACAATTCATCATGATCTCTCTCATTTATCTGTGGATAACCAGCTTCAAGAGCACTAGGATTTTGTCCTTTGTTTAAAAAAAAAAAAGCAAGATGTGAAGGACTGCTCAGCAGAATGATATCTGCTCATTACTGAAAGTCATCATGTGATGGAACAAATCGGAAAGCAGCTTTACTTTGGTGACGACCAGAAGTGCCTGAAAGTCAAAAAGTCAAGCCGCATGCCTTACGCTGAGTTCTGTTTGTGTGGCGCCCTAGGAAAGTGTCTCGGTCAGAAGGGATTTACGAACCAAATGGAGCTAATGGTGTCCTTCATGAAACAGTAATTTAATATGCAGTATGTTGGTTTATATAAAAGCGGTTAACTGCTCGCATAACCCGCTGTACATCACATAGGGATGTCTAGAGTTTAAAAATGAAAAAGAAATGAGAGAGTTATTATGCACTTATGAAGATGTGAACTTTAAAGGACAGTAGACTAACAGAATGACTTGGAGGGAGAAGGAATGTTGTGCTGAAGGATTTGAAGTGACCCAGATCTGTTGCACTTTGACTTAGGAACCAGCGAAAAGCACACAAGTCCTCTCACGGAACTAGTAACTCAGGCTACATCAACACTCCATCAAGAACAAAAATGTGCCTTTGAATGAAAAAAAAAAAAAACATCACAGATCCATGCATAATGTGCATGTTGTTAAGACGTAGACTCCTGCTTATGTTGAAAGATGAAGAATGAAAGGAGGAAATTTGGGGAACTTCTGATAGAAAACTGCTATATTGTCTAAAACAGCTACAATCCCCCCTCCTCCCCCCGTCAAGCTAGCTGTAGCCAAGGAAATGTTTTGCATAAAGAAAGGTGTGAGCAGTCTGCCAACATGTACAACGGTGTGATCAAAGATGACATATCATCCAGTTTAATTGTGTCAGCTTGTCATTACGTTGACTGGAGCTTAATACTTAATGTGAGGTATTGCATGGAGGAAGTTAACATGGAGAGGACTGCTCCTACCTCGTTCAGGATGGGTACAGCTGCTAATTAAAGGGAACATGGCCTCCTGTCAGAATGTGAATTTCATTTGATTTTGGAAGCGGTGAAAAACATGGAAACATTTAATGAACGTAAAGACAAAAAGTACACTGACTTAAAATGTTCTTACTTCTAAATACTATATTTGCAGTTAGATTCATTGGTACAGTTGCTGATATTCTGTCGCTTATTTATTCTATTTGAAATGTTCTGATTTGGTTATTTGATTGACATAGAAAAAGCAAAAATAAGAAATAATCTGTCAGTGAAAAGTCTTGCATTTTGACTGTGATGTGCGGCACAGCCTCGTCTGTAACGTGTGACATCTCCCAAAAAGTAGATATTCTCAGTTTGGTTTGTTTGTTGGTTTTCTTGGTCTGTTGTCAGTAGGATAACGGAAAAACTCCTGCCCTAATTTACATGAAACTTGGCGGAAGGGTGTCGCTTGGGCCAAGGACGAAACCATTAAATTTTGACATGGATTTGAGCCGTGGGGCGGATACAAGAATTATTTATCGTTTTTATTAACATTGCAACATAGGACATTTGGCCTTGGTCTGCACTTTTCTAGTGCCCTTCGAGTTTATGTTATTCTTTATATTAAAGAAAGTTATTAGGTACATTGGGCAACACGCAGGATAATTAAATGCAACAAAAACTGAAGGTATCAAAAATGTATTACTACGTTGCATTTAAATATTTAACAATGATTTAATTCTAGAATTAAATGGCATTAAATAAGGCATTGAGAAACACATCTTTGTGTCATCCACCCAACAAATGTTGTAGAATATAAAGCTTATAACGGAATTTCTTTTTTATTTAACTGCCCCTGAGGGCCATATTTTGTTGGGGAAACCAAGAGGGAGGTAAAGATCACTATAGGTAAACACACACTTGAGTGTAATTGAGAATAACAGCGGTAAACCCTTAGTAGTCATAGATTTTAATGAACATAAGCATATAATAATTTGATTTTGTTTTAAAATGACAACTATGCACTCAGTTCCAAACCACCACCCCGGGGCTGAACAAATGCACACTACCAGTCAAAGACTGAGTATATTGGCTTGATACCTGTGTTTTCAATAAAGTAGCAACCCTATATTGCCAAAAGTATGTTGACACTGTACTAAAACCTAATTGACATACATTGAAAAAACTGAATTTTTTTTTTTACTCTAAATATCTGACATTTTAATTGAATTTGAAATGAAATGGTCAGTATGGCCTGATAAGGCTAACTTACAGCTTCCATTTGAGGGTATTTCAATTCAAATCTATTTCACCTTTAAGATTTTGTAGCCCTTAGCACACCCCTCACCCCCTGCTTCAATGAAGGCTCCACTGAAACTAAGCGGAGTTGAGAAAGAGGTGGGTGGGGGCACATACAACAAGGGTAAAAAAATCCAAGTTGTGGGGCAGAATAGCATAAAAGGACCCTCAAAAAAAAATAAGAAAGGCTGTCCTATTGTCCTAAAGGCTGTTGAAATTCAATTAAAAGGTCAGACCCTTATAATTCAAAAATGTCTGTTTTCTAAGTACTGTATGTCAATGAGAATTGAGTGAGGAGGCCGTACACTTTTGGATATATAGTGTTGCTTGCTTTACACCGTGACCTTCCCGGACAAGCTTCTAAAACAGTGCCCTAATTTTCAGGATGCTCTACCAGCACTGTCAAGTGAGGAAACAAAATCCACCAAAATGCTGTGGTTGTAGAGGGCGTCGGTCAGACAAGGCCTACTCAAAAGCTCCGCAGAATTCCACACAATTATTTTCAATCATATGCAGTGTTATTTGTGCATTTTCATAAGGCGTAATCCATTTCTATAAGCAAACCTGTTTCTTCATTTTAAAAAAAAAATCGATGTTGAAAATTTATTGCCAGCAAGGTTGTGTAACACATTACCTTACAAATTCGCCCATTTTTCCATTATTTTCTTTTATTTTCTCTGAAGATGCAATTTTCATTAATGCTTTTAGGCTCAAATAGTACAAACCCCCATTCCAATGAAGTTGGGACGTTGTTTAAAACCTGAATAAAAACAGAATACAATGATGTGCAAATCTCATAAACCCATATTTTATTCACAATGGAACACAGACAACATATCAGATGTTGAAAGTGAGGCATTTTACCATTTCATGAAAAATATTAGCTAATTTTGAATTTGATGGCAGCAACACTTCACAAAAAAGTTGAGACAGGGCCATGTTTACCATTGTGTAGCATCCCCTCTTCTTTTAACAACAGTCTGTAAATGTCTGGGATATGAGGATGCCAGTTGCTGGAGTTTTGGAAGAGGGATGTTGTCCCACTTTTGTCTGATGTAGTATTCTAGCTGCTCAACAGTCCTGGGTCTTCTAAGCCAGATTTTTTGTTTTATGATGCGCCAAATGTTTTCTATTGGTGAAAAGTCTGGACTGCAGGCTGGCCATTTCAGCACCTGGACACTTCAACTGTGAAGCCATGCTGTTGTGATGGATGCAGTATATGGGTTAGCACAGTCTTGCTGAAATATGCAAGACCTTCCCGAATAGAGACGATGTCTGGATGGGACAATATGTTGTTGTAAAACCTCTGTATACTTTTCAGCATTGATAGTGCCTTTCCAGATCTGTAAGCTGCCCACTCCATAGGCACTAATGCAACCCCATACCATCAGAGCTTTTGAACTGTGCACTGATAACAAGCTGAATGGTCCCTCTCCTCTTTCATCTGCATAGCATGGCGTCCATGATTTCCAAAAGGAATTCAAATTTTGATTCATCTGACCACAGAACAGTTTTCCGTTCTGCCTCAGTCTATTTTAAATTAACTTTGGCCCAGAGAAGACGGCAGTGTTTCTGGGTCGTGTTCACATATGGCTTCTTCTTTGCATGATACAGCTTTGACTTACATTTGTGGTTTGCACGGCGAACTGTGTTAACAGACAGTGATTTCTAGAAGCGTTCCTGAGCCCATGCAGTGAGTGCAGAATCATGCCTGTTTTTAATGCAGCACCGCCTGAGGGCCCAAAGATCACGTGCGTCCAATATTGACCTTTGGCCTTGTCCCTTGTGCACAGAGATTTCTCCAGATTTTCTGAATCTTTTGATGATAGTATGTACTGTAGATGGTGGGACATTCAAAGTCTTCATAATTTTACACTGAGAACATTTTTCTGAAATTGTTCCACAATTTTTTGACGCAGTTTTTCACACATTGGTGAACGTCTGCCCATCTTTACTCCTGAGAGACTCTGCCTCTCTAAAATGCTCTTTTTATACCTAGTCATGTTACTGTCCTGTTGCCTATTAATCTAATTTGTTGCAAAATGCTTCCCCAGCTGTTTTTTATTAGTACCACTTACTTTTCCAGCCTTTTGTTGCCCTTGTCCCAACTTTTTTGAGACGTGTTGCTGCCATCATATTCAAAATGAGCTCATATTTTTCATGAAATGGTCAAATGTCTCACTTTTAACATCTGATATTTTGTCTATGCTCTATTGTAAATAAAATGTGGGTTTATGAGATTTGCACATCATTGTATTTTGCTTTTATTCATGTTTTACACAACGCCCCAACTTCATTGGAATTGGGGTTTGTATTCAGCAAAGACAACTATAGCTATGTGCAGACTAAGTTCATCTGCCTACCCCAGACATGCATGTTGATTGTGCTCCACATCCCTGTGAAAATGTGGTCTTACCTTTTTGGGGCCCCAAACTCGCAATGGTTACTGTCGGCCATGTTGAGAAGATTATCTTTACAATGATTTAGCCTACAATGCTGCAAAGCACATCATTTCCAAGACTTTTTGAGTCCAGGAAGGCATAATTGATGTCATTTTGATGATGTTACTTATTTTTGACCTTCAAATCCAAGATAGCTGGTGATTTCCAGCTCATAAAGGTCAAAATGGTCATAAAGCCCTCATATTAGGCTCAAATGAAACCTCTGCTAATGCTGGGTTATGTCATAAACGGTAAAACAACAAGTAGGTATATATAGATCATCTCAGAGGTGAAAAAGGTCAACAACTGTGGTTGATGGGAAACAAACCTTGGCTCTCCATGGTCACGGAATAACAAGAGATGACCGTCTTATTTTCGTTATGAATTGAATTGAATAATAAAGGTATTTATTGGAATACATTGGGGGATTTCAGAATTCTGTATTAGGCACTTATACTCAGCTGTAACGGTCAACACTGACACTGAACAGCTTCTGAAGCCGGCCAGCTGTGTTCGCTGCTTGCTGTCATGGTCTTTACCTCAGTGGCCATGGTGATAAATTTAGGACACAATAACTGCATATTGCGAGCTGGCTGCTATGATACAATGTTCTTATTGGTGGTCATTGATGCTGTCTTATGCTTAAGGGCTCTTGAATAACGGCAAATTGGCGTATAGGGGGCACTTCATTATTTTTGTTAGACAGCTCAGGTGTTTGTGCCAGGTCAAAAAAAATCTCTTGGTTTGCATGACTCCTGTAATAAAGCTGTGAAAAAAAAAACATTAATCTGGTCTTACCCAGCTTGAGACAACAAAATAACTCAACAAATGAAAAGCTTTCTAGTGTAAATTAAGCCCTTGACAGGATAAATTACCATGGCATGATTTGGCAGAAGACATTAGTAACTTCATACAAGGCTGAACCACCTACATTTTAACAAAGGAAATTGGATGGCTCTTTCCATAACAAATTGGATAATGCGTGGCAGGGAAGCTATGCTACCTGTCCAGGAAAACTAATTTATAAGTCAGTTCTTTTCTTTGAGGCTCTAAGAAGGGATTTGAAATTCAGACCACAGTTCTTGTAAAGCTGCCCATGAAGTTTTTACAGCTGGCATCATTACATCACAAAGCTGTACAAATCTGCATTCTCTGTTTGAAACCTTTGAAATCAACAATAACAGAAAAAGACAGCAGATGTCAAAACCAAACTCAGGAACAGTATAACCTGGGGTTCCAAATCAGGAACAGGTCAAGAGTTATCCTGCATTTAAAGTTAACGTCTGCGGTTGTGTTATAGAGTTTTATTTCTAATTCAACAAATTTTACAAATGGACCTGAGTCAGCCTGTCATTTAAAAATAAAATAAAAAAATGTTTTAATGCCATTCACACAATTGTCTTTTTCAGTGTGACAAGCCTTATAGACATATCCAAGAGAACTAATATTATTATTATTATTATTGTCATCATTGTCCTCAGGAAATCTGTAAATCGAAGATGCATGTCTGCTTGAATGTGTGAATAAAAATATCTCAGACAGTTGAACGATCGTACATTTCAGGCAATTATAAACCACCGTCTAGAGCTCTTCGTTTTTATTTTGAATGGCTGTTTTTCCTGGTATCTCTGCTGCAATAACACTGAATAATTTGCCCCAGATTATTCACACACCCACGGGGAGTTAAAAACAAGGGTTGCAAAGATATGGAAATACAATGCAAAAAAGGCCTGAATTAACTTTATTCTTGGAAATTTATTTGCAACAGAAAGAGTATTTGGCCATGAGAGGGTCCAAAAAAGCCAATCAAGATAAAATGAGACTTACTTCTAATTTGTGTTTATTGATAACCTGTATGGCTGACCATGACATGAATTTGAGGTATGTTAGGGTTGACAGTATCCTCTCCTGATCCTTTAGTACAATCAACCCTCATACTCTGATTAGCAATCGCAAAGTAAATTACTCTAAAATCTAAAATTATTTGGCCACCAAACATTTTGATAGTATTATTGTTTCTGGCAATCTGAATATGAAATGCACACTAAACAGCACATATTTACACAATCTGAATATGAAATGCACACTAAACGGCACATATTTACACAATCTGAATATGAAATGCACACTAAACAGCGCATATTTACACAATCTGATTATGAAATGCACACTAAACAGCACACATTTACTCAAATTTGTTTGCTGCTCTTAAAATATTTTTGCATGAATTGGACATTTTTTAACGTTGCTTTCAATGTTGGCTCAGGTTATTGCAAACCTGCAATTTCACACTCCGCCTAAGTTATCTGTACATCATTATCACTTTCTTAATCATTTAACCTACATATTGGACTTAGTCAGCGATATTTTGCCTGTTAATCAAGCGAGTACACGGGAACAGGTTAAGAGTAATCCTACATTGAAAGGTGAAGTTAGTGTACAGTCGACAAAGCACACTGTGCAACAAATTGTGCTGTAAATCTCAAAGTGAGTCAGCCCTTAGATAAGCTGAATTGAACGCTTGCTCATTGTTGGCCGGTGTGAGAGCTGAAGTAAGTGCTATTGGGTATTTTTCTTGTAGCGTGGTAATTGCCAACATGCCAGGCTGTTGTAAAAGTCCAGATTTGCGGAATAGGTCTCGACTCCATCTCAGTCACACCTGAGAGCTTTGAAAACGTGGTTCGTCCTGCAGAGGGAAGAAAAGTGAATGAAGTTTGAAAAAATAGAGGCTTAGCATGCTGCATATTCTTAGGATGTTGCGATTGAGTCACAAAGAAAAGTCCTGATAGTAGTGTAATAGAAGAGTCATGTCTTTTTATATGAGTATATGTCCTCTCTTCCCAAGTTTTAATACATTCCCCGGGCTGACAACGAATTTGCATTTTTTTTTTTACAAGTTGGCTGTGGATTTAATTAGGCGTTTTGGGAAATCTTAAAATAACACATATTTCAAAAGAATTTTTTAACTGCTCTGTTTAAGTAACTTAAATCTAAATTCTTGCCCTTTTTTCTCTGTGTTAAATGAGATTCTGAGAGGTCACTGCATAAAGAACATTGTCTTTGCTCTCGAGAGGAAACCAAAGACACACTATCAAGATAGAAACTGTTTACAGTCTTTTATAGAAGAACTAAGACTGCCAGATACACACATCACCACACAACTGAGAGAAATCAGATTCTGCCTCTGGTCTATGTGCATTTGTGTGTGTGTGTATGTGCGCGTGCGTGTGTATGTTTGCATGTAAGCATGCGTGCGTGCGTGCGTGTGTGTGTGTGTGTGTCTGCATTTGGGTGTGGGTGTGTCTCTGCGTGTGTTTTTGTTCTACATGTGTGTATGTGTGGATGTGTGTGTATGTGTGTGTGTGTGCTCACTTTAATTTTTCTGAACATCTCATATTATCCAAAAACCATGTATTTGGGCCTTCGGGTGGCTAACGGGCAATTAATTGTTTTTCATTTTTTACAACCCCCATCCCAGAAAAGAAGGTTTTTGAACCTTAAATTGGTATCAGTTGGGAAGATACTTTTCTTCTTTACCTCAGTGAACACAATGTTAAGAGCCATTCCACGAGAAAATGGCACTTTTTGAAGAAGTTGAGGAGTTGACCCCCCTGGAATTGAATGAAACTTGGCACATCTGTAGATATGATAGCCTCACAGAAAAAGCCAAATTTTTAGGTCCGTATCTCACTTAGTCTACCAGTGGTGCCACCTGGAACCCACTAAAGTGGCTCAGTTTTGCTTTTGACACCACATTTTACATCAATTATTATGACTTAAGGGTACACAGTACCAGATGTGTTATACTTTTATCATGACCTGTGACACTTCAAGCCTTGATAGCCATCAGCACCACATCAGCGCCAAGCTGGGTAACTATGTTATTGAGCTGGAATTATTTGAGAAGTCATAGTAAAAATTGAAAATGGGAATGGGAATAAAATAATATCCCAGACATATACCGATCAAGAATGCTTTATTATGTGTTTACTCACTTCAAAACTATAATTTCATCCTTGCATTTGAGTCAAGTCCACAAATTCCTGTCCTCCGTGCCTCTACACTTTGCACTAAGGACAAAACCTTACAGATATGATGGTGCATATGAGCGCATTCTCTGGTGGGAGGCAATTTTGGAGCACAGATGAGCTGCTGTCGACAGCTGGAAAAAACAAAAAGCAAAAAAAACTGAAAAGTTGCTCACAGCAGCTCCAATACCAGTCAAAGATGATTTAAAAATCATTACATTACTTTTTTTTTTTTTTTTTTTTCCAGAAATATGGTTTACCTCAATCTCTGTGTGGAATGAGTGCCTAGTGGCAAAACATGAGGCAAACCTCGGACCCAACACCGTTTCGCCCCAGCCACGTTGCATTTTAATACCCTCACAGCCTTGTCTGTCCACTCTGGAAACACTGAAGACCACTGGCAGATGCTTGCCGTGGTTCTCAAAGTCGCCCAGTGTGTGTTAATATCATTCAGCGGCCCCTGCAAGCCAAAGCCAGGAGAACAACCCCAGTCTTCACACTGGAGATCCAGGAGCCCACAGTGCATTGGAATGCCACTAAGATCGAAGTGTATTGTTCAGAAACGGCTGTGCTCTTGGGTAAGAATACGGGAATAAAGAGCCCAGTTTTATCCTGACGTGTCTTATAGTGACGCAACCTGACCAAGCTTCGATATACGATGCAAAGGAGGCATTTGGTGTCCTTATTTCACGCCAGTTTAAAGCAAGCTCTACCCCCAAAGCCCTAACCCTAAACCCGAACCCTAACCCTAAGCGTCGAATAAGGATGCCAAAGGTTGCCTTTTTCGTCATATATGGACGCTTGGTGGGGTAATGTCACTATATGACGAGTCGGGATGAGAACGTGTTGGAATAAAGCCGTACTTTTGAGTGTGTTGTGTGGTACACCGAATTCTTCTGCAGTAGATCAAGGCAATCACTCACTGTGCTGCAGATATTAAGGATTTGATGACATCAAATGACAGAATGATGGCAGAAATTCACAACCAGATACGACACTAAAAATTTATTTCCACCCACCTGCTTTTTACTCTTATTGCATTTTTCGCAATGAGTAGTTTTACATCTCAAGAGAAAATGTCATGACATTAGTAATCGAATTGCGAAAATGCATTTTTTATTAGAATTTAATTTCTTTAACTGAAAAAGCTAAAACATTTTCAGTCTGACTTCTGGTTCGTTAGAGTAGAAGTGAAATGCAGAGGTAGAAAAAGAAAATTCAAGAGCACAAGTCCCCATGTTCACAAGCTCACTGTTCTTCAGCCAGGAGTTAAACCAGGAGTTAACCTCACTGTCTGAGCTCACCATCGATTAAAGGGCAGGGTTTTTATATGACCTCAGAACTTTCCTCCCCTGATATAAAGGAAGCCATTCGCACCATAGCAGGGAGAAGACATTTGCAGGAAAATGTGCAAAACTGCCTCAAAAGCACTTTTCTCTGCGGTGTTTCTCTGTGGGTACATGAAATCATATCTCAACCCAGCAATTGATTCTTGTTGTTCCTTTTTTTCTGTAAAGGGAGTTTTGTTAGATATTAGCTCCCAAAAAGAGCATTATTACCCCTTTTGGGTAAATCTGGGAAAATGTTCTTGAAAAAATACATTTATACCCCTACTTAACTGGTATTTTTGTGAATGTGCCTGCTGTCAGAGGAGAACATTTGCACCAAACCAGTAAGAATTTAGACAACCAGTAAAGTCTCAGTGCTTGGCATGAAGGGGTGAGGTCCAGAGAGGTTTGCTGCTTCTTGAGTTGAATCAAAGATATGCTGTAGTATGTCGAAAACTAACCAGAGCGACACAACAGATGCTAGCATTGGCTATTGCACCCATAAAAACTGATGTTATCGGTGGATTATGCGTAATGCTTCTTCAAAGGAGCACTCAGCTCGTTATTAGGAGAAAAAAAAGGAAGTCACTTGGGAACATCATAAAGGGCACAACTTTAATAGCGACAATTATTAATCTCTTATGCTGATTACTTCCTGATCTATGAAAACATTTCTTGCTCTACAGAGTCGCTTATCATTTAGCGCGATGATGAATATTCATCTAGCTAAAACCCATTTTGGACACGTTCCATTTGTGGCACTGAAATATCATGCCACACAAGGTATACGGCACATTTTGTTGGAGTTCTGTCAATGCCATGCTAGCCATACTGATTGCGCTATGCCTTTGCCTATTTTATTTGCTCCTGTTGACATGTCTGTTATAATAGCTGTGTCTGCTAATACTGGGGAGGCAGCGGGACTGCAGCAGGGCTCCACTGATACACCTTGGCTCTCTAAAAGTCCTCTATTAAGAAGTACCAAAACACAACACAGCTGCTGCTGGTGAGACAGTGGAAGGTGGAGTCCCAATCTCCCTCGCCTGTTACCCTATCCACCTGTTCCTGGTCTGCCTGCTCCCCCCCAACACCATTACAGGCCTGATAAATCACTCCAGGTTTTTAATTGAATTTCACCCCATCTATTCCCTGCAAGGGGTCTGCCGGTTAAAAATTTAATTATCCCTCTGAGTGATAACCAAATAAGCGTCCAACTTCAAAACAAAAATAATAACAGCACATGCTGGTGGCAGTCAGGGCTCGGGGGGAGTCGGTGAAAACACACAGACTCTCGGAGTACAGACAGCAGTTTCTTTGCCAGTAAAGCTAAAGTGCTGCAAATGAATTCATTTTCAGGTTTTTGACTGATGTTGGCATGAATGGGTAAAGCCTGCATTGTGACTGGGAGAGAATACTGGCCGAGTAGAGATGAGCTGACCGATGGAGATGCACTGTGGGCAGATGGCCTGGTTACTCAGGTCCAGGTCCAGGCTGGGCAGTGATTTGCTTCCTCCTCTGCTGTATGAAGCAGAAAATCCTCACTAACTAAATCCCAGCCTGTGCTCTGCCTGTTAGTCTCTGTGTTCTCAGTCTACATTCTGTTTGCTTGTCTCAGTGCTCCCTGCCTGTAATCTGTAAACTGGTCTCAGTTCTCCCTGCCAGTAATCTGGCAGCTGGTTTCAGTGGTCCCTGCCAGTAATCTGTCCACTAGTCTCAGTGCTCCCTGCTTGTAACCTGTTTGCTGGTCTCAGTGGTCTCTGCCTGCTGGTTTTAGCGCTCACTGCTTGTAATATGTCTACTTGTCTCAGTGCTCCATGCCAGTGATCGATTTCAGCTGGACTCAGTGCTCTCTGCCTCAATTCTGTCAGCTGATCTCAGTACTCCCTCCCTACAATTTGTCAGCTGGTCTCAGTGCTGCCTGCCTGCAATCTCTAAGCTGGTCTCAGTGCTGCCAGCTTGCGCCCCATCAGCTGGTCTCAGTGCTCCCTGCTTGCAACCCATCAGCTGGTCTCAGTGCTCCCTGCTTGCGCCCCATCAGCTGGTCTCAGTGCTCCCAGCTTGGGCCCCCATCAGCTGGTCTCAGTGCTCCCTGCTTGTGCCCCATCAGCTGGTCTCAGTGCTCCCAGCTTGCGCCCCATCAGCTGGTCTCAGTGCTCCCTGCTTGCAACCCATCAGCTGGTCTCAGTGCTCCCTGCTTGCGCCCCATCACCTGGTCTCAGTGCTCCCTGCTTGGGCCCCCATCAGCTGGTCTCAGTGCACCCTGCTTATGCCCCATCAGCTGGTCTCAGTGCTCCTAGCTTGCGCCCCATCAGCTGGTCTCAGTGCTCCCTGCTTGCGCCCCATCAGCTGGTCTCAGTGCTCCCTGCTTGCACCCCATCAGCTGGTCTCAGGGCTCCCTGCTTGCGCCCCATCAGCTGGTCTCAGTGCTACGAGCTTGTGCCCCATCAGCTGGTCTCAGTGCTCCCAGCTTGGGCCCCCATCAGCTGGTCTCAGGGCTCCCAGCTTGCGTCCCATCAGCTGGTCTCAGTGCTCCCAGCTTGCGCCCTATCAGTTGGTCTCAGCGCTCCCTGCTTGCGTCCCATCAGCTGGTCTCAGTGCTCCCTGCTTGCGTCCCATCAGCTGGTCTCAGGGCTCCCAGCTTGCGCCCCATCAGCTGGTCTCAGTGCTCCCTGCTTGCGCCCCATCAGCTGGTCTCAGGGCTCCCAGTTTGCGCCCTATCAGCTGGTCTCAGGGCTCCCAGCTTGCGCCCCATCAGCTGGTCTCAGTGCTCCCAGCTTGCGCCCCATCAGCTGGTCTCAGTGCTCCCAGCTTGCGCCCCATCAGCTGGTCTCAGTGCTCCCTGCTTGCACTCTGTGCCAGCTCAGCTTATCTGGCCCCTGCAAGGCGATGCCTCCAGCAACTTTTTGTCTGTACCTGATGCCACGGCTCCCACATGTGAGGATATGAGAGGTTAAGCTCTGCCTGCCAAAAAAGAAGCACTACCATTGTACCTGAGGGCTATCCGAGAGCAGGAGAAGGGGAGAGGTCGAGGGAGAGCAAGAAAGAGGAAGAGAGAGTGGGAGACAGAGATGTAGAGAGGTATTCAACAGTAGCATCAAAGACTGTTGGTTTTCACTGGAGGGATGAGAATGGAGCTGTCAGTGGAGAGCTGGAGGGGGACAGTGATATGAGGGGACTGGCTCCTGCAGCGCTTTAAATTACTCTGCTGCAGAGACACAGAGCTCAAGCATGACAGGCACAGGCACTGATATACATCTCCAACCGCTTCTGCTGGAGGTAACTGATCATCTATTAATCTAACTCTCAATGGCAACTGCATTCAGTCAGGACTGTGATGAAAAGGACGGTCCCAATCTAGTAATCTTTACACAGCATGCAAACTATACCCAAGCCAACATGTATAGGCCTGTACATTAAGTCTACATCAGTTGTTAATGCCCCGGACTGCTTTTTCAAACAGTTTTTATCGCCCGCTCGGCGAAAGCCCTGAAGGCAGATTATGTCCTGGCACAGTCCGTCCGTCTGTCTGCCCGTCCGTCCGTATCAAAAGGAACTTGGCCGATGAAATAAACTCCTCCTACCGTTTTCATATGACACCCCTGAAACTTTGCACATATGCTGCAGATTGACAGATGATATGCAGGTATTGTTCTTCTGCTATGATGTTTATTGGCGGTTGGAAAACCAGCTTACAGTCTTCATATCCGTTAGCTAAAGTGGCAAAATATTGGTTTGAATCCTCTAATTTCCATAGAAACTCCTTAATATGAAAGGCATAATGCCTGAGTAACTGAAATATATACTGAAGGACTTTAGTCCTGCATATAAAGTTGTATTATTTACATTGTGATTTCTGAGCCAACGATAGTTTAAGAGCAAAATAAACCGATTTATTTAAAAGTTGGTCTTATTGCACATTAAGTAGCAAGTGTTAGCTAAACAAGATCAATTATTCCATCATTATGGAAGTGCCAAAGTGCACGATTGTTGGGCTGGAAATCACACCGTGAATAATATATGCAGAACTAAAGCCCTTCAGTATATAATGCGAAACGAAGACGGGTTGGCGAGGATGGAATCAGATTTCGACTTGCAGTCCAGCAGATTCACTTTGTTAGGCTAACCATTTTTGAAGTTCTGAGCATGTGCAGTAATCATGACTCCGCTCCTTTAAGCATCCGTGTTATTCAGGAGTACTGAAGGACAAAAATACTTTTGCAATTATGCTAAATTGTTGAAAACAGTCTAATGTGGTAAACTGGCTGCTATTAATTGGACAATAGGAAATCAATTTTTTTTCTCAAAAAGACCTAACATTGTAGTTAGTTATTAAGAGCATCAATTCTGATCAGACAAGAGCTAAAACTGGCCAGCTTGTTCTCAGCTGTGTTGTTTTTTTTACCATGAGTTTCACCATTTAATGGAATTTGTTTTCCACATGAAAATGATGAAGGAAACGTTGTCCCACTTTTATGCAGGAACATGTTTGTACCATAATGGAACAGCTAAAACAAGAAACTGAAAGTGTTAATCTCCACAAACAGTCTGGTGAACCAAATTTTTTTTTTGAAATGCTGACATTCCTTGGGCATGAGTGTTCAAAAATCTGAAAAAAATAAAAATAAATAAAATCCTCCAACAGGATTCATTGGCCTACTCAGTAAAATAGGAGGAATACTGTGGTAATGAAGCCAGTAGGAGTCATGCTAAAGGGACTGACTTCTGCTGCATTAGACACTTGGGGGACATTTTTGGCTAAGCAGTTTGGCAACAACAGTAAAGTGGCTGGTGGGATTGTAGCAAGAAGGCTGAAGAATGAGTGGAAAAATCATACAGTGTCCATGAGAGGACTAAGGAGGTCAAATCGCTCCCACGCAGCATCCTAACATGCAGATCCACAAAAAATCCATACAGTCTGGCCATGGGCTTGACTCCAGAGATCAGGCTTCCACCCGGAGAGTTCTAGAAAAGCTTTCTTTACACTGAATGTACCTCCTTAGTGAATAGTACAAGCCTTGATTGAGCAAAGGTTTACTTATTTAGATTAAATGAAGTATGGGCCAATTTTCACTGAGGAGGGCGTTCTATATTGTCAGGTTACATTTATCCTCTCCTGAAGGTTGTAAGTGGTCAGGTTGCTAAGATACGCACGCTCACTAACATAAAAAAGCTGACTGTGAGCTTCTAGACTTTAATCAATCTTGCTAAACAAAATGTCATTCCCAATCTTTGTGGTGATGGAGAGGAACAGTAAATGTGCAAATGAAGCTACCAATGTGGAAAGAGTGCCATTGTTTGCAATCCACCTTTTATTTACCACCCCAATTCCGAAATAGTTGGGACGAAGTGTAAATTGTGAATAAAATCAAAATGCGATGACTTTCAGATCACGAGCCAATATGTTATCTACAATAGAACATAGATAACACTTCAAATGTTGAAACTGAGACATTTTACATTTTTATCCACAAAATGAGCTTATTTCAAATTTTCTGGCTGCAACAGGTCTCAAAAAAGCTGGGACACAGGCAAAAAAGGGCTGAAAAAGCAATTAATATATAAGAGAATCAGCTGAAAGAACATTTAGCAAGTAATTAAGTTAACTGGCATCAGGTGTGTAACATGATTGGCCATAAAAGGGATGTCTCAGAGAGGCTGTCTCTCAGAAGTAAAGATGGCCAGAGGCTCTCCAACCTGTGAAGGCTTGCGTAAAAAAATTGTGGAATACTTTAAAAACAATGTTCCTCAACGTCAAATTGCAAAGGCTTTGAAGGTCTCATCATCGACAGTGCATAACATCATCAAAGGATTAAGAGAAACTGGAAAAATCTCTGTGCATAAGGGACAAGGCCAAAGACCTTTACAGGATGCCCGTGATCTTCGGGCCCTCAGACGCCACTGCATCACTCACTGGCATGATTCTGTCATTGACATTACTAAATGGGCCCAGGAATACTTCAAGAAACCACTGTCTGTAAACACAGTCCACCGTGCCATCCACAGATGCCATCTAAAACTCTATCATGCAAAAAGGAAGCCATTGTTGAGCATGGTCCAGAAGCGCCGCTGTGTTCTGTGGGCCAAGGCTCATTTAAAATGGACTGTAGCAAAGTGGCAAAGTGTCCTGTGGTCAGACGAGTCCAAATTTGACATTCTTGTGGGAAATCATGGGCGTTGTGTCCTCCGGGCTAAAGAGGAGAAAGACCACCCCTCCTGTTATCAGCGTTCAGTTCAAAAGCCAGCATCTCTGATGTTATGGGGATGCATTAGTGCATATGGTGTGGGACACTTGCATGTTTCAAAAAGTACCATGAATGCTGAAAGGTATACAAAGGTTTTAGAGCAACATATGCTCCCCTCCAGATGACATCTATTCCAGGGAAGGCCTCGTGTATTTCAGCAGGACAATGCAAAACCACATACTGCAGCTATTACAACAGCATGGCTTCGTAGTAGAAGAGTCCGTGTGCTGAACTGGCCTGCCTGCAATCCTGATCTTTCACCGATTGAGAACATTTGGCGCATAATTCAACGAAAAGCCAAAACTCTCTAGCAGCTGGAAGCCTGTATTAAACAAGAGTGGGATCAAAATCCAATGGCTAAACTCAAGAAACCTCAATGCCCAGACGCCTCCACTCTGTGTTAAAAAGAAGAGGGGGTGCTACACCACGGTAAACAGGCCGCTGTCCCAACTTTTTTGAGACCTGTAGCAGCCATCAAATTTGAAATGAGCTAATTTTGTGGATAAAATTGTAAAATTTCTCAGTTTCAACATTTGCTATGTTATCTCTGTTCTCTTGTGAATAAAATACTGGCTGGTGTGATTTGGACGTCATTGCGTTTCGATTTTATTCACAATTTACACTTTGTCCCAACTATTTTGGAATTGGGGTTGCAACAGATTGCGTGCCACTGTGTGCAATGCACCTTTTATTTTAACTCCCTTAAGCCCAATGTCCCCCTGGCAGTAACACCGGCGTTATGGGACTTTCAAATGACGTGCTGTGAGCCTCTGACCTTTAAATGCGTAATTGCTTTCGAGCTGTTGCCTGTAATTATTAAGAAAGTATGAAGAAAAGACAGATCACTGAAGGGCTACATTGACAATGCACTTAATAGTGATATTGTACAGATGGAACAAAAAATAATAAAAATAATTAATTAACCCAGGGCTTTTCCTAAATTCCACCTCCCGGTCTGGAATTTTTTTCAACAGAGTGAAATTTATTTCAAGATTGCGCTAAATCAACGTTGATCAGGCTGCATTTGCGGGGAGGCGTAGGTGCACACTGGTTGCTGCGCGAAGCGATAATAATTAATTTATTAAATTACCAATGCCTCTTACAATGAAGCGTTAGTTATTGAATTATTTAGTAAATTAGTTACTAGTGCATCGTGAATGTTCTACAAATGGCATGCATTAGACATCATTTAAAATGCATGCCTTGTGTTGAACATTCAAGGTAGCAAAGTCATTCATGAGGTCTTTATACTCCAGCTTCAGGGGAAGTTGTAGAAAGGCTATGACATGACATTGTATGAACGGCAATTATACAATTAATTGATTAGATACAAAATCTTAACCTTATCTAAATACCATCTTCAGCAGCTTTTATTACATATTATTCTATTTCGTGATGAGATTTTGAGGAATTTCTGTTCATTTCCATCCATAAAACTCATATTGTAGCCTTCCACTTCTGAAGCAAAGCTGCATGTCTTAACCATTAATTGCAACGCGACTCAGGCTATTGAAAGCCTATTTTCCCAGTAAATAAATTTAATTGATTATGCGATTCTAACTCGGAAACTGGGTGAGTGTTAACCTGCATTGTGGTAATGTCGCTCGTTGGAGACAATGTTTTGTTTTTGCATAAGCAAACTTATCATGCGGACAAGAGTTGTAAGACCGCATTTTTAGAAAAGTATGCTTAGTTGTATCAAGCCGATCGGACACGGACGCTGAAAAAAAATATACCATTTCGTAAGCTGGAAGAATTCAGAAGCCTCGGAAGACATTGATCTTTTATGTTATCATTTATGTAAATAGGAAAATGCTTTATAATTATTACAATGAATAATATTGCAAGCTGAGGGGAAATGGATACAGATTGATCCTTGCAACTGAACAAACTAACACTCAGTTGCTAATTAGGAAACCTAAATGGGAACGGTTTGGGAGATGTAATGCGCTTTAAGGCGAGGTGAGAGCCTTGCCAAAGTCCCTCCGATGGCTGGAGTGGAAGCAGTTAAACTCTTAAGCCCAAATGCCCCTGGTACCGGGGCGATTACGCATCATAAATACAGCATGTTTCTGAATAGCAACATCGTCATGTGGTATATCCACTTTACGGGAAGAAACTCGGCAAAAAGCTCATGTTGAACATTTTTACCTCAACCAAACACAATTCAAGCACCAAGCAAGTAAATAAGCATGCAGCAAAACTTTGGATAAAATAATATCAGCGCTCAATCCTCAAAGTTTCAACTGAATTTGTGCTAAGCATACAAACGATACATCAACTGAAACAGAATCCAACAATATAAGCATTGTCATTTTAAATCGACACCACACTCAAAGAACAGCAGGCATACACTTTACATCGTGCAGAGAGGAGCAAAAATTTTTTCTTACCTTTGATATTTTGAAATAAAAAACTGTTCGAGGGTAAATCTGCGCTCGCTATTGTTAACCCAACGTCTCCGTGTTATATCGAAACTAGATCTTCCAGTCTCCATGCATGTTTTTTTTCCGGGGCTTCAAAGGATGTCAGCTCAAGAGTATTCCGCTTGCTGGCAATGAATTTTCTTCTCTGTGATCGGCTTGTGATGCTGTCAGTAAGACTTTGCAGGTGATCATTTGATTCTATGGGCTCTGATGTTTTCAACAAGCTCTAAACCACCTTAATCGCACAAAGCAAGCCTGAGATAGAACCTTGTGTTCCCAGTGTGTCAAACTGACTCCATGGGCCATTCGCATGTACTTAAATAGCGGACAAAAAAAAATGCTTAACTGGTTCATTTGTAGGATTTTTGGTATAATTGTCCGCTAAATATTCAACAGTCGTTTTCAAAGTCGTTTTCTGGCTGGGAATCCTTGTGTCATACCGCATGAATACTGAGAGCGCAACAATACAAGCGGAGTGCGCGTTTTTTTTAATTTTTCTTGACTCACTCTTTATATCAGCAATTTGACAGCAGGAAGTCGGTCAGCTGATGCAGCCTAGTTATAAAGGCGATGTGCTTCATCCCAGGAATCCAGGGTTCAAATCCTGGATCGGTGTGCACCAGTGACGGCTCGTGAACTGGCAAGAGGGGAAGCTCAAACAGTCCCTTGAAATTAATGATTGGTCATGACCTGTTTTCAGTCATTCATTTAAATCACCATGACAGAAACTCGGAAAACTCTCTGAGAACCCCTTGAGGTATGTAACTCTGTTTGAACTTAGAATCATTTTCTGTGGAACACATGCTGGTCACGCAATCGCAAGCAAATCGTAAGTAAGTAAGCAAATTGTGGGAGGTTCTAGACTGGCCTACGGTAGCTCACATTACTCTCAACAATGTATTTTTTATTACGCTGTTGAACTGGTTTAGCAACGTTGTCATTCACAGCATTGGTCTAGAGCCACAATACAGAGTAATTTTGATCTAATTGGCTAAAATTAAATTTGCTCTAACAACCTTAGGTTTGTACAGGATGATAGTGTGTGCTCACCTCTAAGCACAGCTCGAATTACAGTCAGGGGGCATGCGCTTCTGATGTGGTTGAGCTGCGAAGGAGGGGCCAACTTTGAATGTTGTGTTTACGAACAGCAACAGGCAAATTGTACTTTGTATTCCTTTAACAGATTGAGTGCCACTGTGTGCACTTGTCACACTCTGGCACCCAAGGTTATTGAATAAGGTGCCAGGGCAAGGAGTGGAGAGGAGGACCCAGTTGCAGAGGCGTGGAGTTTATTATGTAATAAGTAAGGGGATAATCAAACTAATACAAACTGCAGGAGAACATAAAGGGGAGTGCACCAAACACAAAGGGGGAAACCAGACTAAGGCTACCTGCCGGATCGAGGGGAAACTAAAGCCCTATTCGGACGGGATTAGTTTGACGTGATGACATGGGGTAATGCAATTTTTACCAGGGATTTTAGTCCTGACCGAACGTGCCAAGTCGGTAATCATACGGACATTCTCGGTAAAATTTACGGTTACTTTTACCTTCTGTAAAACGCTCCTGAGACAGTATCTTAGGTAATATTAATCCCGTGCGAATGCGACCCTCGGTAAATGTTGAAACCATGTATGTAAATATTCCTTCATATCCAGTTTAAAAGTATTTTTCCGCCCTTTCATGAAGATGGATGCGCTTGAAGAAGCACTCGGTTTAGCGGTTAACAAAAGTCCGATGCATTCCTTTTCTGTCGTCGAAGACATATTAAAAAAACGTCGAAGGCACTCTTCATAGGAGCGAGACTTTTGGTTGATTTAGGTAAGTCTAAATGTTAATACATAATTGTTATAAACGATCTTGCTTATGGGAAAACGTTCTGGGCTAACCATTATTATTATTATTATTATTATTATCCTTCTGCTGATATAGGATGCACATGTCGACAGGGGAGTGACGGCATAGCGTATAGCGAGTTACTCCTCCTACTTCTGACAGAACTACGGCGATTTCTTGTCCCGTGCGAATAGGCCATTCATATTATCAGAAATCCACTGGTAAAGTTACTTTACCCCAAGTCCCCACGTTAAACCAATCCCGTCCGAATAGGGCTTAAGCTATAAATACTTGAGGTAACCTAATAAACTAAAAGGGAAACAGGTGGGCATAATTAAGGCAGTGGACAACAGATAATTGATTAATTAGATGCATGGCAGGTAGCCAGGGAAATGTAATGCCAGAGGGGAGGAGCATTACAGCACTGCACCTTTATTTAACAGACTGAGTGCCATTTCTTTCAGTATTTTCAGTATGTTTGACATGTAACTGGCAAGATAGAATGCTGCTTATTCTACAGTCACAGTATCCCTTTTCTGGCTGCTAATGAAATTCCTTTAAAATTTGAAATTATAAAAAGGTCAGGTTGCCAAGAAAAATGGTACTTTATAAATGTTTCATTTCTGTGGCGAATCATTCGGGGAAACACCTTTGAATATAATTTAATACAATAAAATACAGTACAGTACAGTACAATACATGAATTCCAGCAGCTCATTTTCTCCCATTCTCCATCAGGTCTAAAAAATTTGAATAAAATGTTGATAAAGTTGGACTAGGTTTAAAAGTCTCTTCTTTCGAAACAATTATTAATAAGCACTTTACCACTAAGTTATCAATATGTTCTTAACTAAGCAGTAATAAGCACTATATTTGCAATCTTGCAATAGCAGTCACACAAACACCACAGCTCTCTCCTTGTTGTTTACTGAGCATGGTATTACAGCTATCTGCTGTAATGGGAAAGATTATTAGATTATTAAACAGGGATTACAGCAAAGCCTGACAATTATCTGGCTTTCTGTGATTGCAGCAGAGCGACAGTTATCTCTCAGTTACGACTGTTACACTGACAGTCATCACACAGCATGCCCTGCCAGGGAAAAGCGCCGGAGCGATTGCTCTTGAACTGTGAGCACCAAGGCTATGTGGAGAAAACACATGAACTATGTGATTGCCCCTAAACCTCGCTTTCCCAGTGCACTTCCTCACACCACATCAAACGTATTTATATATCTTTATAAAATACTGCATGTATGTTATCCTTACTTTGAATTTTCCATAGTTATTCTATTTCTCTTATTGCTCATAAGCCATGGAATCACTGGAACACACACACATCCGCACACACTCACACACGTGTGTGTGTGTGTGTGTGTGTGTGTGTGTGTGTTCTTGTCCATGGTACAAAGTGAGAACCAAAAAATGTATTTTTCCTAGAGAGGGGGGACATTATTGGAAGGCAAATTGTGACATATTATTTAAGGTTAGTGGTAAGGTAAGAATTAGGGATAGGTTAAGGTAAGGGTTTGGGTTAGGCATACATTGCTTTTGCTAAGATTGAAGAAAGGCGATAGAGACACACAGAGAATGAATGGAAGTCAATGTAATGTCCTCACAAAGATAGAAATACAAGGATGAGTGTACATGCACACACACACACACACACACGCACAGACACGCGCACGCACAGACACGCCCACACACACACACACACACACACGCACACACACACACACACACGCACGTACACACATGCACACACACTCATACACACACACTCTCACGTGAATACCGTCTGAGTTTTCTCGTTCAGTTTCTGTCGCAGTGGTGCGTATTGCTGGGGTCTGTAGGCCACAATTCAGCTGAATGATTCTCCTTTACCAAACCTGTTCGCCGGTCGGGCTGCCCATGGCAGCACTGCTCAGGGCTTTACAGCGTCATTTCTCCTGGCCGCAGGAGTCCCATAAACCGAACCCTTTTTATTTCTTGTTTTTAAGTAAAGCAACAAAGGTGTTGGCTCTCTCTCACACCACTGAAAGGAAACGCTGAGTGTGCTCTATTTGCAGATGGGGGGAGGGGTGGTGTCTGCCAAGTGCACGATAGCACGTTAGCACATTAGCACATGAGTAATACCATGTTGCGGCATGCATTCAGATGACACTGGGAGCCCTTCTAATTTAAGGAACCCCAGTTACATACTGACTTTATTTGAAAAAATTAAAGCTACATAAACAAAACATTTCTCCATCACTGAGTGACGTAATTGAAGGATTGCACGAGTGCTGCAGCTTATGCATTTGAATGGCACAAAGTTGCAGGATCATAATTTGAAATACTGTTAGCAGTCAAATAATGAATGAATTAATTCATTCGAAGGAGAGAAACCACAATTTTGCAGAGGATCTGAACCATTTAGTGCGGCATGCTAAGAAATATTTGCGTATTGCAAACACCGTGTGCGCACACCGACATAAAAGGAAAACCTAATTTTTCATGTGTGGAGAAAATTCAGTCATGCTTACAACCATTAACTATTCATGTAATAGTACTATGTTCAGCTAACGAGAGGCTTGAAGTGGTTATGTGAAACTAATGCCATGAATGCACACTTTTGACCCCAGAATGATTTCACTCGCAGCCCAGTCATGCAGCAAAGCAGATTATGGGCACTCAGCAACTGCCTCGGTGATAATGGGCTGCACTTAATGTGCCCTCAGTCTCTGTGCTTGGATCTTGTTAGCACCTTTGATGCAGATCAGATTAATTAGCTGGGGCTTTGATTATCAGCTAAAGCCCTAATGGATTCCACTGTTTATGGCAGCCATTTTAGGGATGAATCAGCTTTACTGCTATAGGCTACTAGTCAGTCAATCTATGAATTCCCCTTGGCCCAAAATCCCATTCAATGCCATCCGCATTATGCTTTTATCAACCCCAAAAGCTGAATTTACTGTTTTTTTTTTCCTGCGGAAATCCACCCTCTTTCCGTCGTTTTTAATTTTAGCGTAGTGTCATGTGACACTTGCATTACGTGTGTCGTGTCCAGTCCTCAACAAGCCATCTGCCTCTGTCCTCTAGCTCGTGACTTTTACAGAGCAAAGGCACCCGTGTGTATTTCTTCACTGTACAATCTTTCTCCTACTGCAGAGGAATTAAATTACTGGGGTGGACCCAGATATGTTATGCTGTTTATCGGGGCGTAGGTGTGACATTACACACACACGCACACACAGACACACATACACACTCGTGCACACACATTTTCATGGCGTATTAATGGGCACACGGAGAGTCAAATCCTTCTGGGGTCCAGTTGAGCAGTATTCTCTGATCGGAGCGGAGGACGGCCCGCCGTTCCACAAGGACGTCCTCTGCTGTCCGTCAGAAGACGATGACCCGCCCAATTCGGAGATGGCAGCGCTGAACACGCTAATGCAGCCGCGGGGGTTCCGCTAAACGCCAGGCGACTGCTAATACACCGCTTTTCTCCACCCTTTTCCACATTCCACCCATCCCCCAGACTTCTCTGCAGTGGCCACCACCTCCTCCCTTAAACCGTCCATCACTCACTTAACCCGCCCCCTCCTCACACACCCACCAATCAGCTGCCTCGTGTTCCTGGCCGAGCCTCTCTAGCCGCACGGCTAACTGCGCGAGATAAAAGGCACCCGCACTGGTCAGGGAGGAGGAGGATGTGGGATTGGCCCCCTATGTGTGGATTTACGACATTTCAAATTGATTTGGGTGATGTGCAGTGAAGCAGCCGGCCTCGGGACGGGAAGGATATTGTTTGGGTGTTTTTACGGGTGCCGGGGCAGCTGTTGAGGTGCTGTGGTATGCCCTCAACTGCCTGCCCTGAGTGGGCTCAACTGTCTCAAATTTGATTAGACGCTTTGGTGCATAAAATCAAAACCATTTTATCTGCCATGGATGTAATGTAAATGGTGCTTCAAACTATTTTATGACATCTATTTGGTTGAAGCGATGCCTACTCGTGAAATTAGTTTGATGGTTCCTCCTGCTAAGTACACTGTGTATTCTCCGAGTGATATGGCCCAGTGTCTGGGGCAGAGCCCACACTATGCCCAGGCTGAATGTAGAACAGGCTGTTCCAGCCTCACTGCACGAGAGACCCCCTGCAATTAACCCCGCCTATCGGCACTGCTCACTTCTGTGATTACACTGTATTTTATCACAAGATGTTGCATACGGAAAGCAGAGTTATATGTTTTCGAAACCGAAGGAGGGAGACGATGGTTGGTGGAGAAAAAAAAACTGCGAAAAGAATTAAATGTGAAGACTTCACTGCATGCAAAATGTAGATGTACAATGAAGCAGTAAGTCATAAAAATGGGATGCAGGCTAAAATTACCGTTGAAGTTCGCTTGGACTCTTGGTTTGTAATTGTGTCTTAATCAGTCTCATCAGAGTCAATTTAATTTCATCAGAATGCTATGCTTTCAATTGTGCTATGTTGTGCATTTCCGTTCTTTTGGTGTAAATAAAAAAAAAAGATAATATGCATTTTTGATGGATTTATAAGATATGACAGATTCAGTTTTTTTCCCACAGAAATTCAGCAGCCGCTACAGCTGGGTATCGCAGCAGCAGTGAGTTAGCTATGCACTCTTCTCCATTCTCTGCCAGATTCAATATAATCTACAAGTTTATTTAAAATCCAAAATTGTCTGAAATGAGGACGGAAGTGTTTGGCTCAGGAAGTCCCGGCAGATGTGAATGTTAATGTTATGCGGCGGGTTTGACTGGATGCGCCTCATTACTCGACATCAGACAGAAAAAATGAAAAAAAAAAAAAAAAAACCATCAGTGATTCATGGCTGATTGGCTCTTGGCAAAACTGCAAATAAATGGCCTCATGCTGAATCTCATAAACATTATGTTTACTATTTAAAAAAAACAAGCTACATTTTTTTTCATTCTTCCTCTGTTGATATCTCTGCAGGGTAATGTTTGCAGACATATTTCCATTGGTTATTGGCACCACTATAGTAGTCACAACGCTCGTGTGAACTCTTTTTGTTTCCCTATCTATTTAGCAACTTAATTGTCTGTTAGAAGTATGTCACCTTTTATTGGTTTACGTCTTGCGTGTTTTCCTCTCCCCAGCTGTCTCTTGTTTCATGGTTATTTCCTAATGGCTCTGTGACGTGTATTTAAACCACCTGCTTCAGGTTGCAAGTTGCTGGATTTTAATTTGCCATTTGTGCTTAAAATCAGTCAGTATTCCAAGTAGACACTCTTTGTCTTATTAAGTGCGACATAATGCTTAATGACAGCAATTTTTGGAAGCTTACCTCTTTACTCCGTTAACTCGAACAAGCTTCTAAGCCTATTCATGGTCCAGGATTGGGACCGCATTCAAATTAACCCAACTCAAGTCAGTTTCTCAGTCCAGTTTAATAGGAACAAGCTCCTAAGCTAATCAGGGTATAGGACTGGGACCATGTTCTGTTCGTACAACCCCAATTGCAAAAATAGTTGGGATGCTTTGTAAATTGTAAATAAAAACAGAATGCAATGATTTGCAAATCTCATAAACCCACATTTTATTCACACAATAGGACATAGACAACCATCAACTTCAAAATGAGCTAATATTTTTCATGAAATGGTAAAATGTCTCACTTTCAACATCTGATATGTTATGTTGTGTTGTGAATAAAATGTCAGTTTATGAGACTTGCAAATCATTGCATTCTGTTTTTATTTACATTTTACACAGCATCCCAACTTTTTTAGAATTCAAGTTGTAGTTAACCCTTCCAAGTCTGTTCCTAGTTTCCAGTTTTTAAGGAAAAAGCTCCCAATCCTTCTATGGTCATCAGAATTAGAACCAAGCTCCCCTCAAGTTGCTCCATTCTCCTGTGGGACAGTTTGGCTCTGATGACGTGTGGGTCCCACCTGTTAGTCATCTCGAAAGCCACTGGCCGCCAATTGGCAGCCCAGCTTCACCTATTACATATGTGCTGAACTGTGCTGTCTTTCTCTGGGGTTCCGTCCCCAAATATTACTGCTGTCAATAACTGTACCGATTGGACTGTACTCGGCCCTCGCACTTGATTGGCTGGTCTGGAACGTAACCAGTAGTGGTAGTTGACGTCACAATGTCCTGGGTGTCAAATTGATATCATTTGCTGAGAACAATTTTGTTCATTAAAAACACAAATTTCGCTGACGTGTTATAAATTGCAGGAAAAAGATAAATAAATGTGCCATGGAATATATTGAAAGCTGATTCTTCTGTAGAGGTGCACTGCAGGACGGCAGTAAGCAGGAAACGTTGTGTCACGCTCCAAGGCATGTGTAAAAATCCTGAGCGGGCCCCGTTGACCTAGATTTTGTATCAAGATGGCAGGAGGAAAAGATCTAATTGACTTTGAAAGCTTGTTCATTGCAGCGTCTCGGATGGAAAGAGACTCAGTTAACACTGCTCAGGAGGCTTGTGTTTTGACAGGAAAAGTTACTAAAGTGATATCTGCGTTTACATCTAAGGGGAAGGAGAGTGGGCTGGAAACTGTGGTCGCAAGCACAAATTCGATGACCTTGATGCCTGTGTATTTGCGCAATGTATGAGGAAAAAGTGCAAATTTTCCAAGGTGACTGTGAATGCCTGTAATGGACACGATCCATCAGTGTCAGCAAGAGCAGTCCATTGACAACAACGTAGAGAAGGATTGTATGAAAGGACAGAAGTCCATTAACCCTTCATTACAAAGGAGAATGCACATTTAAGAGTTTGGTGGTACATTAACCATAGGTGCAAGCTTTTTTTTTTTTTTTGGAGAGGGCATTTTCCTGGTGAGGTATGAGCCCGCTTTTCCGCTGACTGGGAATACAAAGTTAAATGAGGTTTATCCAATAATAAAACATTTGAAAAGTTTGTGTCCTGAAGGGAGTGGTCTCTTCCAGAATGATAATGTCCCCCTACACTGGGGTCAAAGGGTCACTGAATGGTTTGACGAGTGCGGAGATCATTAAATTGTATGCAATGGCCTTCCCAAATACCTACACGAATCTCAACCCAACTGCATACCTACAACATTGGAGATTTCGGTCCCAGGCAGCGATCTCCACCACCTCCATCATCAAAACACCAAATAAGGGGTTGTATTGTAGCCTTCCAATAGAGTTCCAAAAACTTGGAGAATGTTTTAGTATGCATTAAAACTGTTCTGGTGGCTTGAGATACTTACTTTACGATTTCTGTTTTTCTTAAGATTTTTCTTTTAATTTGTCACCTGTCTGTCTATCAGGCAGGATGCATTACTACACTCCTTCACACTTACTTTAATGTTCCTTTAACCCATTTAAACTGGGACAGCATGTGCGCATTTTAAGAACGTGTCGTTGCCGACACAGTAATGCGCGTAATTTTGAAAGTACCGTAATTACTGTAAGTTTTGCACAATTGAAAAAAATTCCAACTGTTCCTGAAAGCTGAGAAGCTGTGCTTCAGCCCAAATACAGGTTACTATGGTAAACATGGCAGCATGATTCTCTGCTGGGATTTTTGCATTAGGCCTTAAAGGGTTAAACACATTTTTGCATCATCTGTACTTTTCTGGCGACACTGTCTTAATTGTAGCCTTTTTACAAATTGATATTTGTTTGAAATTGACTGTGCTAAATGTATTGTTCTTAACTGTGCATGTACGGGTTCAAAAAAGGGAAGTTATTCATAATTTTTAATGCACCTGTTTTGAGACTATGAACACAGTCATACTCTTATGAGAAGCAGAGCACAAATGCAATTACCTGTTACTCTCTCTGTTTTTATTAATGGAGCTTTCGCTCCTGGCCCTCATGATGAGGTTTGCCTTTATGTCCCCACAGCCAAATGACTCTCTAACTGCCTGACCCTCTTTCACACCGGATCCTTCTTTAAGCATAATCTCAAGTGTGGGATGTGTGGAAGGAGAAAGTTTTCATTCTTTTAATTTCTCTTACGGACACAAAGGCTACATTTCACAAGTCAGTTACCATAAGCTGAGAAGTATTTCTCATATTCTTGTCCAAATTCTGCCAACACCCAGAAAATAACAGTATCTGAGCCTCAACTCAGAGACGATTCTACTCTACTATGCGCAAGCCTATAGCACCGGGGCATTTAATAAAAATATATATTATACAGTGAGCACCATAATTCATTCGACAGTGACATATTATTGTCATTTTGGTTCTGTTGGTCTGCTCCATCATCGCTTCTGAATCCAGTTAAAAACACATTTTACATGTCAAAGAGGATATTCAGTGCCAAAAGTCCCTGAAGTAAGCAGGAACTGTCCTTCCTGAATATCTTCACTGCAGCATTTCTTTGTCAGCTGGGACACGTTTCTTGTAAATTAAAAAATAATAAATAATAATAAAAAAGATAAATACATAAAACCGTGCAACTTTTTTTTTCTAGGTCTCTAGAACAGATGCTGTCGCAAGCAGCGCGTGCACATCACTGAATGTAGTTATTGCGTCATGATGTGTCATTGGTGGGCAGTGCAAAATGCTTGTTGTCAGTGCTGTGTATTTAATGTGCACAGTTTGTACCTTCAGTGGATGTAAAATCATCACACAGCACAGGTAGGTGGTGTGAGGAGGAGTATTACAGTGAATATGGAGGAAGGGAAGGAAAAAATTACCCATAAACCCCCTGATGATGAGATGAGGACATACTGTGTCCCCCTCCCCCCACTCACACAGACATATGTCACCACTAAGTCATACACGCAGATATTAGCGTGTGCATGCTCAGAGATGTCTACAAACAAATGCATATGCACAAGCTTTCACTCACTCTCACACACATACACACACACACACACACACACACACACACACAGGGATATCTGCAAACAAATACATATGCGCAAGCCTTCTCACACACACACGTGCGCACGCGCACACACACACACACACACACACACACACACTCTCACACAGGCACTCACACACAAACAGGCCCTTATAAAATAAATAACACGCAGAAACAATTACAATATTCAATGTACACAGTTTTTTTTCCCAACAGTAGCACTAATTAAGAACTGGAGGTCAGTCCCTCCTTCCTGACCTTCTAGAATATACTTCAGGCTGGAGCCTGAAGTATCATTTGCCCTGTCGGATGCATCACTGAGGGCCAGCGGTGCCCCACATGCACACAAACAGGGTCAGCCGGGGTTGAGTTTGCACCTTAAACAGCCCCTCCAGTCTCCCTCCTGCAGTTAATTTAAACTCCTCTCCCTGTGCCTGCGCCCACGCACATTCACACCCCGCAGACTCCCTTCTTCCTCACCGCGAGCTGGAACCGGAGGACGAGGAGCTCTCATACTCTCGTCCTCATTCTAACCGCGAACAGAACAAATTAAGCCGTCCGGTTGTTCTCTGTCCTGCGAGTTTGAGTGAAGCAGCAGGGAGCTGAAAAATGTAATCCGGGGAGTATTATGGATTATGATCACTGGAGATGTCGGGTCAGAGGAGGGCAGTGTGGTTTTGGCAGCAAGAGTAAAGAAATCATAAATTAATGGTGCAGAGTCTCTCACTTTTCCAACCACTGTAATTAATCTCTTTTAGTGGGTGGCGCTTGCAATAAAATCCGTTAAATCAGACGAACTGCAGCATAGTTAATCTGTGAGGCTGATCAGGATAATTCCTTTTCTTTCAATCCTTGGTTTTATTTTTTACATACTCAGGAGAAAACCTCAAGTCCACTGGGTGATGTGCATTTAAGGTTGCCAGATTGCCGCCTGGGTAACACTAGACATTTGTGTGTGTGTGTGTGTGTGTGTGTGTGTGTGTGTGTGTGTGTGTGTGTGCATGGACGTATGTGCAACATCAGGCTAAGGAGCAAAGCTGTGTCCCACTCAGGGTCTCAGGGTTTGAGTCTAGGGGGATATGGGGGGCTTCAACCCTCCACCTCCAGAAAACATTTGGAGAAATACCAACCTCCTCATAAAATTAGCATCCCTCCTTCTATTTGTTTTGGACTAAAGGCCTATGCTATTTATAGCCTAATGATGAAAATACAAACTTTATCAGTGACATTTAAATGTCCATATCCATATTATTATTTGCACTCCAGTTTGTTTTGTTTCTGTTCATTCAGATTCACTCCCAGACTTCTGGTGCATGCCTAGACAAGCACCTGCCCAGACGCTTCAGCCCAAATTGTTCTTAATTTTTATACGCATCCACATCACTGCGAGAGTATTTTTGGAGTAGTGTATGTATATTTTTTTATTGCTGGAGAATGTCAGCTTGTCATTGTAGTTGTTTGCTTGTGTGTGTGTGTGTTTGCATGCATGTGTGTTTGTGTTCTTGTACTTGCTACATGGAGTGTGGCCCGAAACACATTTTCAACCAAAAGAGTGGGGACATTTTTGGGAAGTGAGTACATTTTCGCTAGTCACAACCAAAGAAGCAAATTGTGGCTTATTGGTGAAGGTCAGGGTTCAGGTTTGGAAAAAAGTCTGGGTTATGCATGCATTGGTTATGGTTAAAACTAGGGGAAAGCTGTAGAGACATACAAAGAATTAATGGATGTTAATATCTTTGTGAGTTGGGTTGGGGGGGGGGGTTAGAAGTATGTATGCATTTGAGGGTATACCCACATTTTATTCACAGAATTACTTCTCCGATTTTTGACAATCTCAGTCAGATTCAGTCAAGCAGGTTGCATTTTCTTTACAACTTGAAGGCATGGATGATGTTCCAGCCAAGGGTGAATTTAGATCACCTACTACTTTGAAATCACTCCTCCAAGCAGTTAACACCCTATTTCCACTACTGAGTGTGAATATGGCTTTAGTCAAGGTGTCACACAAAGGTCATATCTAGATCTCTCGTTTTTAAGCACTGCTGCTCCTCAAATGTGTGGGCCCTCCACTAGGCAAATTTTCCCCAGGATATTTAGTTAGTTCATGGGTTCAGACAAAGTTATTGTTTGGCAAAAAACCACAAGGCACAAGGAGGAGGGACAACGAAGAGACAAGTTCATGTTTATGAGAAATCGTGGGAAATTCTTTGAGATTGTTATGCATACAGGTGTATCCAAATGTTTGGCGCCCCTGGCTAAATTACTGCGTACAAAATCAACTTCTGATGTATTTATAACTCAAAATTATAGACTGCATTTTTGAGCACCAAACTGAGCTGCACTCTGAAAACTGTGATGGGATATCTTGGAAACTTACTCAATTTTGCACTTTACAATAAAAAAGTTACAATCACATTTGAGGAGAAGAGTCACTTGATGAATTAAAAGCTGGTAATAGTTCCTTGATATCAGTTTTACATATATCTACAAATATCACTCTTCCATGAGTAAGCAGGAATATTAAAAAATCAGTGACTGCTCAGTAACATATGGACAAAGTCCTGTGCTTAAATTGTTATGTTCTGCATTTCTGCCTGTTTTGGTTTTTTGTTTATTTCCACTTGGTTTATTAGTTCATGCATTTTGTATTATCTGCCTCATGATTTGCCAGTTTCATGCACATTATTTTCCCGTGAGATGTCTTGCGTTTTCTATATTCTTTGCCAGTACATGTCCCTGTCTGCGAGCTGTCACTTTTCGGGTGATTTTGGAAGTTTTGGGTGTTTCACGAGTTTCTTCACGCCTCGTTTACTTCCTTCAACTCTAAATTACTAATTAAATACTAACCCTACTAACACTATGTTTTGTCTAGTTTAATTACTAATCCTTACTAATACACTAATCCTGTAAATAACTAACATACTAACTTGAACATTTGGGTAATATTAATACTGCACGGACTTACTAACTCAACTAATTGATTCTCCCCACTTTCCACACTAATCTGTGACTCCACCTCTTTGCTCTCCCAGGGCTTTGCCCTTGTTTCTGCAGAGACTTTGCAACTATGTCTTATACTAATCTGTTTCTCCCATCTCTCCCCACTTTGGCACTCCTTGAATAGAGCCGTTGTTGTTTAAGGATGTCCTGTGAAAACTACTCTTTGTCTGTTATTGTTTCCCATTTTGTATTATTTAATTACCTCTTGTGTTTTCCCCTCTCAGATAATGTTTAGATTATTCCTCACACCTGTTGCCCCGCCTAGCTCATTACCCCCCTTGTGTATATATAGTCCCTCACTTCTGCTTAGCTCTTGTCAGACTGTTGATCAACTTTTCTCTGTGCTGAGCTCCTAGTACGCCAGTGATTTGTTTGTGATTCTGTGACACCCTTCTGCCGGATTCCGATTTCTGTTTGAGCCTGCCTGGATTTGTTTGCTCTCTGATTAGGACCCTTTTTCTGCCTGACTACGATTTCTGTGTATTGCTGCCCTGGCTTTTGAATTCGGATTTCGGACACTCTACTCTCCCACTGCCTTATGATTTGGTACTGTCTCCTATGCTTTTTGGCTTTTGAGCCCCTGCCTGTGTTTGGAGTTTGTTTTTTGGATTGCCCTTCTGTACTGTCACTGTGATTACCTGGCTTTGGACTCAGACTGTAATGAAGACCACAATTTTTTGCATTTTGGCCTACTTGCAGTTGGTTCCTTTCACCAGACATAACATAAATTCTGTTATAGCCAATATAACTCTTTACATTAGACAATGGATGGACGTTTCAGGAGGAAAGCAGACAAGACTCACACTTTCCCAGTGAAACTTTATTCACCAAATTCAAACTTTTAGTTCCAAAGGGACTTGCCTCCTCAGCTGTAGTGGTAGTAGAAGCTCTCCAGAGCAACGCATTTAACGTTAGCGTGTAATTACTTTCACCACTTCCTCTGTTGACTGACCGCAGCCTTTATTCACTAATCGCTAGGCAGTTATTTATTCTAAGACCTGCTATTTATGTAAATAACATGGCTTGTCATTCCGCATTAAACCCTCACCTACGTGGAGAACATCCCACGTTGTTGTGATGACCTGGTGCCCAAAGATGTTAAAAGAGCACCAAGAGAGTGATGGAACATAGAAGGACCCAAGTGCAGGAATGTAGATTTATTAAATTCACAGTGTGAAGAAATAACACATGTACAAAACTTCAGAGGGATAACTGAAAGGGAGCGCTGTCAATTAAAGAGTGTCACATACTAAAGCTACTCGCCAGTGAGGGGAAACTAAGGCTTATATGGACAAGGGAATGATACTCAACTGAGGAAATCCAGGTGTGATAATTAGGAGGGAGAACAGAGGAGATGATCGAATAATTAGGTGAGGGCAGGTAGCCATAGGTCCGGAATGCCTAGGGGGAGGGGCATTACAGTCATGGTAGTCTCTTGTGCAATCTAAAGCAAGGTTTATTTATTCAATAAATAAATAAATAAATTGTGATGTATAATGGCCTCCCTCCTTGCCCCCATATCACAACGCCATTGAACTTAAATCTGTTCATGTCTAAAGCAGTATCTCCACGGTTTTGCACTATCCCATCAGTGTAAATGAGAAGCAGTGTGGATTCAAAATTAAGCATATATATATATATATATATATATATATATATATATTCATGACCATAAAAAGAATCTTTAAGTATTTAATTTCATTTGGATCAATGTGTAATGCCCTCCCCTTAGGCATTCCAATCCCTGGCTACCTGCCCTTATGTAAGTATTCAATTATCCTCAGTTGTTATTAGTTAATGATAGTCACCTGTTTCTGTTTAGTTAATTATGTTCCCTATTCTATTTAAAGCTTAGTTTACCCCTTCAAGGGCAGGTAGCCACAATCTGTTTCCCCCTTTTTGTTCTGTGTTCTCCCTTTTTGTTATCCTGAAGTTTTGTATTTGTCTTTTTTATATTTTACAAACGCACCCTCATTAACATCTCTGGATGCCAGGGTGTTGCACACTGAATACATCCACAGCTTTGTGTTGAGAAGACTGAAATCCACTGAATGACAGTCGGCAATATTTAGTGATGCATAAAAAACAATGACACAAAAAATATCAACGCTAGCAGGGTACTGCGCTTTTTATGGTCACGAGTACTTTTATATCTGCTAGAATGCAGGAGCAGAAAAAATGACTGAACTTTTGATAAAACTGCAGCTGAAACCATTCTTGCACCAAGAATATACTTTATCTCTCTCTTTACCAGCCTGGCATCCCAGAGATAAAATGTAATAGAAACCTTGTAGTGTTAGTGAATTTGAGAGGCGGTTCACAATCTTGCCTCAAAACATCATTCTTTAATCTGACGCTGCTTTGAAAAGCAGCAACAAAGCTGTATAGTGTTGTTATGTAAAAAAAATTCCCCCTCACACGTAACCTTAACCTGTCACGGTGACTGGTTAGGAAGTGAAACAAGCTTTTTTGCTCTACCCTCACCACACAAAGGTATCTAACCTTCCAAAAGGCAGAATTCATTTTATTCAGCAAAAATACATAATTCAAGGGCAGGTTTATAAAAGCTCACTTACCTCTGTCTCGAAAGAATACAAGGGTGAGCTAAAGACAGTGGAATATGCACCTCCACGCCAGAGGGCTTTAACTTTTAAAATGCTGTATTAAAGAAGGTGGCTCGATGGTATGATGGATAATGTTTTGCCTCGCAGCAAGAAGGTCATAGGTATCATCTCAGCCTGAGGGGGTTTTAACTTTTGTGTGTAGTTTGCATGTTCTCCCCGTGTTTGTGTGGGTTTACTCAGGGTTCTCTGATTTCCTCCCACAGTCCAAAGACTTGCAGGTCAGAAAAACTCGAGACTTTAAATAGCTCAAATGTATGAGTGCGTGAGCGAACTTTGTGCATGACTACTACTCTTGCTTCCAAGAGAATAAAGGATGGCATGTTACAGCCGTAAAGAAAAGTGCTGAAAGCCTCATCAAACAAGTATCTAGATTGAAGCCCTCTGTCATAACTTTTCCCCAAAATAAGTTATGTTACTGAGTAAAATCACCACATATTGAAGCAGCTGTCGAATCAGTGTGCTTGTACATCAGGAGAAAAGTGAGTTTATTGTGTTTAATAAGTCAGAAACATCACCAGTGAGGGCACTTACCCGTGCCCTTATATACAAGAGAAAATAGATTTTTTTATATTCCGCTCAATTGTGAGAAAATCAAAGCGGAAAGCTCTGGAAGTGCTGTAATAGTTACATCAGTGATTTCTGAGTAAGGCATCCACTTCCCGGGATAAACACAGGGCCACACAATGTTAATATCTCTGTATGTGCTTTAGTGAGGGCAATTTTTATTCCAGACAAATAAAAAGCTTTGGCATCAAACATATGAGACTTCATATCCCCTGCGTGATACAATTACTGATTTGAGAAAAAAAAAAACTGCTAAGATTAATGGGAAACAATTAAGGCGTACTGTTAGCTCACGGAGAGATCGAGTTCAGAAAGGAAATTGTTGAACTTTTATGTTTGATCATTGAGACAAGTAATCAAAAACTAACAGGCAGTAATTGCATTTTTTTTTTTTTTTTTTTACCTCAACTGATTTTCACTGCTTCTGCGGAGAGGTTTGAGTGAGCGGATTTACCCAGTCAGCGCACATATGCCAATTTCCTGCAGTGTTTAAAGATTACCAGCAATTCCCTGTCAAATCTCTTCAGGTAGAGGGAAGTACTTACTTCAAAAATATGGACGGTTCCCTTTGTTCTGCGGTTTGGGCACAATTATCAGTCTCCTTGGAAAGCAAGGTCAGTGTGACTTTGCGCTGAGAGATAATCATCACTGTTAAAAGTATTTGTGTCTTGCAAAGAGGGTATCAATCAAATTGACAATCCCCCAGTCTACGGACCAGGAGTAGTGACCCCGTTATTCAAAGCCTGACACCTGTGTTATTCTTATGTCATGACCTTTTCATTCACCACAGCTGAACCCAGTCAAGTACTGATAGAACACGGTAGGAAGGAACGGTGACTGTGAATGTCTTTCCTATTCTGTCAACCATGTGTCCGTCACAGTAAGTGACATCAGACTGAGCGAGCATGTTCAGACAGGGAGACATAGAAAAATGACCATACATTGTAGCTTCTCATATATTGTCTGTGATTTTGTGATTACCTGAATCACTTTGTTCCCAGTTTGTTTCTGGCTCATCTTATGCCTATAATATACTTCATAGGTATGTATAATATCCCAAGTATATACAGTACTTGTATTATAAATTCAGTATTAAGCTGCTTTCACACCGGACGTGAAATGAATTTTTCGCACAACAGATTACATTCGAAGTCAACCCACACAGAAAGAACCTATATAAACATATAGGTTTTAATATAGGACCAGATATAGGTTTCGCATATATGCGACATACATAAAATTGGCTGTTTTCATATATTATAGGTACATATATGTACATATATGTACCTATAATTTTCATGTCGCCCTATATTAAAACCTAAATGTCTTTTTTTTTTTTTTTTTTTATTTGGCATCTCCAATCCCACCCAAATCTGGGATATCCAGTTAGGGAACTATGTACAAATACTTAGGCTTTTTCGCATATGCGGACCCATATCGCTAACTCAGATGAGTGTATGCAACTCGTGGCTCTCCTCCGAAGACACGCCCGTTAGCCATTACTTCTTCCACATTCACTGGGTGAGAATTCATAAGCTCAAAATGTGGGCAGAGGTTACATAATTGGGAATGTGGTCAGAATCTTTTCTATGAGGGCCCGTCTGGCCAACAAGAGACGACTAGGGGAACTCTAATCTACATAACCCTTCCCAGCAGGCCCTTCCTAATTTGCATCCCTGTAGCAATTGGCCAATTGCGCTACTTCTGAAAAAGAGCTGCCGACCACTGCTGGTTGATACGAGGCGGGGATTAAAACCTATATGTTTATATAGGTTCTTTCCGTCTTGGGAATTTAAGAATCCTTGTTATTTCATCCCTGTAGGAAAAAAGTCTGGGACCTTTAGTAGCTATACAAGCATCTCAGATAAAAGACAAGTGTCTGTTCATTAAAACTGTGAACAGAAATGTAGACTTTGTCTTCAAATTCATTAACCACAGTGAAATGCTCAAATAGATGTGGGGATGAAAATGACTTTTGAAAGGCATGTTTAATTGAATGTATGTTCTTCTATGTACTTTTATTTTGTTATTTTTGTTTTATTTTGCTACATTTAGACTAAGGACCTCTGAGCCATATTCATCTAGAAACTGCATTACAGACAATATAGAAAACATTGCATTTGGTGGAGGTAACAGTGTAGTGTATTACCTTTCAGTGGATGTGTATGAGCTGTAATGATGTGAATTACAATTATCTAATGTGGCGAATCTGGCAGTGACTTAAACTTGAAAAAATGCTTAATTGATGAAATAAACATAATCAAACCATTTTGTTTTTATACATTTCCTTCTCTTCCACAATACACAACTCAATCTTCATGGAATGGAAATAAGTATGGTCAAGAAAGAATTGATGACCTTGTTATTGTTACTGTTTCAGGAAAAAAAATGTAACAAATAGTATTAGATATTTGTGTTGATATCATAGCTTTTTGTCTCCTCTCACTTGCCATAGGTAATAATGACTGGTTTACACATAACATGCCTTTGTCACATGTCAACATGTATTTAAGATCAAATGTGATGCCAATTTCACGTGTTCACATGAGATTAATAAGTTATTGCGTGAAATTCTTGTTATTTCTGTAAGGGACTTTGGACTAATATGCAGATATTACCTTGAGAGTAAAAATATGAGCTAGGCATCATGTATGACAGTTGCAAAAGTGAGATATTAGTTATACAATAGGTATGACAAACAGAACCTGCCACTGGGTTTATGAGCTATATAGGAGACCTATATGTCCTCTATAAGCACATATATGTACCTGAATTTGGCCTATATTCGGCATATATGCGCATATATGCTGCATATATGCGGCATATATGCAGCATATAGGTTGCATATATGCGCATATATATTCATATAGATTCTTTCCATGTGGGAATGCAAAGTGTGTTTCGCGTGTATTCGCGTCTTTGCATTGACTTTGAATGTAATCTGTCGTGCGAAAAATTCGTTTCGCGTACGGTGTGAAAGTGGCATTAAAATGTTCTAGTTTCATGACTTAGAAATACAACTATTATCTTTTGACATTTGATTATGATTTAGGGTGCCACATTGCGGTAGAAATCGCAGTCTTGGAGTGCTCCGAATGATTGACTAGTTTGACTGGAATACAGTCATGCTGCTCACTGTAAATGTCAATTACGTACCTAGAAGTATCACACCTGCTTCCTTGTGTTAGCACAACAGCTTTTGGAATTGTATTCATATTTTATGGTTTGATTCTGTGGCTACACTGCCATGGCTCCAAGCAATTCCTGATAGATGCCGGTCGATGTTGGACCGTGACTCAAAATACATTGGCTCTGTCAAATCGGTCACAGAAATGCAATGCAAACGAATGGAAATGCACTTCTCAATAACAGGCGCCATAAATAAAGCGATAAATTATTAAACCACCAAGACGCTCTCCCTTGGCTGATATCAATCAAATAGGCCAGAACTGTTTTCCTCCTGTGGCCTAATATGACCTGACTTAGCAATCAAAAATAAATGTTAGTGAAAGGATATAATGTCACTTACTATATAGAGTGTAACTGTCAAGAAAACAAAATACATGGCCGCACACACACACTGCTGTGAAAAGTTACTTGCCACCTTTCAGATTTCTTTTATTTTTGCTTATTTGTTGTATTTAAATGTTTCAGATTATTCAACTTATTTTAAATTAAGACCAAGACAACATTAGTAAGCACAAAATACAGCTTTAAATGAACATTTTATTTATTAAAGGTAAAGAATTATTCAAAACCTATATCAGCCATGTGAAAAAATAATTGCCACCCTAAACCCTTCCACTGGTTATGCCACCCTTGGCTGCAACAACTTCAATCAAATGTTTGCAATAACTGGCTATGAATATTTTACATCCCTGTGGAGGAATCAAGGCCCAGAATTGTTTTAATTGAGCCACATTGAAGAGTTTTTGAGCATGAACTGCCTATTTAAAGTCATATCAGAGCATCTCGATCAGATTCAAGTCAGGACTTTGATTAGTCCACTCAAAAACCTTCATTTTGTTTCCAGCAGTCCTTGCAGATGAGATCCATGAATAATTGTTGGTTGACTAATGTGGTCAGATTGAAATTAACTTTTCTATTATGTTAGATTAGCTTATGTACAACGGCATTACTGTGGCACAAGCACAAATTCTTTATTTCGTGAGATAGGAGGTTGTCGCAACACTCATGTGAATCCCTTTTGTGTCTTTTCCCATCCAGCAGCTTGCATGTCTTTTTTATAATTTGTCTCCTTTTCATTGGTTTGAGATAGATAGATCTGCATGCTTCCCCCACCTGGTAATATGCATTTATGTTTCCCATTCCCTAAGTGTGTGCGGGTGTGTACATACCCCTTATTTTGAGAGTTCTAGTGGCTTCTTAAGCCCTGGTCCTCTGGCTCAGAAAATGACGTGCCCAAAATTAATTGAGTATATCTCTGCAACTACGAAGCCTATTTGAATAATCTTGGTATCCTAATAGAGGTAACACCTTGGATATTTTTGTTGAGCTGTAAACATCAGTATATATGTCACAGGGTCAGAGTAAATGGAGATGGAACTCAGCATAAATGATATTTTTTTCCACATTACAAAATTTTGCATTTTTTAAGCAAATGTGCCATTAGAATGATGCAGTTGCAGTCCAAAACCTCTATTAAAAACTAGCTCAACATTTAACATTCCCTGCGCAAAGACTGATGCTAATGAACTGAAGCAGAGCAAAGTCAGAGAGGTTTTAGTAGTGGCATGCATCTCCAAATTCACCTTTTGGGCACATTTGAGGTACCTTCTGTGCCATCTGAAATTTCTAGGTATCAAACTATAAAATTCATTTAATTTAACTTATGCCATTGTACTGTAGGCATTCATTCCATCTGAACACAACTGTTTTGGCTTTGTTCTTTTAAAATCAACCGAACATATATTCAGCTTTCCATTCAGATAAAGCCATAAAAAGGAAAGGAATTTTCTCCAACTGGTGCAGACTTATTGACAAGGACACATGCAATAAAACTAAACTGTAGAAACATAATTAAAAACATAGGCAGAAACAACAACCACTTTGAACTCAAATGGCAAAATTTCAAGGTGATTTTGCATATATATCAGGCAAGCTGATGAAACTCAAGTGTTCCAGGAAATTAATTAGTTGATTGATTTATTATTCTTAATAATACAACGCTCAAAATTAATCCTATTCTTTGTTTTGATAAGATCTGAAGGCATATAAAATTTGAAAAGGATCTATATGTAAAAAAAAAAAGTTCTTGAGTTGTCGCAATATCATGAAGGATCAGCTGTGGATGCAGATTCCACAATATAGACAAAATGTAGCTTTGAAGATACAATTCGACTGCTATTCTTTATGTGTCTGTTTTTTTACTTTTCTTTAGACTTTACCTTGTTTTCTTGCACTTAGTGAAGTTAGCTGGCTTCCAGCCCCATCAATTTGATGATATCCTGTAAAACAACTTGAAGAAAAATACAGGTTTCAGGGCTGGAAACCAACAACATTTGTTTTTATGCCTAAACTGGCCATGAGAGAATAAAGGCATTGTCTTGATTATTTACACACGGGTCCTGCTCTTAACACTTTAATGCCTGAAAAATGTTTGGATACCTTTGAATTCTTCCCATTTGTTCATGTCATATCCAATATAAGTCAAACGCTGTGACTATGTGTCATAATCCAACATGACAACTGAAGCTGCTTTCACACCGGACGCGAAATGAATTTTTTGCACGACAGGTTACCTTCAAAGTCAATGCAAAGACGGAAATGCTCGCGTTTCGCGTGCATTCGCGTCTTTGCATTGACTTTGAATGTAATCTGTCGTGCGAAAAATTCGTTTCGTGTCCGGGGTGAAAGCGGCTTTACTCATCTGGTGGCGGAGGCATTCCTCAGACTGGAGAAAACAGCTTTTCATTTCCCGACCTCACTTTAATGAAGCTGAAAGTCAGTTGCTCCCTATTGACATGAGAGATAATTGGAAGATTTAACCAACTAATAATGTTCAGCAGTTGCATGTCTGAGCCGCCATGCAGTACAGCTTAATGCTGCTCAACTAACGCTGCAACAAACGCACTAAAGCCTGTTACACACAAACTTTTGTAGCGTTCAAAATCATAGGGGCTGTTTGCTTTCATTTAATTTCTTTAGAATGCTATGACAGCTTGGTGGACCTCATTCCTGTGCTTTGACATTGGGAAACAATATTGCTAAAAGCTCCATAATTTTTTTCAAATAATGTTATGTGATAGAGAGAGAGATTTCATTAACTCTCGAGAACCACCTTCCTTTCTGTCTTTGCTGGAATCAAGTAAAAAATATGGTAACACTGGATATGTGGGTAATATTCTTCAGCAAAGTGTGGTCTCACGCAGACTCGCAGGAGGGGTGGATCAGGGGTGCCTTGGGGGCGCTCGTGAACACCCCTGGAAAACAACACTAGCGAAATGGGACATCCTGCAGACTTGCTCAGAATGCGCACCTACCCTGGCATGCGTGCATTAGGGGCACAAAGACAGAAGTGCGGGTATTGGGGAAAGGGGTGCGTGTGCACGTAAAGAAGACAGCACTGTGTGCTGTATGTTAGCGGCTACCTTTCTTGAGCCTTGTTTGTTTGGATGAATTCCATCACTCCTAAAAAAAGAAAGAAGAAAATCGATCCCAAAACAGATAAAAATTGTCAATGAAAACCCATATTGCAAGCATGCTCCTGAAGCAACTGTCACAGCGGCCCATTGTGGGAATCAGCCCTGATATTTAAAAAAACAGATTTAGTGTTGACAGGAAAAAACAGTGCACATTCAGTGACCACAAAATGCAGTGACGTTGCCATTTGTGGTTGGGCGATCTGGAGTTTTGGGATGAGGAGATGGGGCTCGTCTCGGGATAATGGTCCCCTGCTGGCTCTGGGTGACGAAGGCCCTGATCTCAGCCTCCCTCAGCATCCTGGAACAGGAAGAGGAGGAGCTACCTCATTGTTTGTTCGGTTGTCCCAAGAAGGACCAACCAGCTGCCTGATCAATTCCAGGTGCTACAGGAGACAGCGGCACCGGCCGTAGCTGGAGAAGAGTCCTGGTTCTGTGGTAGCTGGACTGCAGGAGCATCTGTCAGGAGGACCAGAGCTTCTTCAGGCAGAGTCGAGCAGCGGAGACCCTACAGCGTCTCCCTTACTGCCACGAATGACCTCAGTCCAGGACCCCTGAAACTTCTGGACGGTCTGTTAGGCTGTGGAACTCAAAGCAGCATGAGTGACCACTGTGACATCGGATTGAATTCAGCCATGTAAGTTGGGAATGTGGCCAGCAGCCTTGTGAGAGCAGCGCATACACTGTTACCAATTGACCGTAAAATTACCGTAAATTTACCTGGCAGCAGCGGTGCAAGTACATTTTGCAGCAAAATAATGGGAGACCGTAAATTAAATCTAACTGCAAAATTATGGGTAAACAAAACCTTAATTTAACCTTGTGTCCCATTGCTTTATGATTTGGGGAAGAAAAATTTGCAGGCAGGTGGTAGGCAGGTTGTGGCTGGAATATTTAGCCCGCGGTCCTTTCTTCCAATACATGCCAGGTGCAAAAAAATGTTTGTACGGGTAAATTAACTGTAAATTTCAGTGAAATGCACATGGGCTTGCAGAACGTTGCATTTACTGTGAATCTGCACCTGCAATGTACTGTAAAATTACGGCATTTTAAACAGTGTAATTGGCTTTGTGCCGCTCAGGGATATAGGAGGGTTACAGTCTGTTTGGGTTAGCATAGCTCATTGCTCAAGTGCCTCCAGCTGGTCATTTGGGCACTCATCAGGTGTCTCTCTAAGTGTGTCACGTGCATGTCCAGGGTTCCTTGTGTGTTTCAGCAGAGAAACGCATACTGTCTGCGCTCCTCTGAAGATAGCAGTGTGAGTTACATATGAGCAGAAATTTGTTTTGCTGCTGGATTTGTTCGGTGGCCATTCCCACCAAAGATAACTGTATTGCCCTTTTCTGCTATTAAATTCCGACTTTAACAAAAATGTCCCTGCATGAAATAGTTTTGAGCAGATGAACTGTGTGGCTACATTGCAAAAAAAAAAAAAAAAAAAAAAATCAAGGAGTTAGACAGTTTGTCTACAGACTCATATCCAGGGCACTAACGCAGAAATTTTTTTTTTTACTGACTTCACAAGCAAATAGCACCTGCTTTGAAATGAGCAAATGTTCAAATAGAATTAGCAAATGTGAAGACTTACTATATATATGACTAAAGCACTAATGAAGACAGATTTGCAGTGTACAGATCACCCAGTATCGCTCTCAGTATTGTGCTCACCACTGTCGGTACTGGCTGATATTTCACTGGCGGATTCTTTCCTGACCTCAGGGAGCCTTACAGTGGGGGGGCTCTGGAATGGCTGATTGTTTTTGCTTCTCTCGAGAGACACAAGGCACCCCAGCACCGTAGGCGGCTCGGTTCCGTTCTCAGAAATGCCAGCGGGATTACAATCAATCACTTGGGAGCTTCAGAAAGCAGCTATCTTTCGGGAACTAACAACATGTACACGTGCCTGCGTGTTGATTCATAATGGTGATCAATACTTTGCCAAGAGTTATTCACCCGAGCGCGATCGGATCGGAGTAAATACGTTGTTTTCAATTTCTTCAAATATGCACCAGAGAGTTCTTGTGAAAGATTGATGGCTCTAATATGTTCTTTTGTGTCTGAGACCTGGTAATCATTTGTCCTTCATTTGACACATCGTGCACCAGTATGTTCATATTGATCTTGAAGAACCGCTGAACCTGATAAACTGTGATTACAAAAGAACAGGTTCGCTTGCATTTCTTTATGCAGACAATAAGGTTAGAGGACCGTGCTTCTCATCGATTGCATTGATTTAATTCAGAGACTCCGCATAAAGAACCACAGTCTCACTGAGAACTCAGCACTTGTTCAAATTCACTAGTCTATTGACCTTAACGAGAGCTATAGGACCAAAAGATCCAGAACAACCCATGAGAGTTCAGCCATTACGATTTATTGTATTGTTTTCGAAGCCAGCACCCAACTTTTAAAGCAGAAGCCAAATTTTGGTCTGAGACAAGAAGACCTCCCGTCTTCAAACTATTGTTCAGCTTTGGAGATGGACGTTTTTGACGTGACAGGCCAAAGCACAGTAAAACTAATCGCCCACATTGCTTAGCAGCCACCTTTGCTCATGTTTATCAGGGCCATGAAAAATTTTGGCGGGTACTATACATCTATTTGTTGGAAAGACCAACTTCAGAGTATTTTACTCCTTTTATCTCCCACAGTCACTGACAGCACTGTTCGTTTCAGTGGCCACCAAACTCCTAATGAACAATAAAAGCACACTTCCTTTTAATTATCAAGTTAACTACTAGGCCTGCAACAGTTGGTTCAAACAGAGGGGTCCTACGATATAAGATATCCCCTGGTATCACTCACTGCCTTCATCTGGGAGTAGTAGATTCCTGTCTTTGGGAGATAAAACAATGTTTCACTGCTAAACCTCATTAATTCCCTGTTGCTAATGAAGCACAATCAGCAAGAATGACCCGGCAATAGATCTTCATAATGCTGTAGACTCCCTGTAATAAATCCTCGTAACATGCTCACTCAGCTCCTGCCGTTATCACTGAATAGTAAACCAGCATTTACAGCGGCATCGCACCATATGAAAAACAGCCTTCTTACAAACATGAAGCCTTCTCCTCTGAGATGAGTCATCGAGTGACAGGGTTCACAATTTAACAAGATTCTGCTTCGCAAAATTGTATCAGGAAATGTGTATTTTTTTGCCATTGGGGATCATTCTCCCTCTATGGCCAGCATGGTGGAGCAGTAAATAGCAATGTCACCGCACAGGAAGAAGCTTGTGGGTTCAAATCCAGCCATTTCTTTGTGTAGTTTGCATGTTCTATCCGTGGTCACCTGAATTCTCTCTGAGTACTCTGGTTTCTTCCCAGAGTCCAAAATGAAACATGCCAGGTTAATTGGAAACCCTAAATTGTCCTTAGGTTGGAGCAGTGCTTCTCAAACCTCTCCTGGAGAACCATTTGTCCTGGGGTGCGTTTAGCGAGGGCACAGATGCTAACTTACATAGTTGGAACCACTAACTGTGAATGGACAAACTATGTAAGTTACTAACTTAGTTAGCAACTACGCTTTTGGGAAACGCAATCCTGGATCTTCTAGATTTCTCCTTGCTCCAGCACAGGTGATTCAAACAATCCGCTCATTATCAATCAGCTTTCGGGGGTTGATAACGACCTGATCATTTTAATCACCAGTGCTGGAGCGAGGAGAGATTTAGAACATGCCAAACATGTGGTACTCCAGTAGAGGTCTGAGAGTCACTGCACTATCATACATTGACTGAATTTAACAGTTAAATTGACCCATTGCCTCATTGTTATTTTAACTGTTAAGTAGAGTGCTGCGCGCATTTACAAAACATCTTTCATAAACTGATTGTAAAATTGCAGTTAACATAACTGGCAAAAAAGGTGTCAGTTAAAATAACTGGCAAAAAAAGTGCCAGTTTATAACAGTGTGGTTAGAGTGTGTAAGGATGGCATGTGAACAGATTGGGAAACCGTCCAGGGCGTGGCTCTGCCTGTTGCCAACTATATGCTGGTGTTCAATGTCATCAATCTAATGATATTACAAGTTAATATGCAGAAAAACATAATGTATACCCTTGGGACTTTGTTTTGCAATGAAGTCAGGTTTGCAGTTAGGGTGCGAACTATACTTGGCTTTGAGGGAGCTCAGTTTTACAGAGGATGGGGTGGCGGGGCGGTTGTTTATGCATGCCTCAAAGACAGGACTGACGGTAACTGCAAAACATGTAAGCCTACTTTATGTCAGCAGATCAGATATATCAGATATATAATAATCATAATGTAATGAATTAGTTAATAACCACATTTAACTCTCAAGCTATTTCATGTACACTAATGACAGAGTGAGGCCATTTATGACCCCATAAAATTTTACACAGGGGCAGGACTCATTTCCGTCTATAAAGTATTTACTGCTTTCTAAACAAATGGCAATCATACCAAAACACTCCAGTGTAATTACTTGTTTAAACCTGCACCCTCACTGATGCTCAGAGAACATCACAGAATAACCTGCACCCTCACTGACGCTCAGAGAACATCACAGAATAACCTGCCCCCTCACTGACGCTCAGAGAACATCACAGAATAACCTGCACCCTCACTGACGCTCAGAGAACATCACAGAATAACCTGCACCCTCACTGACGCTCAGAGAACATCACAGAATAACCTGCACCCTCACTGACGCTAAGAGAACATCACAGAATAACCTGCACCCTCACTGACGCTCAGAGAACATCACAGAATAACCTGCACCCTCAGTGACGCTCAGAGAACATCACAGAATAACCTGCACCCTCACTGACGCTCAGAGAACATCACAGAATAACTGCCCCCTCACTGACGCTAAGAGAACATCACAGAATAACCTGCACCCTCACTGATGCTCAGAGAACATCACAGAATAACCTGCACCCTCACTGACGCTCAGAGAACATCACAGAATAACCTGCACCCTCACTGACGCTCAGAGAACATCACAGAATGACCTGCACCCTCACTGACGCTCAGAGAACATCACAGAATAACCTGCCCCCTCACTGACGCTCAGAGAACATCACAGAATAACCTGCACCCTCACTGACGCTCAGAGAACATCACAGAATAACCTGCCCCCTCACTGAAGCTCAGAGAACATCACAGAATAACCTGCACCCTCACTGACGCTCAGAGAACATCACAGAATAACCTGCCCCCTCACTGACGCTCAGAGAACATCACAGAATAACCTGCACCCTCACTGACGCTCAGAGAACATCACAGAATAACCTGCACCCTCACTGACGCTCAGAGAACATCACAGAATAACCTTCACCCTCACTGACGCTCAGAGAACATCACAGAATAACCTGCCCCCTCACTGACGCTCAGAGAACATCACAGAATAACCTGCCCCCTCACTGACGCTCAGAGGACATCCCAGAATAACCTGCCCCCTCACTCACTGCACTGGGAAGCTGGTGACTGCTGTTATGGAGGCATTATGAGCTGTATTGACATGCACAACACATTCTCATCCTGACTCGTCATGTAGTGATGTTACCTGACCAAGCGCCAATATAGGACGCAAAAGGAGGCTTTAAGCGTCTTTATTTAATGCTTAGGGTTAGGGTTCATGTTAAGGGTTAAGGGTCGGGGGTTGGGTTCCTTTTAAACAAATAAGGTGTCAAATAAGGACGCCAAAGCCTCCTTTTGTGTCGAGCACACGCATGCACACAAGCATGCACTCACACAGACAGATACAAATACACACATGCACACACACACACAAGCGTGCACCCACACATACATATACACACACACACACACGCACACACAAGCGTGCATCCACACATACATACACACACACACACACACACAAGCGTGCACGCACACATACAGATACACATTTACACACACACACACACACACACACACACACACACATAGAAAGAGAAAACCATTCTCGACTGCAATGCTAAGGTCATTTATCAATGCTCCGGGTACATTTTACCGAGGACAGGATTATCTTTTTTTTCACTGTTCCTCATCTTCACACTGACCCCCTGATTAATCCTCATCAGGCGGCAGCTGCCAGGTCTGCATGCAGGTGAGCAGGAAGGGCATTCAGGGACAGCAGCGTGCATTCGCACCAAGGACAGGACTCAGACGCTGGGACCACAGACGCCGTGCGTGTCAGGTCCGGTCTTCCAGCCAGGAGCCCTGCTACGGCCACTGCAGGGAGGAATGTATGCTGGGAGACCCAAGATAGACCAGGCTCATTAATGCCAAGGCTTTCTGGCTTTTTTTTCTAAAATTTGAGCTGATAGTACAAAGATATAGGAGAGACATGCAACAAAGGTCAATGGCCAGACTCAAAACATGGACGTCGAGGCTGACTGTGGGCATGTGGTTGATGTTCTACAGGCTGCACTTATCACGTCCTGAGTCTTCTGTATAGTTTTCCCTCCTGTGCTCCTGCCCCTACCAGTTTCATGTTGTTGATTGTTTGTTGCTTATCTATAAGTTCCTGGTCTGTGTTCTTTCTGCGCTAGATTGTTCCACTTGCTATATCCTCCCAGCCCTTTGGAAAACCTAAAAAGAAATGGTTAATCAGTTTATTTGAGGGACATCTTCCCTTGCAGTTTGGCTCAAGCCTTGTGAGTTGGCAGAATCTCCAACTCTTGGAGTTTTAGTTTGCGCTTCACTCAGCGAGCCTTGTGGCTCTGGATTGTCTTCCTGGTTCTGACCCCAGACCAGTCTGTGACCACAGCTTGTTTGTCTGAACTGATCCTGTTCACCCCTCTACTGACCCAGACTGCCTCTTACCATTCGTCTGTTGAATCCTGTTTGAGTTCTTATCTTCTGTTGGTGCCATTAGCAGCTGTTACTATACAGTGCCTGACAAAAGTCTTGTCCTAAGGACATAGTAACTAAAATAGTATAACTTTATTTCTAACCAATCAATTGTTACAATAAATGGTCCATTTTAATGTCAAGGGCTTTCACATTAATAATTTGTGAAACCGTCAAAAAGTGTTCTGATGTTCACAGCTTGGCTAAGCCCATAACATCTGTTTTTGTGGGACAAAAGTCTTGTCGTCTCTTCAGATGATGCAACAAATCGAGATTAGAGTTTAACCTATGACAAATACTGTAATTAACACATTCCCAGATGTGTATAGAAATAACCCCAGCACACCAGACTTTTCATATGAGGTGCGACTAGACCTCTGACAACATACCAAAGATTCAACCACAGACCAAAGTGCTGATCATCAAGAGCCTGAAGACTGAGTCTGCTGCTGAGGTGGCAGACATCTTTAATGTATCCAAATGTCAAGTGGAGGGATGAGAAAAAGATTTGAAGAAACTGGTGACGTTCATGGCAAGCGCAGGTCAGACAGACCCCGGTATGGCAACTGTTTGAAAGGACCGTTTGTTGCTTCAACTGTTCAAGGCTAGCCCTTCTTCAACTATCAATCATGTTTGGTGGAGGAAAAATCATGGTTTGTTGTTACATCCAGCATGGGGGTGTGAGAAAGATCTGCAGAGTGGATGGCAACATCAACAGCCTGAAATATCAAGAGGTTCTTGCTGTCCTACTTATACTGCTGCTCCTTCTCATTCTTCTGCCTCCATGTCACAGTTCCTGAAAGTGAAGAAGGTGAAGGTACTCCAGGATTGGCCAACCCAGTCACCTGACATGAACATTATTGAGCATTTCAGGGGTAAGATGAAGGAGGAGGCTTGGAAGATGAAACCATAGAATCTTGATGAACTCTGGGAGTCCTGCAAGACTGCTTTCTATGCCATTCCAGATGATTTCATCATCAAGTTATCTCAGTCATTGCCAAGACGTATGGATGCAGTCCTCCAAGCTCATGGGAGTCATACGCAATATTAATTCTTTTTTCCAAGGCACCATGGCTTTATGTTCTGATATTATAGTGGCATATTTGTGTATTCAAAATAAAGTGTATGTATAATTTCCACATTTTTTTTCAATGCGACAAGACTTTTGTCCAAGCAAAATCTGACCTTTCTGTACAAATTAAATTATAAAACTCAATCAATGACACAAAACTCTACTTTGGTATATTTTGCATAATCTAGAAGGCTTTGCCTTTCATATAAGCCATTTTTGATTCCAATTGATCAACTACAAGTCAGGTTATTATTTGTTGTTCCTACAACTTGGATAAGTGACAAGACTTTTGTCAGGCACTGTATATTAAAGATAGCCTTTGTGACTTGTTGCGCCTGTTTCCTTCCCTGTTGTTTATAACAGCACAACTGAGACACATAAAACACTTTTAAACATTTACACACTTTTCAGTCAAATCAGATTCCTTAAACTCATGAACGTGAAAGCAATACACTGCGTCAGCGGAAGAATGATGGAGAAGGAATGGGGAGAGAGAGAGAGAGAGAGCACTCTGGCAGTATTTCTGTCATTATTATCATTGCCGTCAGGATTCCAGTAATTCACTTTTTGTGTTGAAAGCTTTCCCTTGTAATGGTTATTTACTGCATATCCTGCCATGCTAAAAGAGGTTGAGCTCAATTTAAAACTTGAAGAGATTCAGAGAGAGACAACAGGTGTATGCTAACTGTCAAATAAGGTAGTGAAAAATAAATTTCATTCTTACCTATTTACAGTATATTTAAGAGGCTTTTATTTTTGTAAATGCACATTCCAGCTGCTTAGGATTTAAGATATAACAATATTGTTTTTCTTTTTCTCATTGCATTAGTCAGGTACACGAAAGTTTGGAAATATGACCATATATCGGTCACACTTTAGATGAAGTGTTGCTCATAAAGGCTTTATACAGCATGTATAATGCCTTCATACATGAGATATAATGTCCTCATAAATCATACATAAGCAAATGTCATGCTTTGTAAAGGGTGAAATAATTCATCCTTATTCAGCATGTGAAGCCAGATGTGACAATGACAATGCCACTTAGCTGACAATTCACCCTTTATAGCATTTATAGCCAATAGCTAAGTGACATTGTCTGTTACATCGCATCTGGCATCACATGCTGAATAAGGACATGTTATTTCACCCTTTACAAAGCATGACATTTACTTATGGATGATTTATGAAGACATTATGTTTCACTTATGAAGGTATACATGCTGTATAAAGCCTTTATGAGCAACACTTCATCTAAAGTGTGACCCAATATATTTGTCAAAAAAGTGTTTTTTAAAAATCTGTTCAGTTTTCTCAGTTATAGATGACAAAAGCGCAAAACCTCAAATTTGCAGAATTTTTTCTGATTGGCGGATTTCACTTTGGATGATGAGAACAATGAAGGCTGCTCATCCAAAGTGAAATCCGCCAATCAAAAAAATTCTGCAGATAGGAGGTTTTGCGCTTTGGTCATCGTTATGGACTTTCTGTGTGTGTGTGTGTGTGTGTTGAGCGAAGGGAACCTGTTGTCAAAGCAGCAGCACGTTCTGCGCAGGTATTTTTAGTGTTCCATCCAGAGTGAGCCTGTGGCGTAGACCTTATAAGCTAATGATAGGGCTGCCATCCTTTCAAGCGTGGGAAGAAAAAATAAAGACAATTTTTAACCTCTACCATGTTTTTTACTAATACTTTTTAAATAATATTATTTCGCAACATCATAAAAACCTACAACATAAATACATAGTGTAACGTATGGCCTGGAGCTTCTCCCCCTGACTGCGGGGGATCAGATGCAGCCCTGACCAACTTGGAGCCCTGGGCAAGAGTTTCGCTGGTGTCCATTGCATTGCAGTCAGTTCCATCACCCGTATTCATACTCTCACACAGAAACTGCATACAGAAATTTATGTCTTTGAAATTTAATGAAACTGGAAAAAACCTTTCAATGGATAATAAATTATATTGTGAGAGTTTATTGTGGCCCTTGGTATTTACATAAAGGTGTTACTTGTGTTGTTACAAGTGACCCCATATGCTGTTACAATTGTCCCCATCCATGGGGGTAGATGTAACATTTGACTTATACAATTTCGATATTGACGATGGGCAAGGTATCTGAAGTATGAGTCACACTGACTGCAAAACATTTCTAAATGAGTTGATTAACATTAGTGGTAGAACTGGCTGCAATGCAAGGGCAACCAGATGAAATCGTGCCGGGGCATCAAATTGGTCAGGTTCAGCTCTGGTGCCATCACAGTCCAGATATTCTGTTCCACCAGAGTTTGATCAAAATTGTTGTGGTGGAATTCTTGCCAACATGATGTCAGTTCATTCCCTTGCAACATCTTAACTGCAATGACAGTTGGCACACACTGTTTGACAGGGACACAATGCTGGCTTCACTGCCAAGTGTAGCTCAGGGGGGGGGGGACTTTCTCTTGTCATTGATCCCCCCAAAAATCCTCTTCCTCTAAAGTCAAAGCCATCTTACTGTGCTTCTCCAAACTGACACATTGCCAACACCGGCCCGTCCACAGAAGATGGCCAAAATCCAGCAGTGCTTGGACACGCAGCTCTGTCCCAGAAACACAAACCTATAAAAGAGCCGCCAGTCAGACAGCTATTCTCTTCCAGTCCAAACCACATCTACATCTCCATGCAGGGACCCTAACTTCTGGTTAGAAACACAGAAAGAATAATTTAATTGGAAAAAAAAGAATATAATTTTGTTCCCAACAGCAGAGATAGTTCCCACACAATAAAGACATTATTGAGGTTAACGGAGGTCAGTAGATACTCATAGGGTGTGCTCAAATATTAGTACGTTACTTTTAAAGAGATGTAAAGGTCAAAGTCACCTCTTTAAAAAATTCATTCAGTAAAAAAGTATTACGTGATTAATATGCCCAATTTTATTTTCTATCATTTAAATGCTTAGTGAAATTTAGTGTCCTTTCAACAACATTTCACGGTTCACATGCTCTCCGTCCATGATTGTATTGGCTGTTTGTTCATGCGTTTGTCCTCACTAGATTAGAGCATTAATAGGGATCAGGAACAGCAGTGCATTCTGGGATTGTTCCACCTTTTTCAGAGGATACAATTTCAAAGGCCCTCATTTGACAGCTCTCATCTCATCTGGCGTCTGCTCAACATCACGATAAAATCTTTGAATATTTTGTGGAAAAGAAATGTCCGTTAAAAGAGAATCTGACCAAGAGACCAGGTACATCCACGGGGTACAAGTTGTCAATAAAGCTCTTCATTGTCGCATTGCATAATTTGTCAATAGTCAGGTTTAAGTGCGAGAGATGGAGAAGGATGTCTCTCTTCCTGCAATACACTGAGAGGCAGTGGGGCACGGGGTAAAACTGGCTTTCAGACAAAGACAAGGTTTTAAATATCAGATTTCCAGATTATGCTCATGGGTTTGTATGCAATTTAGTTGTTACAAAGGTCCACAAATGTAACAATATGTAACGGTTGTGCTGCGCACACTGGTGATGTGCACGGAGGACAGGAAGTTGAGGACTGGACTCAGGTGCAGGATGGACTTGATTGTATTTATTATGCCTACTGCACAGCAGAAGAAATACAAAACAAAATAGGAAACGAGGTTCCTGAATTGCACTATTAGTAATACAGGCACTGGACTTTAGCACAATGTATTGCAAATATGAAAAAAAAATAGGAAACGAGGTTCCTTCAATAATTATGATAAAGTGCTGATATAAACAATAAACAGCACTGAATTCAAGAGTTAGAATAAATACAGGCGATATGCGGGGAGTCTGTACAAGACTACTGATACAACACAGGTTTGTGGCTATGAGACTTCCCAAAGTCTATGTGCGAGTCTCGGTCTGAAATAGCACAACACTACCGCCTAGACAAACAGGTGCCGGTAACAATTATGGAACTGAGAATGCAGTCCGGGTCTTAATAGACCCATGAGCTTGACGGCTGGAGGCGTGACCTTACACAATGACATACTTGTAGTAGTCAGTGTGACTGACACATCTAACATTAGCTAGCCAGTTAGCTACAAAATTTGAAAGCCAAAGTTAGCCAGAATGAGATGCAAAGATAGAGAAATCATTGCTGCATCCAGTCACCTAAGTTATTAAAATTCACGTGAATTAAAATGAAGCAGTCGGACTCTTTTCGAGGAAGGCGCATGATTGTGCCCTTTTCTGCCTCTTCGTGAACTCAGGTTTCTCTTCAGGCATATTTAACTTCCATGTTAAGACACAGTGAATAACCTACCAGGCGAAAACAGACCATTCAGCCCAACTAGACTCGCCATTTTCCGATCAATAAAGTGGACCTTGCACTTCAGATACTCAAGGACTAGATGGTATCCAGCACTATATAAAGGCTGGACTGGAAAATGCCAAAATTTTCTATCTCAGCAATGTAGACAAGGCAAGCTATTCCACAATATAATCACTCTCTGCGTGAAAAAATATTTCCTGATATAAGTGCTAAATTTACCCTTGGTTAACATCCATTTGTGACCCCGAGTTCTGCAAACAGAACTTGGCCTGAATAAGGCAGCATAGTTAACTTTGTTAATACCTTTTACATATTATATAAATGTTATGCTGTAGGTCAGTTTCATTTTGGTTTGCTGATCATGCTATTAGCTGCTGCGGCCTTTAACACAGCGGATTTCTCACCATAGTTGATTGTTAGAAGTGTTTCAAATGATTCTTACCAATTACCTAATGTGAACATGTGAACTACCATTGCTTTCTGGCTTATCCTCCAAAAATGGTAGACATGACTTCTGATGACATCATATTCCAAAGTCCTACTGTACCAAAATGATTAATTTTACCAAAAGCACCTCTAAAGCATCCCCCCCCAAAAAAAAAAAAAAAAAAAAAAACAAAACAAAACAGGATAAATTCTCTCAGGCAGGACAGTGGTTGTAGAAAAACAATAAAAATAAAAAAAACAAATAGTGCACCATCACACCATGTTGCAGATGAATAAATGCAAAGGAAACTGTCTACCCTGTCCCTTGTAATACAGTGTTTGTCCAAATGCAAAATCTTATTGAAATGCATCTTACTAACAGTGCTGTGGAAGGCTGTAGCAAAAGAAAACAGGTCAACAAATTAACATAACTTCATAAAACAAATAAAAAAGAACATCTTTCAAAAATGATCATTTTCGGACAGCTGTTTAGCAGACTGTGAAAACACTACCTGCATAAATCTGACAATAATCTCACAAAATACTTTGAATATTTTGAACTGCAGGTTGAATAAAATTGAGCAAAATGTATTATACAGAAATAATTTAGAATGTTTCTGATTGAAATCATTGTGTATGTGTACAGTAAGTGAAGAATGAAACAAAATGAACACCAATGAGATGCTAAAACAGAAGGAAATTGTTAGTGTTGATTAATTGTGAAAATTATTTTTGTACTCAATTAAGTTTAGGGTATTTCCCTGGCATAGATCTTGAAATTAAGTGCTCAGGTTTTAGAAAGAGGCTGGTAAGATCCATCTGATGTGGTAGCGCATCGAGGAGATGCAAGAGAGGGATTGGTGAAACTGGAGCCAGCGGCAATTTACTGTCATTGGTGGATAATGTGATATCACTTTCTCATGCCCTAGCCTTGGGGTTGCTCCTATTCTAGGTAATGATGGGGACAGGTTATCCGCCATCATTGGTAGCTTTTTCCCAGATCTCCTGGTTATTAATATGAGTGCTCGCCGTCCTTCGGGTTCTGCTCACGGTGGAGAATTCTTCTAACGTATAACTGTTGAGATGGGATAAAAGGTAGGTATGGATGCGGCAGGACATTACTTAGTCGAGCCCCAAGACTCTGATTTAAAATCATCAGTGTATCAATTTTTAACTTTAAAAAATCAATATTTAATCTCTGAAAGACTAGTGGAATTTGCTGAGGTGGGCCTAAAAGTGAAGCGTTTTGGCTTTCCAAGAGACCTCCACCTCCCCCCCAATCCCCACACATCTCGCTGCATCTCCCACCCTCTAAGTGGCAGGCAGAACAAGCAAAGGGAAAATCCATGGTGTGAAGAGGGAAGAATTAATACAGACTCTTTCTGAAGGGTGGCAGACGAGTTACTTTCCTAATGTTTACTTTTACTTTTCATTGTGTCTGCGGGTGCATATATCCACACCTGTGTGTGTGTGTGTGTGTGTGTGTGTGTGTGTGTGTGCATGCGTGCTCGCGCTCATGTTTGGTGCGCGTATGTGCGCATGTCTGTGTGTTTGCACGTATGCACTTGCCTGAATGTGTGAGAATGCACACCTATGTGTGCGGGAGCAAATGTGTGTCTGTGTGGTGTGTGTATGTTCGCATGTGTGAGTATGTGTTTGCACATATGCACTTCACTGAATGTGTGAAAATGCATGTGTGCGTGTGAATGTGAGTAAACTGCGCGTGTGTGTGCGTGCGAGTGTGTGCATGCGTGAACGTATTTGAGCATATGTGCTTGCCTGCATGTGTGAGAATGCACACATCTGTGTGTGTGTGTGGGAGCAAATGTGAGTGTGTGTGTGGGAGCAAATGTGAGTGTGTGTGTGTGTGTGCATGTGTGTGTGTGTGTGTGTGTGTGTGTGTGTGTTCGCAGGACCATATGCACTTGTGTGGCTGGATTAGCGATGTACTCTCCAGCTGCTAGAAACTTACCGCTCCCGCGCCTCCGACCCCAAAAGGCTGCAATTTACTGAGGCTGCAGCTATTTACAGATGGAGAAAAACATCCCTCTCTCCGTCTCTCACTCTCTTCAGCCTGACAGGAGGAAAGTGGCTGAGTCTGTCGGCCCAGGAAGAGCTGGCGCGGAGCTGAGGAACAATCCTCTTACTGCAGCTGATAAGGCAGGCCAGGCCCTTCCAGCCAGCCGCCCTGGAGAAAGGCTTAACCACGGTCAGCCTCTCCGCTGGGCCCCGCAGATCATTTCAGGGGGAATTAGGCTCAGGAAAGAGCTGTGTGTTTGAGAAGAATGACGGGTGGAAAATGCTGGAAACTCCCCCTCTTCTCTTCCATACAACCCTTGCTCCCACGGCCATGTACGTTTGCGTTTATGTGAGCGCATCAAGGAAAAGATTCACATTTCATGACACTTGTACTTTTTGACTTTTTGTCATAGTTTGTTGCATGTACCTATGAAGTATTTGATGTCAAAAAAATCAGAGTAACTCATCCATTAGTTTCAATGGAATCATGTAAGAAGTGAACAGCAATCACAGGTCAAATTAAAAGGGCCCAACTTTAACAGCATTTATCTCAAAATCACAAAGTGTCATGAAATATCAATTTCTGGTCACACTTTAGATGAAGTGTTGCTCTTAAAGGCTTTATACAGCATGTATAACGCCTTCATAAATGAGACATATTGTCTTCATAAATCATACATAAGCAAATGTCATGCTTTGTAAAGGGTGAAATAACACATCCTTTTCAGCCTGTGATGCCAGATGTGATGTAACTGACAATGTCACTTAGCTGACAATGTCACCCTTTATAGCATTCAGCCACCAGCATAGTGACATTGTCAGTTATATCACATCTGGCATCACATGCTGAATAAGGAACTGTTATTTCACCCTTTACCAAGCATGACAATTGCTTATGTATGATTTATGAAGACATTATGTCTCATTTATGAAGGCAATATACATGCTGTATAAAGCCTTTATGAGCAACACTTCATCTCAAGTGTGACCCAATTTTTACACACTTGCGTTCACAAAATACACTTTTCCTTCTCAATGGCAATGCACAAGCTCTGTTATTACAGTGGGCTCAAAAATTACTGGTACCCCTGAGTGGCAATGCACAAACGATACAAAAAAATATATAAACAATATAATTATAAAGAAACAGAATATACCAACATGTGTGACATACTTTACTTTATTAAAGTTTCGATGGAAACAACCAATTACATAACAATCATTTCATACAAAATAGAGTTCAACAAAATGAAGGTTTCATAATAATTGGAACCCTTCATTTAGTACTCACTACAACCACCTCTGGCAAGGATAAAAGCATGGAGTCTTCTCCTGTAACTTTTGACAAGGATGAGGCACACATTTGGGGGGATTTTGGAACATTCCTCTAAGCAGATCCTTTCAAGATCCTTCACATTCTTGGGTTTGCATTTATCAACTGCCCTCTTCAACTTGAGCTCTGGGGACTAAGATGGCCATTGCAGAACAATGATTTTGTTATCACTGAACCATTGTTGTGTGGATCTTCCGGTGTGCTTTGGGTCATTGTCTTATAGGAAAGTCCACTTAAGAAAGTCCCAGCCTTCTGGCGGAGGCAACCCGATTGTCAGCCAAAATATCCTTGTACTAGGTGGAATTCATTACACCTTTAATCTTAACCAGTGCCCCAGGACCTCTTGAATTAAAACAGCCCCAAAACACGACTGACCCACCATCATATTTTACTGTATGAGGTGCTTCTTGTATGTATCTCTGTTTCAATGCCAAACATGCCAATCCTGTATCTGACTGAAACTTGCAATTTTGGTCTCATCTGACCAAAGCACATTGTTCCAGTCATAATTTAAATGATGTTTGACAAACTCCAAGTGCTTGCTTCTGTGTCTTCTGGAAAGAAAAGGCTTTCTTTTGGCAACCCTTCCAAAGAGCCTGTGGTTGTGGACGTCGCGCCTTATGGTGGTTTTTGAAACCTGGTGACCCCAAGATGCCACCAAGGCCCGCAGTTCCCTCACAGCGATTCTTTGGGATTCTGTTGCTTCTCTCACCATTTTCCTCAGTATCCTGGTGGGCAAAATTCAGTTGCTTCCTCTATCCTTGAGGTTTTCAACAGTTCCATATCTTTGGAATTTTTTAAATAATTGCCCTGACAGTGCTCAGTGGCATATTCAATTGTTTGTGAATCCTTTTGCAGTCATTACCAGATTAATGATGCCTCTTTTGAACGCACATTTGTTTTGTTTTATTCATGGTGTTGGATGACAAAGCGATATTGCATGTATGTTACCTCATTTTTATATCCAAGTGAAACATGAAGTGACGTAATTGCTCAATATTGTTCAATATAGGACACTTAGATAAAACTTAAATAAGTGGAATTTAATACCTGATTTAACCTCTTAAACCCAAATGCCCCTGGTACCAGGGGCAATCATTATGCATCATAAATACAGCATGTTTCCTACTAGCAACATCGTCATATGGCATAGACACTTAAAGGGAATAAACTCGACGAAAAGCACGTGATGCCAATTTTTACCTAAACCGAACACAAATCAAGCACCAAACAAGTAAATAAGCATGTAGCAAAACATAGGATAAAATAATATCAGTGCTTGATAGCTAGTATTTCGACTGAATTTGTGCTATGCATACAAACAACAGATCAAATGAAAGAGGAAAGTCCACAGAATCCAACGATATAAGCCTTGTCATTTTAATCCAACACCACACTCAAAGAACAGCAGGCATGCACTTTACAGTCTACAGCGATGAGCAAAAAAATTTTCTTACCTTTGATATTTTGTAATAAAAAACTGTGTTCAAGGGTAAATCAGTGCTGGCTATTGTTAGCACAATGTGTTTTTGTTATATGGAAACCAGATCTTCCAGTCTTGATGCATGTTTTTTCTGGGGCACTACTTCAAAGAATATGAGGTCCTTAGCATTCCGCTTGCACGCAATATATTTTCCTCTCTGTGATCGGCTTGTGATGCTGTCAGTAAGACTTTGCAGGTGATCATTTGATTCTATGGGCTCTGATGTTTCCAACGAGCTCTAAACCACCTTCATCGCACAAACCTAGCCTGAGCTAGAGCCTTGCGGTACCAGGTGCCTCAAACTGAGTCCATGCGACATTCACATGTACTCAAACAGCGCAACGATATAAACGCTTAACTAGTATTTTCAGTATAATTACCTGCTAAATATTCATCAGTCGTTTTAAAAGTCTTTCCTGACTGAGAATCCTTGTGTTTTTACACGCAAACACTAAGACATACAATAGTACATGCGCTAAATCTAGATGCATGACCATTTAGGTACCATAGTGGCTAAGGCACTGCGTTTGTAGGTGGGAGATCAGAGGTTCAGATCTAGGTTGAGCCTGAGGACATTTTTTTTGGAAAATGGGGTGTTTGTTGTTTTTACTTTTTACCATTTTTGACTTTATCTTTGTATTAATGATTTTGTTTATTTGCTTGTTTTACTGAAAATAAATCTGCTCCAGTGGAGTCAAAACTTCATTTCCTCTGTATGTATTTGAATGGAAAAATGTGCACAGGACTGGTTGCAATAAAAAAAAAATAAAAATAAATAAATCAATAAAATTTTTGTAATAAGATGAAATGTATGCCTGCAGTGATGTATAAGTGAAATTAAATGAGTTTTACAGTTTGGTACCTGAAAAATATGAAATGGCACTGAGTGTGTATTTGGAGAGGCCACCTAGCCATATCGAACTCAAACCTCTCTAATTTTGCTCTGATTTACTTGACTAGAATAAGCTTTGGCCCTGATAATGGTGAGATTCTGTGCTGTAATTATTTAAAAGTTTCAGACTGCAACAAAAAAAATTCAAAAGTGATAAAAGTATCATTTTGTTAGGCACAAATGTGATCTCTCATTTATGCAGTGTTCTATCTTCATTTAGTCTGACTCAGTGACATATACACTGATTTTTGCACCATGACGAAAACCCCCAAGGTGTTACCTTTATTATGATACCAAGATTATTCAAATGGACCAAGTAGTTGCAGAGATACACTCATTTCATTTTGGGCATGTCATTTTCGAGGCAGTGGCTCAGGGATTAAGAGGTTAATTTTGGTAGATGTTATGTACAGTAGTCGTTAAGGGTGCCATTAATTGTGAGACCTTGATTTAGAGGATATTGATTTTTAATTAAATCAGTAGATGATTTTAGTTGATTCCACTGGAAGATTTATATTGTACAGTATTTTTCACATGTTGTTATTTAGAGTTTCTCTCTAAAAAAATAAATGTATATTTAAAAAAAAAATTTTTAAGTATTGTTTTTGCATTGCCAGTCAGGGGTACCAGTAATTTTGGAGCCCACTGTATATGTATAGTTTATCATTATTATCATTATTATTATTATCACGACTAGGAATGTAACGAAGTTGAATTGCAGTTGTTTAAAACGTAATAAGGCTAAATGCCTCAATGTGCACCATTTCTACGTCTCGAAACGTGCCCTCATACCTGCAGCTGTCTTCAACAGACAGACCCAAACATCAGAGGCCAAGTGAAATGGTTCCTGTAAAAAAGCTGTTATGAAGTCACCTAATTACCAGTTAGTTTGCGCATCTAGTCGCTATTAAATGCATGATTACCCCCCACCTGTTCCCGTGTCCTTTGCCTACATAACAATTTATTTACTCACAAATTAAAAACCAATGTGTTAACAACACTGTGTAAAGATTAAGAAGTGTTATCAGGAAGCAGATATGCCTAACTACACTAAAATGTGAGATTGTAGGAGTGGCAATAATACATTTTATCATAAAAAAATCTGCACTTTATGCACCCCCCATTGTGGAATTTTTTTCAGGAGAAATTATGAAACATTCATTGGAATTATTGATTTATTTTATGATGGCACTTCATTTTATTGTAAGCTTTCAAAATTTACATTTTAGTGGAAAACATTTTCAGCAAATTGAATTGTTGTGACATAGGCCTATATCGTCACATTTGCGCAAAATTGCCAAACTTACTCCAAGCCAAGCAAACACTTTACACAAATTTCTGCTGTTTCATTAGCATTTAAAGTCCAGAAAGCAACCAACAGTAGTGCTGTCTAAGTATTCTTTGTTGTTGTGATTGAGTGAATCAATTGTTTGATTGCTAATCAAGCTAAATAAATTGAAGCGGGTTGAGAGTAATTGTTGGTAAAAAAAGATGACGATTCTGCCAACAATAATTTATTCCCTTCGATCAGCACGTCACTGATGGATACTGATGGTTTTTCCTCCAGAAGCATTTCACTTGATCTGTCTTTTGCTGTTTTTGTGAGGATCTCATCTGGTATGAAGGTATAGTTCAAGATGAGTATAACTATATGCCCGTCATGGCAGTTAATCTCAGTACGCTTTATGAAAAATAGTGATACTTCATCGTACCCTCTTACTTCAAGTAGGATCTATGGTTAGATGACACCTGGCTACCTGACCCTCACCAATTAATCAATTACCCTCAGTTTCTGCACTTTAATTATTTCACCTGTTTCCTTTTAGTTAAATAACATTCCTTAGTATTTATAGCTTAGTTCCTCGCCACCAGGGCAGGTAGCCTTAGTCAGTTCCCATTTTTGTTGTGTGCCCTCCCTTTTGTGTTATCCTGAAGTTTTATATTTGTTTGGTTTTCCCTCACCTTTATTATTTAATAAAATCCACGTCTCTGCACTTGGGTCCTCAGCTCCACTCCTTGCCCTGGTGCCCTTTTTAACATCTGTGGGTGCCAGGGTGTGACAGTATGGTAGTAGATCTTTGATGTTATGGAGCTATTTCTCTATGGACAACATTTTAGGATCCCATCAAGCATCAACAGATGTTAATTGAAAATTGATGGCCTCTACCAAAAAGCTTAAATGGGGCTGCGCTTCGATCTTCCACCAGGACCATGATCAAAGGAAAAATCAAATCAAAATCAACACAAAAATGATTCACAGACCACAAATCAAGGTTTCGCCTTCCCAGTCCCATGACCTAACCCCAACAGAAAATCTGTAGGGCGAGCTGAGCTGAAGAGTCTATAAACATGGACCAGGGGCTTTGAAGGATCTGAAGAGATTCGAAATGAAACAATTGTCCCAGATCCCTTGCTATGTCTTCTCCAGCCTCATTGTTGAGGAGACCCAAAGCTAGTGTCTAGGCAAAGAGAGGTGCACAAAGTTAAAAAAAAAAAAAAAAAAAGGCAGCCTAACAATCGTGTTGCATGTTTTTGAGAAAACATTTTTTCATGATAGCTAGTAATTACTTTCTTCAGAGATTATATTTAAGGGTTATATTATGAAATAATTATCCCAGGAATTCATAAATTCTGTTAAATTTTTCCTATGGTGCCAATACTAGTGGAAGGCAATTTAGGTTTGAAATATTAAAATACATTCAGATTTAGATGGTTTCTGGTTCTCGCACATCAGGAGTGAAAAACCATCAGCATGGAATCTTGTTTTCCGGCATGTTCTGCCGCACTTATGCCCAGTAACACAGCCCTCTGGCCCCCATAACAGTGTAAGACACACATCTTCCTAATGACCACTTCTGGGATCATTGTAGCCTGCATTGCGCTGGGTATACTTATAAAGAGTGTTTGAGAATACTAGTCCTGGGGACGTGACGGTCCCTTACTGCTCCAGACTCAAAGCACTAGCGCTGCACATTAGATATGATTCCTTAGTTTGCCAGGCTGACTGTTCATGCGGCACTTTGCAGCGTAGATGTAATTACAGAGGGCAGATACCTTTTGCTGTGGTTTTCACTGACATAATGAAGCAAGTTTAATTGTGCCAGGACCTCTCAAGATAATGAGGCCTCACTGACACTTTATTCTGCGTACACACCATAGAACATTTTACCTAAGGGGGCTCCGATTGCTAACCCCAGATAAAAGAATGTTAAATATTTCTATTTGGCTACTCAATAAATACTAAAAAGGATAATATTAAAAAACATCATCATTTCCAGTCTCATTAGAATCTGTATTCTTGTAAACATCTCTGGACCATTTTCCATGGTTGAACTACTGGATCAAACTTCTGGAAAAATATAACCCAAAAATTGCAAATTAATTACCACAGTTGTTTGTGCAAGCGTGTGAACTTATACTCAAATTGTGTTGGCTACTCACTGGCTTCAATGGTGAAGGTACCAACTACATAAATTGACATTGATATATGTCTGTCTTCCCATTTGGGCTCTAAAACAAGCAACCCAATCATGATCTAAAAATTGGCTGACTTTCTTTGAAAGTATGGCATCCACTTTCCTGACAAGATCTGGGAACATGCTGTCGTGGCATTTCATTGTCTTTCCTGAAGTTCACATCGAACATGAGTTGCAGACTCAAAGAGCATAAACTAGCTGTGCAGTCTATGAAGAATGCTTGACGCAGTACTTGTTTGCAAGTCTTCCAAAGGCGGTGTTTGCTGTGTGCTCAGTCAAATTTGGGCTATTATTTCAGCTTCACCCTTGCAGTCAATTCACAAAGTGGTTTTGCTAAAGTTGGTTATTTCTGGGAATGCTTACCTTCACAAAATAGCATAAAACTTGTATAGCAGTTTATTATAATCATGTAACTCAATAGTTTAATAGCGAAAAGCATTAGTGCGCTCGCCAGCCAGGGGTGCATTTCCCAGAAGCATAGCTGCTAACTAAGTTAGCAGCTAACATAGTTCGTTCATTCAAAGACAATGGTTCCAATCTATGTAAGTTAACATCTGTGATTTTGGGAAACACACCTCAGCTGTACAATCTGGGCCTAATTTGACCTGCATGGGCCTTGTTGCTTGTCAGGTGCGCACTGTGGAATCAGAGTTAATAGACTCCGAAGGTCTCGTGTTGTCATTGTATGTAGGCTACCTATTTTTGGACGCCTTCCCTTGTCATGGTCAAATAAAACTCTTAGTAAGTAGTTTCGGTGCACCACGCCTACAGGCTGATTGTCACCTTCTTCCTTTTCCCCCTGTGATGTGAAAAATTTGTTTTCATCAACTTATGGAAATAATATTCTTTGACAACATCTTGTTTTCCCACTGTTTTCAACTTGAATTCCAGATTTGGAACACCTCCCATGACATCAAATATGCTAAGTGGCTAATTTGGGTCAATCTTCATTTTGTCTTCAGAAATCTCCACTTGGATCTCAATGAAAGGCTCATTTTTGAGAAAAAGCAACCAATTTGGGGCATTTAATTAGCAGGATACTGTTCATGAACTCTTTGGTCAAAGGTTTACCACATTAGTTTTAATGAGAGAAAATTGGATGAATTTGCACTTTAAGAATGTACTTCATTTTGAATCAGTTAAAGCACAGCCCAACCTCTCTTGCTGCTAATTCTACTCACACTACTAGGACCTGCAAATCATTCCAAATTCTTTGGAATTAATACTATAAAATCAGCAAAGTCTGTGCCGATAATCTTGTGTGTTGGATTGCGACCGCCTCTTCTGGAGCAAAGCAGGGCCGGATGCTTTGACTGGGGGTGCAGTGAAAATTTCTGGAGGGTGTAATGGTACACAGTGACTACGTTTACATGCAGTCAATAACCCTTTCATAACCGGAATATTAGCAATAACCCGGTTGCGCACGGCCATGTAAACACCAATAACCCTTTTGAAAAACCCGAAAATGACCCCTGGGTTACTCCTTTTCTAACCCGAATATTTGGCCATGTATACGCCTATCGGGATATCCCCATCGAAAGGAACATTAATTTATGTTCTGTGCATGTTCTATTCGCAAGGAATCTTGGTCTTTTGTGTTTTTGGATACAGGAAGAAGAAGCGGAAATGACGCGCATTAAGTCATGACGTTCTCTGTGCGTCGAGACGTTGTCCGTGCGTCACTGTTTTGAACGGGATATCCTAATTGATTACAATTACCATGTATACAGGAATAACCCTGTTTGCTCACGCATGTAAACGGGTTATTCCAAATGTTTCAGAAACCGGAATATAGACCTTAACCCGAATATTGACTGCATGTAAACGTAGTCAGTGGTGGTCTAGTTTCTAGTTATACTGTGGCCTAAACCCCCCTCCCCCCTCCCCGCCAAACCTATCCCTCCACACACTCATACACTCAGGAAAAAAAAAAAAAACTATGCCATTTCTTATTCAAAATGTTTAGTATTTGTTAATACATTTACATTTCCATGTAGCAGACCCTATTACCCAAAGCGACTCACAAAATGATGCAAGCATTGCAAACTACAATGAAGAACCGCAAGTAAATAAAAGAGTAGGTACACAGCACCAGAGGACGAGAGTGCTAAGTGTAAGTGCTAGTGAAGTCAAAGTGGAAGGAATGAATTACAGAAAAAACTAATTATAGATAGATTTTCTATGTTGCACCCATCACTTTTAATGCAAAACCCTGTTGTGTCAGCATGGTCATATTTGTTTTTAATCTGAAGCAACACCGACTTTGCCAGGGTTTCAATAAACTTATTTTGCAAATTATGAGAAGTATACTTTGCATTTTGAGGTATACTACTGGTGATCTCTCTAAGCTTAGCATCCTTTGTGAGTGTGTACTCAAACAGCTTCAGGAAAAGCCCTGCAGAGAAATAATCATTCATAGACAGAGGGCTCTCAGAGGTTCCACAGAGGGGCAGCTCATTAACAGCAAGAAACCATACACTCTCATATGCTTTTAATGTAGTACTGTATCTATTCCTCTCAGTCCGGTTTGGGCCTAACAGGTGAGCAATAGTTCCTCCAGTTGCCGGTCTCTTTCTCATTTCTGCCCATGAGTATGAGGCTTGTACATAGCAATGGCTAGACCAGTGCTTCTCAAACTCAGTCCTGGGGGACTGCTGCGTATGCAGGTTTTCATTCCAACCACAAATGCAACCACAGAATTTTAATGAGTTGTTACTTTTTCTTCAGTACCCTCTTAGGCAATATTGTCAAAAATAGTTATGCATGTTATGAACAATTAAAAGTTTCATATTCACGTCATGCTATACAGGAAACTGCAGAATAATAAGAAAGAAATTTGAACAGATGTACCAATAACTTTCAAAATATCAGTAGGCTCTTGATAAGTATAATTATTGATGAATGGTCACTAAATTTAACCATTTATTTGATAATGAGGAGTTAGAAGGCAGAGCAATTGACAATGACCAACACCTGTTTTTGTTTATATTTAAAAAAAAAAAAAAAATCTGAACTTTAAGCTTGTGCAGTAACCTATAGGGGCTCAATAAATTAACTTTTGTATGACTTGGATTAGGATATATATTAGACCTTGTGCAATTACTTGTATTGCAGCATTATAAACACAATATGGACATGGGCTTTTATTTCCCATGGCAGGCATTGCATATCTGTCATAATGCGAAGTTAGAGGATTTTAAAAAATCCAACTAATTAAAACAAATCAACAGCTTAATAGAATTCTAGGGTTGCATTTGTGGTTGCAATGAAACCAGCATACACAGTGACAGTGGTCCTCCAGGTCCAAGTTTGAGAGCCACTGGGCTAGAGACATGCTAACTGAATCCCAGTCAGACTCTAGTGCTGTTTTCCAATTAGTGAAACCTCGTCTAGTGAACGTGATGTCTTTGTCATTCTTAGCTGCAAACTTTTGACTGGGGAAACAGAAAAATGCATCTAGCTTTACTGAGTACTCTAACCATGGTCGAGAGCGGTACCAACTTGAGTTGAATGCTCGAGGATCTTGGTGAAATATCCGCATGGGGCACGTCTTTAACATTGACTGCATTGGAGCCCTGTCATTAAGACCATGCTCACTGACTATCACCCGCAGTAGCATTATTCTCCGCACCAGGAGAGGAAGAAAAGCTAACGCTAGCGTGCTCTGCCTGCTCTTGAGTAGGTCTTGCACTAGACGCGTCTGAGCCAGTAGATGCTTTAGTGATTATGAATCGATGCATCATTTTTTCTTTTTTCCTTCAAACAAACTCGTATGTAAATAAGAAAAAAGTGGTTGTGGATAACCAAGCTAACAGGACTAGCTTATCTATTTATGTTAACTGAAAGACAGTGTCGACGATGAAATATGAGTACAAATAAAGGTATATGCTTAAATTAAGGTATAGAATATTAGTGTTTAATAGAAGAAACTAATTGTACAATCAAAAGTTAATGAAATCGCTATCCAACATGCCCGACAGTTACTCAAGGCCAGACGAGAGTGGAAAGAAACTTCTGGTTGATATCAGTTTTATCAGTGACTGTGGAGGTGGAGCTACAGACTTCGTTGCCAATATTCAACCAGCCAATCAGAAACATCAAGAAAATCCATTTGAAAAATGCTGTTAAATGATTGACCGATCTTTAGATTTTGGCTGAAGCACACAGTCAATGAGGCTCAAGTATACGTCAGTAAGTCAGGAGGAGCTGGGGGGCATGGCAAAAATCTGGGGGACATAGCCCAACCCTGCACCCCCCTGGATCCGGCCATGGTGCAAAGAGTAAACCTGAGAAGCTTGAATCCTGGTGCTGCAAATCTCAAGCTGTAATCTTAAGTCACAATGAATAAGAATGACACCAATGTATCTATTTGTGGGACGCCCCCAAAAATCATTCTTGCCATTCGTGGACAATATGAGCTTCCATCCCTCGGGACATTAGACCCAGTGCCACCACAACTAAGTCACAAATTTCTCCCTGTTTATGGTGTCAAATGCTTTCTTGAAGTCCATAAAGGTTGCAGTTAGATTCTTAGCTTTAATGTTCTCTACCATTCAATTGGTAATATTATTACAAATGGCAAGTCTTATGTGTTTCTAATTTTATGAGTTTAATGTAACACCAAAATACTTAGTTTGCAGTGTGCATACTTCATTTATTTATTTATTTATTTGATGTAAATGCTTGTTTATGTTTAAATAAGCTGGTGTAATCAAACATCACTCTATACAAACAAATTACGGTGCAATTAATGTTGACAAAATCACGGTGTAATGTCAAATATTTCATTGAAGTCCTGTATGTAGAAGGTTTAATGCAATCTTCATTTGATACAACCCTTAAAGATCTGAGAATATATGAAAACAAATTTGCACATTTGCTGATAAATGTTTAATATTGAGGTTTTTCTGTACCACAGCAGGGGTGAGAACCCAAAGTTCTTGGTCGGACTCAAGCTGTGCCCAGTGTTAATGTAACATGCTGACGCTTCCAGATGCCGAAATCACTAAAGACACTAAGCTGGCTAATGGATATTTTATATTGAGGGTGCACAGGGTGGAATATTGGTTGAGTTGAAAAAGAAATAGAACCTTCTAAATCTGTTCAGGATCTTTGAGCAAAAACTCTTCGCAGCAACGCTGCTTCTCCATACCGTACTGTATACTATCAGCAGTTTTTATACTTTTGCGCTCAATAGTAAAACACCCTTTCCTTGCACCGAGATATCTTTAATATTGAATCAGTTCAAATTTTTCTTGACAATAGCCCAACCCACAACCTCAAATCCCAGCCTGATTCCCGCCCACCCACCCTCTCATCACGAATTCACCCGGCACGAATCCCGGGGTGTGAACATTCGACAGAGGCGCCGTGTAGGAAGGCTCATTAAAAATCCATCCAAACCTCTTTCCTGTTTCCACCGCACTTTCATTTGCATGTTTCAGAAGTTCTCCAATTACCCAAGTGCACCCCCAACCACTTCACTTCCTGCCAGAGGGCGGTGCTCTGCATGCTTTTAGCGGAGCTACTTGCGGTTAATTAAGTAGCAGTTCTGCCCTTCTCAGGGACTGTGCTGCTGGGCAGTGCTGTAATAAGTGAGCGAAAGCTCTCAAATGGACGTTTTCACATCTCCCTGCCAGTGCACTGCCTGTGAGAGACGGCGGGAGCCCAGGTCTCACTCACACACACACACACACACACACACACACACACACACACATGCACACGCACACATACACACCAGTGTCCCCTTGTTTCTTAAGGGTCTTTTTCAGCAATCTTTGGAAATCGGAGGGATCCAACAGTAACGACGACCCTCAACACCCACTAAGTTCTGGCAAACACATCCATCAATGAATCCATGAGAAACAATGTATGTCATTAACTGGCACCTTTTTTGCCAGTTAATTTAACTGGCACCTTTTCTGCCAGTTATTTTAAATGAAGCTTAGCGAAAGTTCAATCAGGAAGACTCTCTCGTGCACTTCAACTCTGTTTATTTTCTCATCATTCACATTTAAATCTCTGCAGTGAATGTCTGGGGCTGTCAATTAAGCAGTCAGTTGGTGTAGCTATCCAACCGTGGCACACCACAGTCGCATCGCTAGCCAATCGTTCTGCTGCTGTCTTTTTAAAAAATGTCATTCCTCTCTGCCCTACTGTAGTTCGCTCATGCTGCTGTTCGCTGACCCTCCTCCTCCCCAACGCCACCCTGCTCTCATCAGACCTTCTGTACTGCCGCTCCAGCTTCGTCAGCCTTCAGCCATCACCTCCACCAATGTCTGGACTCTGCGGGGGATTTTCCTGCTGCTGCTCTGAGCCGTGCTCCTGCTCTACAAGTCCTCCCGCAGAGTCCAAGCGCAAAAGACGTGTCTAATTCTAAGCATGTTACTTCCACTTATGTTCAACGCATTATAAATATTTCCTGGTTTCACTTGAGTCTCTCCTGATTGAACTGTAATTTTGTCTCCCCCCAGGAGGGAGGGGAGACATATTGTGTTTGTATGGCTTCCCGTCCGCGTTTGCGTCAGGCGTTCCCACTGTTTCCGGGCTGTAACTCGGAAACCGTTTAAGGTATTTACATCAAACCTTGCACACGTGCATCAGGGCCTGCAGATGTGCCTTTTGCTATTTTGAGGTTTTTAACATTTCTAGTTTCTTCCTAAATCTCTGTGAACATCAATGAGGGGTGGCTGCGTTGGGGTGGGGGCAGACATTTGTTTTTTTGCCTCAAAAACAATCTCTAGTTAAACTGTTAAATTCAGCCAGTTTATAACACTGTGGCTCAAGGATAAGTTACAAGGACGTGCTTTCAACTGCCGGTATATCAACTGTTTACTGAAAACCAATTGTTTTTCCACAGATTCTCTATAGACTTCGCCAGTAATGTACATATGTGCTGGATAACAGTGGCTGAAGTTCTGTCTCGGCTGCTGTGCAGTGACACTCCCCCTATCCCGTCTCTACTGGCTGTTCTGCACATTCAGCTATAAGAGAGGAAACACATTTCATGCCGCTGAGTCTGACCGCAGAGGTGAAATCGGTGAGTAATAAGTTCCGTCTGTAAAAATGTGCTGCCAGTATATCAGGGCTCGCTCCATCCCCTTCATCAGCGCTCAGTGATAAGAGCCTGATCATGTTTCCTTGGCCTTCATTAACCTCCCAGAGCAGATTTGCATGTTTCCCTCTGAATATCGCCATTCAGGCGCAATCTACACATTCCATCATTTCTGACAGCTCCGGTCCTGGCAATGACAGTTTTCTGTAAAAAGTCGTGAGTCGAGCAGCACAGATGTAAATTGGGTAATTTACTGCCAGTGGTCAGGAGGTAGAGCCATGAGTGCGGAGGACTTATTAGCTCCTAAGAATACGCAGTGCTAGGTTTTAAATCTCAGGTTTTGCATTTCTGATGGAAATTGTCCCCTGGTTTGATATGGGCTTGTCTAAAATGGGTCTTCTGAGGCACATTTTGCCTACATAAGAGGCAATGTTATTTTCAGTGCATAACTTTTCATGCAACATGTTTTCAAAAGCAAATAAATAGCAGTAGAAAATCACATGCTGACTTTAAATCAAGGTTCTGGTGCAAAATGTGTGTGAGTAACATTTTGGGCCAAAATGCTCTTCATGAGTTCAAATTACAGTAGTGGTAAAAGTCACAAGAAAACGTACCACTCTTTACTACATTGAGATAAATAGCAGTAACCTGAGAACTTGTCTGGAAAACTTTGTCTTTGTGGGAAAAATGGGTTACATGCACTTCTGTGTACTGAATGATGCATTATGGGTCATGCCACGAGAAAACGGCTGAGCATAAAAATAACAGAAAAATCAATATATACAGCGATTCAAAAGTTATTTTTCTCATGTAAAATAATGCCCCATTTGCACCAGGCTCTTGAAATAAACATATTTGGGAAAAGTTTGTCGCAAACTTGACGCACAGCACCAAGCAAACTCTATGTAAGGCTTTCACTGCACAAAGTGTTGTGCATTGATATGAAGCGGAGGCGAGAGGACCCAAGTGCGAAGATAATTAATATTTCCATTTATGTCTGAAGCAGGGCTGCAGACAGACACAAAAATGTGAAAGGGAATAACAATTACAAGATACAAAAAGCTATTTAAGTCGTCTAGAAGTTAGTAATAAGTAGAGCGCAATGTCTGCAACAAGGGAGGATTTACAAGACTTCGCGAAGAGACAAGAGAGCAGAGGGGTATATGAAGGTTAAATTGGATAATTGGTTATATGCACAGATGAGAGTAATTGAGATGCTGGAGCAGGAGCAGGCCGGCAATCAGTACTCCGGTGATGCAGACCGTTGTGAGCGAGGCATGACACTCTAAAAGTGGTGGTGTGGCAATGAAGACCCTCATTCGAGCAGTCGTACAGGAGGAGGACCCCAGTCCACTGCATCCCACCCAGTATCACAAGCAGTTTTGAGCACGGTTTGCATCCTCTTGCCGTCTGTCAAATACTAGTCCTCAGTGTGGCAGCAGGTGCTGGACTGACGGTCAGAGGGGTGGTGGATCAGTCCCACTGCAGGCACAATAAGATCTCTACAGGTGTGGGGTTCTTCACCCCATACTGCACCAGGGGAATCAATCCTTCATTTGTCTAATCAACTGTAAGTTGCTTTTGGTGAAAGTGTCAGCTGAATAACTGAAAGATAATGTGAGGCTGATCAAGCTCTGTAGCCTAGATGTCCCTATTGTCACTATTAACCCGTTTATGCCCAGATTTTTTTCGGAGTTGTAAGGCATATCATTTTATCGGTTGAGTCCCTCTGAATCCTGTTATGTATTTATTTTTTCCATTTTGTACTTTGTTTTGAAGAAAATAGCATTTTTATGACTGGCAACAATTGTTGCCAGTGGTCACACAGCTTGTCACTAGGTCAAATGTCACCTAATAATAATATAGAAATAATAATAATATAGTAATAACAAAATAATAATATAGTCATAATAAATAATAACAAATAGGTGGAGGGGGGGTGGGGGGTGTAAAAAAAAAAAAAAAGTGAAACTGTGCATGGATACCAATGGATATTATCGTCCCAGGAAGGTAGCTAAGGATCATGGTTCAAACCTTGGTTCCCCCTGTATAAAATTCAAAACAACAAACAATTTGAACTGGTTTCTTTATTCATAAATAACCTTTGTATCAGATATACATCTCAGTCCAAGTCTGTATGATATAAAAACAATCTCCAACAGGTTAAAACATAACAACAAAAGGTTTCAAACATTGAATTCACGCTGTCAATCGACAAACCGCCAAACAAGCGTGGGAACAAGTTGGTGGAAATAAAATCATATGTTGTTGCTGATTTTGCAAATGAAACAGAATAGAAATAATCATTTCTATGTCACAGAAATGCAATGCATATGAAATAGATAACCTACAGATAACCACAACTGTGATGTCCGCCACAGTTTCAGAGTCCTGCAGCATGGCCAGGACCTCTGCCACGGAATACCTAAGGAAAGGACAACATACATGATTGATTTTTATTTTGACCTATCTTATTTTATGAATATTGCTTACATACATAGCATACCAGAGGGAAAAGGGGGATTTGTGTGTGTGTGTGTGTGTGTGTGTGGGGGGGGGGGGGTAGAGGGGGGGGGGCAGGGGGGGGGTTTGAAGGTGTGGGCATTGGCTATGGTAAGTACTTGTGTGTCAAGAAAAGTGCACCTCCAACTGCACATCAAAATTTTTTACCTCAGTGAAACACAAGCTAATGTTAGCTAACAGAGAAAGATCGCTCAGCAGCTGGCAAGAAATTGATGTATGGTAACGTATCAAAATCCTATAGACACAGGCCTTGAATACCTGTGAATTTATTTAGCTAGGAAGAGTATTCTAAGAGGACTAAAATGAGCCATTGTACATCATTCTACAATTTGAAATAAGTAAATTATGAGCAATCCTGCAGACAGTGTTTTCCTTTAGTTAGCGACAAGCTATGTGCCCACTGGCAACTTTTGTTGCCACTCTCAGAAATAAGCCCATGAACAAAAAAAAATTTATCCCAGGTACAATTTTTTGGGGGAGGGTTACTCTAGAGACTTGAATGATTAAATAATTATAATATGTTTGGGGGGAAAATCATAAGAAATTTATGAAAATTACCTCTTTCCAGGAGGATTTGCATTCGTCATGTCTTCAGCCGGAAGGAGCAGGAAGCAGATGATGTCATGTGACAGGAAGCACTTGGAAACAATTTTTTATAAATCAAAACCTTTGTCTAAGTTGTCTACTAGCATATAAGTGGAAAAAGTTGCATTAGTACCTTTGAGATTTTTTACTGTGAGTAGAAAATGACAGTGATACACTTCGGCAACAATTGTTGCCAGTGGGGCAAAACGGGTTAAGACACATAGGCAGTGGCAGGTCCACTAGCAACATGTTACCACCATTAGCTCAAGCTTTTTTACTGCCTTCCATAGGCCTCTTTCAGCTTCCAGTCGGTTATTTGCCCTCATTCCCTCAGCCAAGGAGGTCATGTTTTTGCCGGCATTGGTTTGTCTGTCTGCCTGTTTGTGTACAAGATAACTCAAAAAAGTAAGGAATGGATATCTCTGAAATTTTGCGGGTGGGTTGCTATTACATCAGGGATGGACCCTATTGATTTTGACCATGATCAGTCAAACAATATGATCGCCATGGCAGCCATCTTGAAATCCTATGTTGCAGATACCTTAAATTTCTCACGAGCCATGTTCACTCAGCAAGATTATAACTGTGCTGCCTTGGCCGAGGTTTGCAATCTTGGACTGCCTCTAGTTTGATGAATTGTTACACATTTTTTCATCGTCAAAGTGGAATAAATGACTATTACCCCAAAAATATTCACCGGTATCACACTCTGTCATCACCGAGCCATCTCGGAGGTCAGCGGGACGAGACAACACCTTGCCCTGCTGCTGAACTGCCGAAGGGGAGACGAATGGGAGGAGGAGAGATGAGAACTTCCTCTCCGCACAATGGATTAACAAAGCAGCATATTAACCTTCAGGAGCCTCTAATTGGTGGGAAATTGAATGCAGTCCTGATGCTGGGAATCAATATATCGAGCCTGGCTGGATACGGACTCTAATCCTATAAGTCTTGCGCGGGTTCGCGGAGCGCTCTGCGGAATACCTATAATTTATGTAATGCATCTGCCTGCGTCAGGTTTCATTCTATTAAAACGCCTGCCGGATCCATACGACCAGCTTGCCTGTTTCCCATCATAAAAACTGCTGCTGCAGCAGGCGTAGAAAGCGAAATGTCAAACACTACAGCTATTGCACTGTCGAGGACAGTGGGGCTTTGCTGGACTCTGTAGCCTTCTAGCTGAAAGACTGCACTGAGAATAGCAGTATCAAAATTATTCTGAGAATTGATGTAAGTAGTGCAGACATTAAAAGCAATAATTATAGAACAAGTACGGTGCATGATTTCAGTTCAGAACTGCTTATAAAATATAGACTGCAGCCCACAGATCTCATTGGGTGTATGTGCAAATTTTAAATGTGGGGCGGCACTGGGAGGCTACAGGGACTACTGATGAAAAATAGTCTGCTGGCCAAATCTGGCATTTTTACCTTGTGCTTTATTAATTTGCACTGTCTTAAAACAGAGCAAAAAAAAAAAAAGACGTAGGGTAATATCTGACCCCAACTACTCTGAAACTCATTCCGCGCACATGCCCTCATATATGTACGCATACACACACAGGCACACCCTCTCACATGCACACACACAATGCACGCACATGTTGTGTTTTTGTGTTTTGTGGGGACATCCCATTGACTTACATCTATTCCCAAACACTTTTCCCTGACCTTAACCATAAAAACTACATCCCTAACCCTGACTGTAACCTTAACCAAACCCTAACCTTGACCCTTAACCCTAAAATAGCACAATTTTCTCATGGGGACCTGTAAATGTCCTCATAAAACTGCTTTCACACCAGACGCGAAGCGAATTTTTCACACGACAGATTACTTTCAAAGTCAATACAAAGATTTGCAATACCAGATGTTGTTATCCTAAAGCGTGTATTTGCAAATTTTTGCATTGACTTTCAATAATAATCTGTGCATTAAAAAATTTCTTTGCATTGACTTTTAATATAATCTGTCCCAGTTTCATGTGAAAGCAGCTTCAGGATAACATCTGGTATTGAATCTCTTGTGGGGATATTTTGTCCCCACAAGGGTAGGTATACACTGACCACAGACACACACACACACACATAGGAAGTGTGAAGCTATCATATGTTTAAAAAAATATGATTTAGCCATTAATTAAGAGCAGCAACTCATTTTATGTTATAAACTGATTGACTGACCAACATTATTATCAAAGTAAGGGTGACGGATTTCCATCAGTGGGTCTCTGAGAAGGACACAGTGGCTGAAATGGGTTTTGTAGGGTCCATTAAACCTCACTGTGTTTTCATTTGACCTGCTGTACCGTTCAGGTGAAACTTGACTTTATAGGGCGTCCCAGGTGGTCTCTGCGAGCATTCTCCCCTCAACTCATCTCCAGTGGAACGTGACTGTACCTTGACGGCACTGAGAACTCAGGTCATTCAGAACTTCTCAAATATATACAATAAAAATGCAAATATTTCAGGAATGAACACCACTTTAAGAATTTCAGTCAGTCGTCACATGCATGCATTACTGCACCCTGATTTCAAATGGGCGAATAAATTAGTGTAAACCATTGTCAAAATTGATTTATCATTGAACTTATACAACTAGTAAAGGCACATTCATTTCGTATGTGTCATTATTCATTTTACATTATTAATTAGTTCCCTTTCAGATTGATGTATTTTCTTTTCAGTGACCTTCCATGTTGATATTTTTCTTATCTTGCTTTACGGTTGTTTTTCAAAGTTGTTCACAGCAGTCATTGTAGCCATTGATCTAAGGCAGTGGTAGAGAACGCTGCTCCTGGAAAGCCATTGCACTGCATGATTTAGGTGTCTCTCTTCTCTAAAACACCTTATTCCTTATCCCTGATCTAAGGCATGTAACTTTGAGTAATTTGGATTGTGACCTCCTTCAATTCTTCTCACCTGAGTGACACTGCAGGGTTTCATATATAGCAGATTCATTCTCCATTAGATTGTCAGTTTGTAATGGTTGGGTTTACATAGCCAATGTCTTGCTGTAATTTTGATGAGAATTAAACATTTTCCTCCCAATTGATCCTACAGTTTTTGTGAGCTCTGTGAGCCGGCTGCCGGCTCTGGATTAGCTCAGAAGGGCATTATTGACTGCCCGTGATTTTCATGGGCTCTGTTGGCACCGATGTTGTTTTGGTCTTTGGTATGACAACCCACGAGTGTTGATCTCGGAATCTAAAGGATCTGGCGAGATTCTGTACAGAGGAACGGACTCAAATTCCGTGCCATGTGTTCTCCAAACTCATTACACAATTCGGGCCTCAGAGATGTTGTCTTGGTTTTCTTCTCGGCGAGAGGGTGCAGACGATTATATCGAGGGGTTTCAGTAACAGTGGAACACATATAATGGAGAATGATATTTCATGTTTCCTTTCTATTATTTTTCTCCATTGATAATATGCTAATATTTTAAAAGACTATGAGGATAAACAATTAAGACAATTTTTCATGGCCATTGATATTTACCAAGGGTGCCAATATTTGTAGGGGGCACGATAGCAATTTAACAGCCATGGCCTTCATAATGCCCTTGAGAATGCACATCAAGTTAAGTGTATGACATGAAATTACCAGTTTTTAAATATGAGTTAGGAAAGTCCTTTGTCAAGGCTTTTCCAGATTGTTAGCTCGCTAAAGCAAAGTCTGCACAGATTTTAAGCAAATCGAGTGAGTAAACAGAGAAAAACATCCTTAGACTTAAAGACTAAATGTGATTTGGATATCTACTGCAAATAATATTAATAGAAAATTTCTAAGATATGAAAGAGCTCTAGCAGGCTAATTGCACAATGAGGTGGGAGCAGATCAAATAGGCAAATGGGCAAGGTAGAGAATGAGAACATTTGTTATAACAATAATCTACAATGTGCAGGCAGCGCATCAAGAGAAAATGGTCAGAGAGAAGCAGTGCTAAGACTAGTGCTGCATGAGTTGTCTTTGCACGAGTTATGACGCTCACACCAATGTTGCCAAGTTAGAAATAAACAGTGGCGGCTGGCCAATAGAGGGCGCTAGGGCGCCGCCCCACCACTCACCACGTTACCTTGAATAAGACACAAAAAAAAAGAAATAAAAATGAAAAAATAAAATAAAAATATTTTGAAATATATGTATATCTATTTTTAGATGAGCAAGATAAATATTATATAGTTAATGATGAGTAAAGTTGTTTCGTTCATCTGTGTTGTCTGATTGGTGGCAGTTTCTGCCCTGGGGCGCAAAAATCTTTGCCCGTGGACTCTCGTTAAAAGTTGTACATGCGCAGTAGCTCTTCTTCAATACAAGAGATAGGGCCATGTTGGGGCGAACCTCGCCTGCGCCCAGAGCTGAATGCAGCTGGATTTAAACACCACCACCCTCCTGCCAGCGAAATTTTTTTCCCCCACTAGAGTTGCAGACACCAACAGAAACTCATTTGCATACAGCCAATCAGCAACCTTGTTCCTGACCACTGAAGGAGTGTCGTGAGACAGTGAAATTTTTCTGTCTTTACGAGCCTTGCACCGAGGTACGGTCTCGGAACCACTGACTACACAGTTCAAGCCCAGAATACTGCGGTTACATCGTACATGCCTGCCTTACCCTCAGCATAACTGTTGGCCAAATCATTCGTCTAGCCTGCCATTTAGATAAATGAATTGTTATGAATGTATTTGCTCAAATAGTGAAGCTGGTAAAATGAGCTGGTTACAATCAGTGTAGTCTAGCAATACCCAGCTCGCCGCTTTTTTATCCCACACTGATCTGGCATATTAACAATAAACTAGTTCGTGACACTGAACAAAATCCAATGAAAATAAAGTAGAAATAACCGGGATTGCGTCAGTTTATTCTCGAAAATATGAATGCCCTGTAGGCCGACTGATTATTTTTATCTAGCCGCACTACTGAACTTTATAAACATATCGGCAGGTTTGGCAAGTGGTGTTAATGAATTGTATTCGCACTTTGCTGTCAGCTGTTAACATAGGTTGATTATGGTGCTTTCTTTCTGCATCATAGAAACATAATTTTAAGTAGACAGCCATAGCTATACTCAGGCAGAGGGGTGTGGCACAGCTTAATGATTTTATACTTTGAAAGAGGTTTTGAATCATTAAATCTTCATGTCCTTCATTTGAAAATGCGGTGGCCGTTTCCAAACCTGCCAATCATTTTTAATGTTTCCAGCTAGGATTGATAAAATCATCTGTTCAGAGCATTCATATTTTCTAGAATAAGCTGACGCAATCTCAGTTATTTTGACAATATTAGTGCAAGGCCAGTGAAGAGAGAAAAAATTTAACTGTCTCGAGACACTCCTTCAGAAGTCTGGTACAAGGTCGCTGATTGGCTGCAAAATTTATGTACAAAAAGTAGAACACTACATGATATTATAATGTTGCTTTTGTTGTTTTCATTTATGTAAATACACTGGTGTGATACCTTAGTACATGTTTGCTTGCTTTTTGGTATATGTCTATTTTGGAGTTATAGCCCCCCCTGGAGAAAACTCCACCAGCCGCCACTGGAAATAAATCACGCCATTCTGAACTGTGTGGTGCGATTTGTGCTCTCTTAATATCTAGGTAGATCTGGAAACACTGTCCAATAGGTTTTTAAAAGGAAATCAAGATGAAAGGGGTGGGGAATCCTGCGAATTTGGAGATTAGTTGTTAGTTGTAGCTGGTAGGCGTATCGTTGAGGGAAAAAAAAAACCTTATGTGCCAAGCCCATTCACAAGCTTGTTGCCAAGTTAGAAAAAATCACACTGTTTCAAACCAGAGCTCTCATTGTGTTCCATTACTCTTCAGTCTTACATCCTCATCCTCCCGTCGTCTGTCCAACATCCAGGCTGCATGCCTGTACTTCATGACTGACCGCTTTAAGAAGCTTTGGCAGGTTTTTTCTATGTGGCAGCAGTGAATTGTGTTTGTAGATTCTTTCGTTACAGCATGCTAATAACTTTCCCTCAGCACCTACGCTACACATCCAAACTTAACCAGTCTATTGGCAAACCGTATGTGCTCATATTGCGTACTTCCTTATCTCACCTCATTGGTTGCCAATTACGGCTTAAATCATGTTAGCAATCCTGTTTCTACCCTACACGGCAGTTGAAGGATCAGAATAACCAGACCATCAATCAATCTTCACACCCTGCACCTCCGCCAGGTACATGAATTACTTGAGAAGAATTTAGCCTTCCGGTTCATTCCGATGAGAGCTGCTCAAGGGCACAAGATGCTAATTGATGGAGGCTGGAGCATTCACATGGGGGACACACACTTGGGGTTTTTATCAGCACCATAGCATGTGGGAAGAGATGAATAGGAATGAAAACTGAATCAGTCTTCTTTTGTGCCACTAAAATAATTCAGTCCACGGAGAGTATTGAGTTCACTGCAAAGCAAATATAAAATCTAAAAGTATACTCAAAAATAGAATAATTTTGTCGCAGTAAAGTAGTTTTGAATGAAGTTCTATGTGTGTATTTGCTTTTTAGAGCCAGAAGCTTAAACCGCAATATCTACTGGGGTTTGACCGTATTTTGGGTAATGTCAGTCTTTGGTTCCTGGTCACGTCTCTCCGCCCATCAGATGGCCTGGCCCCTCTCCCCATAGTCGTTCTAACCAATAAAAATGTCAATCAGTGCTGGCCTCTCCCCCGAGTAAACATTCCCTAGAAAGTAGAGTCTTTGGTTACCTGTATCTATAATAAATATTGTTGGCATATAATAGTGAAGTCAGTATTCGCAGATAAGTTAAGAAATGACCGCTCGAAATGCAGTTGGTCCTCAGCGTGCTACAAAGACAGCTCTGTCAGACTGATGTCCACATGGATGCCTTCTGAACATTTATCAGAGCATCGCACAACCGGTACCACCTGGTCTTCTTCCCGCAGTGCATCCTGGTGCCATCTGTTCCCCAGGTGAAAGAGGCACACGCACCAGTTGATGAGCACAATATAAAAGAAAACTATGCTCGGCGACCTTCTTCCATTCCTCCGAGGTTGTGAGCCGATTTTAGGTGTTTTTGAAATTGGGTCACTCCCAATTCCCCCCCCCATGTGAAATGTTGACAGCAAGAACTGACTTTTTGCTTACCACTCAAGGTCTGTTCTCACACGTGTGCTGTTACGATAACATACTTGTACAATTATTGACATAAGTTGAGGTGAATCAGATGATTTATCAATCTTGGACAAGTGATATTCACCGAGGTGCACGTAGGATTGCTATATTCACCTCTCGCGCACTTTCCTGCGGTGAATATCACCGTTTACAGTGGCTGGCAGAGCTCGCCTCAGCCAATCAGGAGAGAGCGAATCCTTAAGTCATATAGTAATCAATGTTATTCACTTCATCTGTGAGTGGTTATACTGCTTTGGTTCATTGGTGTAAATTCTCACTGAACTGGCAATGCTCTTTACTAAATCTCACTGTATTACTCATATGGATGAAATTGTGAATGGATGTTTTATGACACCGTGCGTCACTCTGTCCGAGAACATCTGTTAAATTAATGTACGGTTGTTGGCGCTGACACCATTCGACACCATAATTTAGAGAAATCTAACACACAGAGTACATCACTGCACTGCATATTGACCATTTGAGAACCCCTTGCTTTATAATGATATGCCTGCAGGCATTTCAATTTACTCTTTTCTCTTCAGGATGTGAACAGTGGATTTTTTCAGATTGTACTGCATTATGCAATCACTGTGTCCTCATACTGAGATCATGGTTTAGTTTTGTGAAAAGGTAAGAGTACTAATCAAAGTAGCTTGTTTATAGCATGCATATACATAGATTATACTGTAGATTTTCTTGGATTATTTTTCCAGTGATAAATAATTCATCATAAAAATGTAACCGTTATGCAGTTATAATTTATACACCGTTTTTGATACCCCTGAAACAAGCTTGCTAAAAGAAAAGTAAACGATTTAAATCGTTTGTTTTATCATACAGCTTCAAATAAATGCATAAAAGGTCTGTAACACTCTAAACACCCCCATCCATTGCCACTCTATTATAACTCTGTTCTATTAAGAAGAAATATTCTTCCATTGTCAAAAAATTAAACCCAACTACATCTTCTTCATTGCTCATCTGACCTCTACACGATAGGCATTGACTTCCAAGGAAACGGTTGGAATGATAACACCAGGCTGCGTCGAGCTTGTCACATGGAAAAGGTTTCCCACCTGAGAATTTCAATGAAGACCCATAAATCTAATGTTAAGTTATCTTAGCTCCATCTTAAGATGGGAAGCTGCATCTCTCATTTCCTATGAATTTTCATTCCTCCATCCATTTTGTCACAGAGTTTAAGCAATGAAAAGATGAAAACATAAAAATATTGTTAACATGGAATTTTATGTCATATTTTCAATAAGCATAGCCCCTGATTGAGCAATATCTCATTCTGTGGTGCCACGCATTATATTTTTATCTCGAATATTAATCTGTTTCATGCAAAGGAATGAGAAAAATTGCTTGGTTGTTCCTCCAGCATTTTATGCTCTCCTTCCTTTAATAATGCTAGAGGCAATGTCGCCTGCATCCAGCCAAGCTTCTCAGGCGCGGAGAAAATCCCGATCTGCATGGGTGCATTAAAGCCTGCACATTAAATATTCAGATCTCCACATGTTGCAAGAACCGTGAAGCTAATCATTACACAGCAATTAGCTTCATAATAATTTCACACGAGGGAGAAGGCGAGGTACTGCGGTGGTGATGGAGATCAGGTTGAGGGTATGGCTACTTTTCGGCCTCACCTTCCCGTTTTTCGTAATCGGTTTTTAAGGACTCTCGTCTCCCCCGAGAAGCAAGAATGATGGGCGGATCCTCGGGGCGGGTTTAAATAATGAAGAAGACTGTGACGGACTCAGTGGCGTGGAAAACTCCAGCTGCAGGACCGCAGTCGTTTCAGAAGACAGATGGGCTACGGGAGCGGAGTGGGGTGAGAAGGTAAAGCCTTCGCTCGGGCGCGTCTCGTGCCCTCGGTTGCCATACCGACCGCAAACCGCAATTTATTCCAGCCAATTAGACCGAAGCAGCAGCCGACTCCACGCTCCATTCACCTGCTCTCCCGCTCCTCGCTGTTTCTGGCTGGACGAAAACGGGACTGTCTCCATTAATGGCCGAGCTTGCACAAACCATTCGCTCCCTTATTTGAGACACTCCCACCTAAACATTCAGTAGCCTACGCCCAGTCCGCAGCCCCAAATCTCCTCTTCCCACCAGATATGATACCGTGGCCGACGTGACATTAATCAGCCAATGGAATGGCCTCAGGCCAACTAATAGAACAAGGGTCTGCTGGTGCCTTAAGGGCTTATTCTGTCCTATCAGAGCCTGGGCTGAGACTCCATTGTGAGTGTGCTGGAGACATTAGGGGCCGACGTTTCTCTTCCTGTTTTAATGACCCTCCCACAGCAGCAGTCTTACTGCAGGTTTATATACCCGTAAATCTTTTTCCCCGCAGAGCGCCAGTGAAAATAAATAAATAAAGGATTGCGGTCCGGATAGGTGTTCCTGCAGCACCTCCATGATTCTCTCTCCTGCACAAGGACACAGGAGGCTGCTGTCCAGATCTCTTCTCCGTTTGTGGAGAAGTTTCTGTAATTTTTTGGTAATTTATTTTCACAGCACTCACCAAAAGTGATAATTTAATCATAATAAAAAATGATTAAAATCTGTTAAGAAAAAAAAAAATCATGATCTTACTTCAACCGTTTTCCTGTCGGCTTGTCAGTTCAGCCCTAACAAAGGAAATTTTGTTCGATAATTGAAGATGAATGCTGAACTGCGAACTGGTGGTCAGACGTGCCAAACTGAGTGGGAGTGAGACCATTCGGAATTGCAAATCTCCAAATTCTGTGTTACTCATGCCTAGCATGTGTCATTTTATCTGGAAAAGAAGCAAAAAAAGATGGTTTTGTCAGTAGAAATCCCAAGGTGTTAATTGATTTTTTATAAGTGTGAGAATTGTGCGAGCAGGCATCTTACAGTAAACTCGTCCCCATGGAAATACAGTATGCCAGTCACATTCTCCGCTCAGATATGAGTATTTTCGCTTACTGAGTTTTTTTATTAGCCCGCTGACACGCTTTGCATGCGGCATGATATTAAAATCTAAAATAGGCCCGGAAAAGGGCAGTTGCTTTTTTTCATCGCTGTACTCGCTGCATTAAAATCAGTCTGCACAATGACTGTGTTGATTTGACAAGGCAAACTAGGCAATGGTGTGCAGCAAGGCTAGCCCACTTAACATTTAACAAGAGACCAAATTCAGGAGCATGGTCCCGAACAGTGGTGACTGTCCAATTAACAGGATGTGCTCCAATTCAGGTAAGGGTGCGAAGAGGTGAGTAATCATTGGCTACTGCACTAGAGATAAGGGAGCATATCCTCACACATGCTCACATTTCATAAATAATTGGCCCATGTACAATTTGCACTGAATATAAGCAACATATTAAGGCCTTTGTGTGTCGCCTGAACTGATTCTCTCATTCTCCGCTAATGACCTCACCTCTGTGTGGCACACGGTGCTGAATGAGCTGCTATTGTCTTCTGCGCTAATTAACACTTCTAAAGGCCGAATCGGCGGCGTGACCGCTGTCAAAGGCTAGCCTTTGGGAGCGTTTGTGATGACGGTGACACGTAGAAGATGTCTCGGGGAGAGGAAGCGCAGTGTTCGCGTCTGACGGAACGGCTGAGCCGTTGCCGGGTGAGGCGAACCAGGAACAGACAGCCCTCATTTGTCTCCGCCCTATCGCCATGATAATTCCTCTCACATTCGCCACAATGCAACCTTCATTCCGCAGGACAAGGGAAGAAAGGAGCATCGAGGAGCTAAAGAGGGATCCCATCTGGGAGGGAGTAGTGTTAGGGAGAGGTTTTGACAGTTTTAGCAGCGGGACATACTGCCCACCGGCAAGGTGCGACGCGGCTGTGAGATTAGAAATTTTCTTTCCTTCTCATCCTAAATCAAGAGATTATGGTCACCATGTGGCAAGACAGAGTCTATGTATCTAATGCGGGGCAAGTCATTCTATTGAATTAAATTGAATTTAATTTGTATCGTGCTTCTCACAGACAGACTGTCACAAAGACGCTTTACAGTGCAACAAGGGCAGCGCCCAGTTATATCCCCAAAATAGCAAATGAGGCAAAATAAACTCCCTGCAGGGAGAAAAATCCTCATACAGTGGTGAGAAAAAACTCCCAAGTGGGAAGAAATCTCAGGGAGGAGCCCATCCTCTGCTGGCTAGCTAATTAATAATAAAATAAAATAGAAACAAAGTTCAATTACAGTCTACAAAAAAAAAAAAAACTCTTTAAACATCTAAGCAGTGGCATCGGTAGCTCCAGGAAGTGGCGAGGCAGGGATGGGGTAGAACTGGATTAGGACCGGATCAGGACAGCAGGACTGCAGCAGCCAGCGCTCATGGTGAGGGACAGGGCTCAGATGGTCCATGGAGTCAGTGTTCTGGAGGGAAGAGATACCCAGAAAAAAGCACAAAAATAGGAGGGAAGGCACGAGATAAATCTACTGCATACTCAATAAAATGCTGTTCTGTGTCGGGTTCCAATGGACTCTTAAGAGTTACGACTCTGGAGCAACTATTCTGGAAACAGTCAACACCCCTCCATCCACTCACTGCAGCACAGAGGCCCAGCACCTACACCAGGCTATAAGACTTATGTGCCTCTAGCTTTCTTTTGCACAAAAACCAGCACTGTAAACTTAACATGAGCTACCAGCGCTAATACCATGTGGACCTCCCTGGTGACTAAGGCTGTAGCTAGCCCCACTGGCACCGTTAATGCAAACTCAGTGCCACCGGTTCCACATGGATTTACTTAATACTAGTCACCAGTACCATGTGGACCTTCTCAGTGACTAAGACTGAAGCTGGCTCCACTGGCACTGTTAATGCATGCTCAATGCCACCGGCTCCACACGGATTTACAGTACGTATCATTGGCTACCAATAACGTGACCCTACCCAGAGACTAGGCTGTAGTCAGTCTCACCAGAACCAAAAAAATATACACATGAAGTCATGAGTGGCAGTTCTGACTGGACCAGGCACACCTGGGTCTTGCGTGATGACAAGCTGTGATTATTTAACTTTAACGTGCTACCGTTTAGTTTCAAAAGGTGTTTTTAAGGCACGTCATCTGTAAAATCAGATGTTTGATAAATGTCTGATAGACATATTATAAGTGCAGATTGAGTGAGTGTCTTGTGCAACAGAAGAGATTTGAAAATGTTTTCACGTTGGCTGAGCCAAGAAAGACCATTGTTCACATCAAGAACACAGACAGGATATCAGAAAATGGTCCGCGTGGTTGGATTTCAGATGTGTTAGCAATAGTATTTTACAATTCTATCATTCCATGAAAGTGACTTAAAAAGTACATGTCACGTGGTTAGCCAACAACAAAGAAGTTCTGGCACGCTTTCATACATGCCTGTCGACCCACAGGGTAAGGCAAGAGAAGGGTGAGTTTGTTTACCCGACAGCATGATGTACTATTTGATGCCGTATCCAGAGAGGACTTACGGAAGAGATATTAGCAGAAGCAGAATGAATGCCACTCTAATTTGATAGGCCTAAACAGTATGGATTTTTATGTCAAGGCACAGAATGAGAAAGCAGAACAAAAGCAGGGAGTTAGGAGTCCAATTTCATTTATTTATTTTTTTTTTCACCTCACAGAGGACACTTGCAAAGGACAGGTAAACCTCTCAGAGGCAGGGCAGGTTCCTCTGTGAATAAACGTGCAGTAACTCGTAATAATTTCAAATAACATAATAACTGCGCATAATGCAATTAAAAAGTGCAATAAAAACTCAACGCTGTAACCTCCCGATAACAAAATAAAAGTGTTGAAATAAAGCCATGAAATAAAGTAATTATGTCCTCTTAAAAAGTTATGATTTTCGTGGCAAATGCGTAGCGTAAAAAACATGTAAAATTATATACGAAATGCATAAAAACTTTGTACATTTTTAATTACATTTTAGGTGAGTTATCTCCCTGAGTTTTTATCACTTTTTCATTGCATTAAATAGTTATCGCATGATATGAATTTATGGCATTATGAGTTGCTACAGCATGGAAGACACAGGACAGCCTGTTTTGAGCATCTCAGAGTCTGTTACATGGCATATTAGAGTCAGGCTACATAAGACTCAACATGGTGACCGTCCACCTCTCAGGGGCAGTTAGCAGTTAGCATGTGAGAGAAACTGAATACACCAAAGGGCAAACGTGCCAGTGGGGTACTGCTTCTGCTTGGGATGTTACATCTCTGCCCATTCAAATACCTGCACTGGAGAATAAAATAGCTACGCAAGGACACTGACTCCGGAGAATAAAAGAGCTACGCAAGGACACTGAAGCGTGCGCAAGGGGAAATTGTGCCTGGTGTCCTTAATGTGGGAGGGGGGGGGGGAGAGGGTGTACCAAAAACAAGTATTCAGCAAATACACAATCGCTCCATGAAATCCACGTGGGAGGACCCAAATACTGCATTATTGCAGTATTGTCCAATTGTGCTGACTCCGACTGTGAGTGATAATTCTCTGGTTCCCCCTCCTACAGACACAAAGGCAGTTTATTGTGAGTCCCTTTGATGATCAGAAGAAAGCCTTTGTGGCACTCAGTTGGATGTAACTTGAATGAATAACAATAATTATGAAATGAGAAATAAGAAATAATCGTTCTTTGAAGGCAACTTCAGTTTTTTTTTTTTTTTTTTTTATTCAGGCTGATTAGTTCTCTTTGACGAATGTGAATCAGACACCTTCCTTAAATTTTCACTTTTGTGAAAAATTCCTTACGCAAAAAATTGTGGTTAGCAGTGGCCCATAAAGCATGGCAACTACGTATTAATCAGACTTTGAGCTTTTAAAATTTATTTTGAACTGACACATAAAATATTGAACTTAGGAAGAGAAGTCCATATGGTACAAAAATGTGCTCTTAATTAGCAAGCAGCACTTGGTGTCTGATTAGTCTGGTTTCTAAATTTATAATAAAGAGAGACTTTAATTGGAATTCCATTCATCAGGAAATGAATTTCAGTCAGTGCACCAACTTCGATGAATTCTAATTATTCTGACTTTGACCCTGTCCTAAAGAGTTTTGTGGTCAAGGACTCCACCATTACTGCTGTGGAAAAAGACCAATGGAAAAACTCTGATTAAATAAATCAGGTAAACCTTTCTGACCTACTGGACGGAAGGTTGAAAGGTGATTAATTTGCAGTTATATTACTATGCAATATGATAACAAATTGAAATAATTACTAATAGGTACAAAAACTGTAGGTATCTGAATAAGTGTAAATAGATCAGTAAAAAATAGGACGGATGTATAGAGTACAAGACAAACTTTGCTACTGCTATGATGATGACAAGGCAAATTTATATTCTTAATAAAATTTGATTATATATATAAAAAATCACATTTCTTGATTCCACCGTATGAACTGTTTACGACTGCATATATTATGTCTCTGCAGTGTCTATAACTGTCGAGTTATATTCAGCAGTACCCAGACGCTGGCCCTCCAAATATCATTACATAAATTCCATGCCAATAGAAGTCATGATTCAGTTGGGCATATGGCGTGACTGCCGCACGGAATACCTAGCATGTTGATCTATTTGCCTTTCAGCGCGGAAATAACCAGGCTAATCTGACATAAAAGCCATCTACGTAAATAAGATGAGCGTGCTGAAACGATTTAGCGGTGCCTCATAGCGCTGAATAAATAAATAGAGAAAAAGCAATCATTATCTCTTGCTCGCCTGGGGGGAAAAAAAATCTCGTAGACTTAGAAATTATTCTGGAGGAATATCCCCCTTATTGAGGGCTCACTGTATGTTGCTCCACCCTGGAGCACGAGCGACTGTTCGCTGCGCGTTATCGAGCTAGTCACGGCGATGATGAAGAGGCCTGGGACGCGATCGCTCACGCAGCTGTCCGCTTCGCGTCTTGGGCCGCCCCCGCAGTCTTGACCTGTGAGATGCTTTGCCATTTGCAGATATGATTAATTGCGGCCATCAGCACCGCAGAGGCCCCGGTGATAACGATCTCGGCGTGGTCTGCCCTTCGATGCCGGCCGTTCCTGGCCAACTTTGGCCCTGAGGGTCCTGTTGGGCTGCAGGTACAGTAATAGCCATGGAAGCAACTGCCTTTATTGCTGTCGGGTGCACAACATGCTCAAAAACAGCCAATAAGGTTTAACCCCAGAAAAAGGCAGTTGTATTGTATTTGCGAATGCTATCATTCAAGAATAATGTTTTTCTCATGAATTATAGACACCCCTTGACAATAAATTTCATAGATGCCTTGTAAAATTGCAGAGCTTTGCAATCCACAGTAATTAAATGGGGACATTTTGGCCGCAGTGTTACAGTGTGCAAGGTGAAAGATCTGTTTATCAGCAAACTAGGAGTATATATATATAAAAAAGCACTATATAAAGAAGACGAAATGAAATGAAGTATGAAGAAATATATCCTCGGACGGCCCAGTAATTCATTTCTGTCCTCTGTGTGGGACATGAGTCTCTGGTCTTAATATCAAGAACAATATATTTTACTGTACTGAAGCTCATGATGCCAAGAACATGTGCTACTATGTGCTGTTGTTCAATCTTGCAGTTTTGCTGTTGTTGACATGTTCTGTTTTTATGTGAAATCAGAACTGATTTCAATCACCTGTTAGCCTCTACAGAACAGCGAAACTTGCTGGATAATGACGCTAATGGCATATAATAAGAATACTACAACGTAATACGAATACTACTAATAATAATAATCGTCATCATACCATGATCCAAATATACTTTTCTGGCTGAATGCTCTCTCTGTAGACTGCATGAAAATAAAATTTAAAGAGTATTAAAAAAAAAATAAAGCAGTTTAGGGTCTCGTAAATAGTAACAATTTGTTGGCAATCGCAAATGATACTGCAGTTCTATAGAGTAGCAGAAGGATGCAAACGGTAATGATTGCAATAAGAGAGGCTAATTACACAATGCATCATTTTTATGTTTTTATAAAGCTGGAGAGGTCGATGACATGAGCCACGTCTTCATTACCAAAGTAGAGCAGGCTTATTATGCGGGTCTAATGAATGGCCTATCGTGCCAAAAAGGAGAGAAAAAAAATATACAATTGTTATGTCACACACATTTTAATACCCCGTCAACAAAGGGGTCAATGTCAAGTCACGAGTTAAAGAGTTAATAATTGAGTCAGAATTTAATGATGCATATACAACAATTCCAAGTTCATTTCCAAAATTAAATATCATGCATCAGACACTGCATAGCACAGCTCAATAATATCAAAATAGTTGGAAGTAAAGAATGTTTTAACCCTTAGAGCGCTGAAATAATTTTTTTTTAAAATATATGAATTTAATTATCTTATGCTGTTGAAAACCTATGATGTGGCAACATCTTTACAAGAGTTCCCCTGTGGGAGCTCTTTTAAACAAGTCTCCACATGATAGGTTTTCTTTTGATATATTTTACATCATTGAGCAACAATAGCTGCATTAAGCGCTCTGAGGGTTAATTCAGTTCTAGGTCCTGAATTTTTACTTGAGTAGGAATTATTTTAAATGGGCAGTTCGCTCATTAATTTTAACCAGGGTTAGGCTGGATGAGAAGATTATTTGTTACTGTGTCACACATTCAATCAAAATTTCAATCTGTTTTTCCTTACTTGATTTATGGTCAAACCCAATTAGCCTTGAATGGACAGTTCATTCTCTTGTGTCTAGCCAGTGCATTTAGGTGACGCAAGAAAGCCTCAGGAAGGTAACAGTGCTGTTCTTGATGTCCTGTACTTGTTTATTGTCAGTGCATTTGCAGCTTGAAGGGACCGTTAAACCTGAAATCAAAAATACACACTTTTCCACTTACCTATTTATCCATCTATATTTTGGTGCGAGTCACCAAATCTTGCAGATATTGCCTGTAGAGATTTCTGCCTTGCCTCGAATATAATTGAACGAAACAATACTTTGCTTTTGGTGCTCGAAGCGCCAAATAAAAAGGTATTTGAAAAACTCACTAGCTATTTCTCTCTCTTGAAATCATGATGCAGTTATTCAAGATAATCCACAGACATTGTTAGAGCAGTTTAACGTACAAACTATTTTATTACTATGAAATGTTCTGAAAAACTGTTTTCTTTTTACTGAATTACACCTGTTAATCATATCTCTTTGCAGAAGGAAGTGTTCATCTACAGGAGGCATGATATTTTCCATAAAATTAACAGAAAATATGGTGCCTAACCGTTGTCAATTAAAAAAAAATTTTTAAATCGGTGGTTCCCAAACTCGTTCCTGGCGCCCCACTGTGTATGCTGATTTTTTCACAACCACAATTGCAATCTTAGATTTTTACAAGGTTTCGATTTATCTTAATTAGCTGCATTCCATGTTTAGCGCAGTTATTTACCACCTTTAGCTGCTTTTTTATGGACATATCCACTGTGCCATGAAGAATAAAAACCCTTAAACATGTTATGCTTATTTTTTAATATTGTGAGGATTTGCAGGTAAAAAACATTTCTAAACAGATCAAACTAGACTCTGAGAAAATCAGTAAGCTCCAAATTGGGTTGCTGAACACAGGTGTTTTGAATTCTTTCAAAATAATTTGCCTGAACGTAATAAAATGAACATGAAACAAAACAGGAGTGACTTTATTGTTTGCCAAATAAATTGTTGGTTTTTGCAACCATGTGTTGACAGTTTCACCAATGAGGAACCTATTGATTGTCAAATGTGGCTTAAGAGGACAAATAACTGCTCTAAACATGAATGCACCTAATTAAGGCAAATCAACAGCTTGTTTAAGTCCTATGATTGCAACTGTGGTCGAAACAAAAACAAGCTTACACAGTGGGGCGCCAGGACCGAGTTTGAGAACCACTGTTTCAAATAGTAAAAAATTTAAAACGTAGGACTTGTAAGACTAAGCCTCCAGCCCTCCAGCTCTCCAGTCTATTAGGACCCTGCAGCAACCTCTTCAATTAACCAATCAATGTAGATCATTATACTATCAGTATGTTCACCTGCTCCCTGTTTGCACTGAGTGGTAGCAGTGCACATAAAAAGTCTGTGTAACCTTTTGCCTGTGTGACATTGCTGTCTTGTATAGACTTTATTCTCCGTAGTTTGCAAGCGTAAAACTTTAACCTAGAACCCATGCTGTTAAGCTTTCATGCTAGCACTTTACTTTCTTAAAGGAACCTCATTTCCTGTCTTGCTTTCCTATTTTGCAATATATTATGACTATAGTGTGCAAAATTGGAATCTCAGTTCCTTTTCTTGTTTTGATTGTAAACAATCATTAAACTACAACCAAGTCCAGTCCTCTACTTTCCGCCTGCCGTGCACCTGAACACACACGACAGACGAACCTTTACAGGACTCTACATATTTGTATGAGTATTATACATAGCCTGATCAAATACTTCAAATATTTGTCACCATGAACGAGATTTGTTTGACCTTGGTGCTGTTTATAATTCAACAATGCTCAATGAATACGCAAACACATTGCTGTCCTCTGGTCACAACATTGCCATAAATGCTGAAGATAAGTAACTGCACGATTAATAGTTTTGCCCCTGTCACATGCTTACTTGTGAACGGGCCCCCATCACACACTACACCCCTTGCATGCCCCGAATTTTTGCCCCTGGTTGCAACACATGCAGAATGTGTTTTGCGATTGTCTTGCTGAAATATACATGGGCGACACTTGAAGAGAAGCAGTCTAGAAAATGCCATATGTTGCTCTGAAATGCATTTATGTCTTTCAACGTCAATGGTATCTACACAGATGTTCAATTTACCAATGCCGTGGCCACTAATAAACCCAGATACCATGACATATACTGACTTTTAAACTTAACATTGGTAAACTTATGTCGGTCCTTTTCTTTTTTTGGCCTGGGGAATACAACATTGTTGATTAACATAAACAATCTGAGATGTTAATTGGTTCAAAAACAACATGTCTTAACTGTGCATCAGACTTTTTAAGACGTTCTCAAGCCCAGAAAAATGGCAGTATTTCTGGGCATTTTTGATATATTGTGACTTCAGTATTATATGGTTCAACCAGACATATGTTTCGAGGGTAGATAGAAAATTATAAAACTAAAGTCATAATATGTTGCACGGAACAGTCTTCCTTTGTATTTGTGGATCCGATGATAAATGGTGTTTACTAGCAAAGGTTTCCCAAAGTGGTCCCAGGCCATGTGATTATATCCATAACATAAGCATGTCGGTTTTCAATGTAGTGCCATCTGAAGAATCATGGATCTGGGGCACATGATATTGGTTCTCAACCACACCCCTCACACAGAGAATTCTCCTGATTCTCTGAATGTTCTAATAATATTCTGCACTGCAGAGGGCATTGATTTGTTGTTTTTGTGTTGTGTTTATTATTTTTGATTGTTACATTTTTGCAAAGTCAGCCTCAACCTCTCATTTCTTGTAAACAACTGGGCCTTTTGTGGACGCTGCTTTGATATTCAATTCAGTTCAATTCAATTTTATTTGCATAGCGCTTTTCACGGAAGAACCGTTAAAAAGTGACTTTAGAGAGCATGAAGGACAGTGCCCAGCTGAATCCCCAAAATAGCAAATGAGGAAAAAAAAAAAAAAAAAAAAACTAGTAGGGGGGTAAAAGTCCTCAAAAAAGTGGTTTAAAAAAAAAAAAAACTCCCTAGTGGGAAGAAATCTCTGGAAGAACCTGGCTACAGTGGAGGCTAATTAGTAAAGTTGGATTAAAGTCAATAAAAACTCTTTAAAACATCCAAACAGTGACATCTGTAGCTCCAGGTAGTGGCAAGGCAAGGATAGGGTTAAACTGGATCACAACCAGCTCAAGAGATCAGGACAGCAGTAGCCAGCGACCACATGGTGAGTAACAGGTCTTGACTGGTCCATGACCTCAGTGTTCGGAGGGAGAAGGTCCCCAAAAAAAAGACACAAAAAAGGGTAAAAAAAAAAAAAGTGGGCACTTGATAAATTTACTGCATGCTAAATAAAATAGTGTCCTGTGTCTGGTTTCGAGCTACACTTAAGAGTTATAACTCTGGAGCAATTAGTCATAAGCAAGTAATCTAGAAACAGTCAACACTCCTCCATCCACTAGATGCGCACAGAGGCCCTGCATTTACACCATGCTGTAATGCCGATGCAGCTCTAGTTTACTTTTGCACAAAAAGCCAGCAGCACCGTGACCTTAACATGAGCCACCAATACTAATGCCAACGCCAATACCATGTGGACCTCCCCAGTGACTAAAGCTGCAGCTAGCCCCACTGGCACTGATGATGCATTCTCAGTGCCACCAGTTACGCACAGATTTACTGAACACCAGCTAACAATACGAGGTGGATCAACCCAGAGACTTGGCTGCAGTCAGTCTCACCAGCCTCAAATAGATATACATGACTACTGATATGTTAATTAAAGAGTGGACTCATTCAAACATGAAACTTGGTCTGTTTCAGATTTTTCTTGGTGCCTGGACCTAAAGGTTAGATGAGGGCTTTCAACTGGCTGGCATGGGAGGTTGTCCTATATCAGGCACCTATCTTATCATCAGGTAAACTACATGGTAAAAAAATCACACACACACACACTCACACACACACACACACACACACAGGCGCGCTCACACTTGCGCGTGCACACACACACACACACACATACACACACACAAACCAATTAATGGCAAAAAAAAGTAGCTTAGAAAATAAGATATTTTGAGTGAAAGTGATGGGACTTCACTCCAACCATGTTGAGCTAAAAGATAAATCACTGCCTAAAATAAAAGCAGAAATGTGTGTGGGAGGCTATGCGCCCACAACTGCAAATTTAGCATGAACCCCCTCTGTTCTGAATTGACAGCCCTCTGATACTTCGTTAATTCTACTTTACACTCAGCTTCAATGGCAGTGTCGAAAGACTCTTTCTTCAGCAAAATAAACTTTCACGTCCTTTCATTTTTGGTGTCAGCCTTCCCTGCAGTAATTGCTAACTGGAGAAATCATCTGCATCACCAGGAGCACAGAAGTGCCAGTGCAGAAGACAACCTCACAGACACACTGGCAGCTCTGGGCCCCAGGTTGCAATTAATGATGGAGTTAACAACGTTTGCGGCGGAATAATGAAAAATAACCATTGCAAATGGGTGCTCCCTAAACGCGACGCGCAGAATGTATTAAGGAATACAACACTCCTTGCTCATATTTATATCTCGAAATGTTTCAATTATGGATTGCCTCTGCAAACATAACTCGAGCGTATTTCCAACGAGACCAGTTCTCAGTGATGAATTAGAGGTTTTGGGAAGAAATGAAAGCATTTAATAACATTAAAGCTATGTGCTGAGACCAGGGTTGGTAAATAACTTCGCATTAAAGGGGCTTTGCATAGGTTTTATTGCATGGAGGTATTGGCTAATATGCCCGTGTGTGTAAGTTAGTGTTTCCTCCAGTCAAAAGGCCCCAGTTAATGAAGTCATTATAACATAAAGCCCATCCATTTTCTATCCTTGTTATTTCTGGGAATGGTCGAGAGGGGCTGGAAGATTTCCCAGCATGCCACAGGCGAGAGGCGGGAATACACTCTGGAATACAGCCAGGCTCGCTAATCTTTAGAACATGGGAGGGAAATGGAATGCACACTAAAATCCCAAGCAAACACGGCTAGAACATGTTAATTCCACGCAGCTATGGCCCTAGGCTGGATTTGAACCCACGACCTTTTTGCCGTGAGAAAACTGCAGTTCTCACTGCGCCCCCCCTGCTGCGCTAATGTTTACAAATGACTTCAGGAAATAATCAATGATAACAATGCTGCACATTCTGACAGAAAAAATATATTGACAATATAATCAGAAAAGCTTTATGGTTCAGCTGTGTAATTGTACTGAATGAGATGGAGACAGTTTTTTTTTTCACTTAAGAGAGCGTGTTACATTTGAGCCATAGGAGTCAAATTAAGTGTTTAAGTCAAACAAACACTGTGGAGTCAATGTGATGGTAAACCCCACTGTGAGGAAAATAGACGGTGAACTGACACCAATAATTAAAAATTAAGCAAAATCTTCTCCAGGTATGACACAATAACATTCGGAAGGATTGCCTAAGACAAATATTGTTGTCATTATATTTTTCCATGTGCAGAGTAATTTTCAAATTTCAGACTGATAGCAACTCTTCCATTGTTTAATCCAGCGGATCTCACCCTCTACTTGGGGACCACAAGCCAGATACAGGAACGTGAAGGGTTCCATCTCACGCTCACATTATGCAACTAATCAAGTGGATCCCAACAAACACTTGTATCTAGCTTGGGTTCCATATATGCTGCAGAAGCAGAATGAAACAGTCCTGAGGAAACTGAGTATTTTAAACTATAATCACACAAAGTGTATGCTACTTATTGAGGGGAAATGCCCTTTGCACCACAGTCACAGGATGAGGCAATTCTGGACGTCGACTCAATGGGCACCGTCAGTCTATAATTATAGGATGAAGTGATATTGGAGGTCGACTTGATGGGCAAAGCCAGTCCATCATCACAGGATAAAGTGACAGTCGAAGTCCATAATCACTGGATGAAGTGATACTGGAGGTCGACTCTATGAGAAACGTCAGTCCACGATCACAGGATGAAGTGATAATGGAGGTCAACTCTATGAGCAACGCCAGCTGAACAGCTCTTCCAACACTGAAGTGGAGAAAAAGAATATAGTGCTTGTACTGAGGGCCCTCTAATTTAACTTCTGGGGATTGACTATAGACAGTTTTGCTGCATCCAAATGTCCACTTGGACTTTGGTATTGCGTATTTTGACGGCTGCAGTGCTGTGCATGGTTCTACGATTAAACGAGAGCAAGCTTAATTGCAAGCTTAAATTCACAAATGGGGCTAGACTATAAATCATCCAAACTTCCACAGCTGCAACCTACTACTAAAAAATGAATAAATAAATTTTTGAAATGTGTACTTTTAGGCTGAATGACTTGTGCATAATATGCACTGGGATGCCTTATTTGGTTACTTTCCTTAAATTAATATTTTCTTTTTTTAAAAAAATAACTTCCACAGCATCAGTTATATCGTCACATTCGTACTGCTATGAATACTGGGTAATCCCATTGGCTGAGGCCGGTGAGGTCTGCACCATATGCGAACTCTCTGGAGGTCTGCAGAAAGCCCGCTTGAGGCCCTTTGTGGACTGGACGAATTGTGGGTTTGCACAGTCCTCAGCACTTGCAGACTTCCCGGGAATGTTCCCGCAAAGTCCGTGAGTCTGCAGAAGCGATGAAGGCCAGACATTTGGACTCAATATTTCGTAATAATGAATAATGTAATACCGAAGTGGGGATCACTTTGGCCCAGTTGTGTCCCATCCAGGGACAGAGAAGGGTCAGAGTAATTTCTTCCAGGTGAACGAACAAAGTTAACACAGTGTCATCGATGTAACCAGCCATTTTATTTGCGTTTGCTACTATCATACACATTCATGGGTCTACAGGCATTACAGATACGTGCAGCGTCTTGTCCTTCATCGATACCTCGTCTCTCTTCCACTCTTCATAACTGATGATAAACAGCCCTCACTGGATCAGAAGGAGATAGATGCACCAGCTGGGAAAATCAAAAACTGCCTTTTCAAATTTCACAAAATGAAATAAGCATACGATAGACCTATAAGCAATATTTTACTGTACATACTGGATAATCCACACTGAGTGTTCAGATTACCAAGCAACACTCCATAGATTGCAAAATTTTCATTCTTCATTCAAAAACACCACATGTAAACACACAATCCAAAATTGGTATTACTGTAATAGTATGCACAGTAATTTATATTTTCCATTCAAGTACTTTCAGAGATTTGCTAATTGCATTAATTCTGGGTGCAAAAAAATAAGAATCCACGGCATATTTCACAATAAAGGCACAAACATAAATATGGCGACACGCAAAATGCTATCTGTATGGAGGCCATTGTATCTGCTCCTCACAAATGTAAAATGTACAAAAAAAAAGCTGAGTGAAACCCAGCTGATAAAAATAGAGTATAAACATAGTCAGAACCTTCTAAAATTATTAAAAGTTTGTGACTTAACATAAATGAATATTCAAATTCAAAATTACCAAAGCAATTAAAAATAAATTTGTAATTACTTGCCAACACCAAGACCTGACTTCTTAGGTTGATAAATAATAATAACTTATAAATAAATGAATAAATGGCTGAATGAATGAATAAATAAATAAATAAATAAAATAAATAAGCGTTCCCTTAGGGTGCACTCAATGACAAAATGGCGACAGGATACGAATGTACTACATCCAGAATCCAAAAAACCAGGGTGATTTGAAATGGAAGCACAGTGGACCTCCCTTTGCATGGACTGAGGCAGTTACACAGCTTCGTGGGGCATTTTTTAGTTAACAATGGGTCAGAGATCTCATCTCCAGAACCCATTTCTGCAGTATTCAAACTCAGAAGCTTCTTCACCCATTCATGACTTTTCAAACTTGTTCATTAAATTGCAGGTATTAAGCCAGACATCCAATATGTGTGTAATCAGAATGTGCTGAGCGTTTTTCTAAGGAGCAAATAGCAATATAATTGCAGCTATAATAGCAACCACTTTGGTGTTAAATACTGTAACAGGATTGCTCTTTCAGAGTCATTAAAGCAGCACTTACGGATATGTGATAAGCACGGCTACGGAAAGCGTTTAAACCTGTTGTTTGGTATTGCTGCACTAAACATGTGCTTTCTTTGTAAGCATCGACACATAGGAAATAGACCATCATCTTACAAGCTTCCCTAGACAGAACATCAATTACAAATTCTAGACAAGCAGCCATAAAATCGTTACACACATTGGGTCTTTCATATCTATTTACAAAAATGCCCAATCTGATATTAAATGGAAAACAATGACGTCTTGCTGTACACCGTCTTTCAATAGAGCTGATGTTTTGTACTGTCTAATGCTGTTTCCAAAGGGAGTCTCTTTGTTTTGCTAAATGAGAGCATCCTGACAACATGCTCATCACTGCATACACTTATTGTGGGCAGAGCTTAAAGAAGTAACATGGTCCATTGTATCATATGGTAAGTAATACAACAGTTAGAGTGAATTATGATTGCAAAATAACTTTTCTGTAAACTATGATTGTCTGGTGCCCAGTGTGACATGAACATTCCGAGGAATAGTTCCAATATGAAAAGTCCTAATGCTTTTTTATCGTAAAGTACAGCGAAACAGCAGGAACAGGGTCAGGCAGAGTGGGATCAAGCGTAGTAGATCAGCTCTGGAATTTGTCCCCCCTGGACCCCAGTCCCGTTTGTGCTGTCCGAGGAGCACTGGAACTGGAAGGTGACCTTCCCGCTCTGGACCTCCGTCATGCCCTCCTGCCCGAAATAGCTCAGCTCGTTGCCGTCCAGAACCACGCTGGCCGTGTAGAATGTGTCGGGCTCTATCTGCACAGGATACTCAAACAGCACGGGGAAAGTGTTACTGGACCCGTCCGAGAAGTACTTGCACAGGTTCTGTCCCAGGAGCACGCCCTGTCGCTTGAGCTCGATTTTGGCGCTGTACTCGGCCGAGCCACAGCTGGAGCCGTAGAGCCCGAACCCAGCGACGAACACCCGCTTGTCCACCGAGAACTGGATGCTGTCGCAGCGGCCCCTGTAACGCCACTGGTTACTGCGGTAGGCGCAGGACTGGAAGCGGTGACACCGCTGCGGCGTGAGTCCCTTTCGCGGCTCGCTGGCGAACTGCAGCTGGGGCTTCTTGGCGGCCGTGTACCACAGGAAGATGTCGTTGGTCTCGTTGAGCGTCAGCATGCCGGACTGCGCCGCGCCGTTGGCGAAGTCGTCCAGCGCCATGGTGGGGATGCGGATCAGGTACACGGCCTGGCCTAGAACTTTCCGCTTGTTGTCGATGGTGAGCGTCAGCTCTCTCCGCTGACACTCGGCCTCGGCCCAGCTCAGCGCCGCCTCGAACACCACCATCTCCTTGGCGTTGAGCGTCTCCCGCCTCAGGATGCTCTCGAGAGTTTCGGCGTCAATGTCGCAGAAGCCCTCGGACTTCAGCGCCAGCTCGGCCTGCGCGTCGATCACCTCCCAGCAGCGCTGCGTCAGGTCCGGCTCCTCGAACAGGCAGCTCTGGGACAGCAGCACGCAGGCATTTTTGGCACTCAGACTCGTCTCCAGGAAGTTGACGCAGGCGCGCGCCAGGTGGGGCACGATGTACTTTTTGGCGGCGTACAGGGTCGCCAGCACAGTGTCGGCGCTCAGGTCAATCTCATCACAGTATATGTACCTGATGGAACAAAAGGGAAATGACTGAACAAATGATTTTCTCTGGGGTTGAAAAATATCCCATTACCTGCGAGACAGGTCGTAAAAAATGATGGCGAGCATCAGGGCTGAAATACCTGCTATATCCTATCTCGCCGAGTGTGTTAGTGATGAGATGCAAAATCTTGTTTTTCCTACAAAATATTGGCTTGATTTCAGTTACTTTTTTTCAGTTTCCTCATTGTCAAACTTGGAAATGAGTCAAATGCCTCACCTGGCAATAGTTTTGTCTCATTTAGCGAAAAAGTAATATCAGTAAGTTCTTCATTCTAAATATAAGCCTGAGAAAGCTTGTTAAAACTGGCAATCTTGTTTCTGAAGCAAACATTTTTGGCTTGCGCTCTGACAACTCCATAACTGGAATCCATTCTGAACATCAATAAAAACATGTTCCCTCTGCTGCTTACTTAGAAAATTACCTACTTTGAGTTATGAAATTGGCAGCGTACTGGATCTGTTTGATGGATCAGCATTTTCAGTAGTATTCATCAAAACGTCCGACAAAATCAAAGCCTTCTAAATGGTAAGTACAAGACTGCCAATCCAATCAACAGCCAGTCCAAACTAGGCGATAAAAGCAGCAAAAACTGTTTGCTTCTGTATCAAATACTGCAAGCCCAGGCTAAACACTCTCGAGCCTTCAAATTGAAGGCTGTTCTATTAGCCTCACCACAACAAATGCCCTCAGTGGTTCACCATGACATACTAACGCTGTGAGTTCTCGACCCATCCATTATCTAGCCTACTTCATCCTGCTCAGGTTAATGGAGAGCTGAATCCCATCCTACCACCCAGCGAGTGAGATGTGGGAACAAACCCTTCCTGGCTCACCAATCCATCGTCAGGACCACACCATTCACACCAATGGGCAGTCTGGGATCTCCTATTAGCCTGACGAGCACGTCTTTAGTCTATGTGAGGTGCAGTCTCCAAGGGAGAAAGGATTTGAACCCACAACCTTCTTATTGTAATGTGACAACCTGCCTCTGATGTAGCATCATAATTTTCACAATAGATACTCAAGGAAGAAAGGCGAACATCGACTGAAAGTCTGCATACCCTCCCAGCAACACAGAAAACAGCACAGAAAGACTTAAAATGCCTTGCAGGAAGATAACAAAGCTGTTAACCTTAGCAAGCTGCTCTTTTATGTCCATGCACTGAGTGCTAAATCAGAGAGGAATGGCGGGTGGACGGTAAAATGTCAGGTTTTAAATGCTGTAGCCTAAGGTTGTAAACGGAGAGTCGGACACTTACTTCAGCATGGTCAGGAACGCTGCCGGCTCCACGTCCGGAATACGGATCTCGTCCTGGTCCTCGGCGAGCTCTCCATAGAACATGGCGTGGAACACCGAACTTCCTACAGCCAGGACGTACTGGAGGGAGAATATTCAATGATTGATCACATTAAAACACCATTATTGTCTCTCAGCATCTAATACCTGCAGTGTGTATGGAATTACTGTTACTGTATATATACATGTTATACACCTTCTGAAACTCATAGATGTAAATGCCTGATATTAACCTCCTTTAAACATGTTTTCCCTTGCAGTCCCTCCCCTGCCGCATTCCTCACCTGCACTTCAAGGAGCTACAGGTGTGGCTTGTTGAGGTGGAGGTGAGGGCGGTTATTTAAGGGTTGGCTGTGCTAGTATGCATTGCAGCAGCATTCTGAATTTTAGCCCTGTCTTGTTGTGCCACTGCTCCCCTGATTTGTTGGTAGTGTTGTTTATTATTTTTTTTTTCTAGTTTATTAAAAATCTTTATATTTTTACTCAGCCTGTGCGTGTGGGTCCCTTCTCCAGCTTTTGTGTACATGGTCCCAGTGCCCGCCGGATTGCAGGTTGCATCCGGCGGGACTAAACTATGACAAAACATGCCTATACAAACACATACATTCAGCATACTGACTGACTGGTGGATAGGTAGACTGACATGCAGAAAGACAAGAATACACAAAATTTCAGAGGTCCATGTCATTCTTTTAAACGGCTTTTTAAGGGTCTGGTCCGAAAAATTAAACGCTGCTGAGCTGGTTTCGCAGAATCAGTGTAAAAACTAGAACCTTTAGCTTCCTAAAACACACTGAGCTGAAATCATCCAAATCTTGTCCGCTTCTCATGGGTGATACTGAGCCCAGTTTTATTTCCCCTCTACATCTGTCTATTCCCCAAAAGGTCATCTAGCCAGAAAATCGGCATCAGTGCACAGTATTACAGACACAATAATGTTCCCTTGCGGAGTTTTTTATCTTCTCAGCCTCTTAGTTGGCCGAAGTCCCATTTGATGGCAGGGCCTTCTCTCAAATAATATATCAGACGCACAAAAGAAGAAAAACATTCAGTTTTTTAATGCAGGAAGTGGTTCAAGCCAGTTTCAAAATGAATCCAGAATACAAACAACTCATTGAGGATCAACTGCCAAGCCATACAATAGGCTTTTTTTTTTTTTTGTTTTTACAAATTATAAAGATGACTTTCTCTAAAATAGAAAATTGGCCTTCATAAAATTTCTGACCGCAACTGCTGACAGTGCTGACAGGGAATAATTACCCACTTGAGCAGTTAATTAAACAGGATAAATTAAATTAATAAATGTGACCTTTAAAATTTGTTTGCAAGCTGCTGGTAAAACTAAGGAGGTTAAACAAGGTGTTGCTCGTTGTTGACTGACAGCAGTGACAATATCCTGTCAGAAAAAGGCTGAACAATCTCATCAGTTTGAGTACAGTAAGATTGGATTTTAGACACTGGGGGAAATGTAAAACGGGCCTGAGGGAGGGGGTGGTCAGGGATAAGCAAAGTCCTGAACTGAAATGACCACAATGCATTGCAAGGTCGGCGCGAAAAGGAGCTACAGGCATCCTTGGGTAGCTCATAATTTGTCACTCATAAGGCAAATTTGTATTGCAGTAGCAGGAAGCATTCAGCCAATCAGCCAGCCTGGGGCTGTATGAGGTCACATGACATTCTAGAAGACAAATAACACTTCAGATCCTATAAAACTACATCCCTGCGCTGCCTAGCCTCTCGGAAGGTGAATAATGACGCATCTATGAGATCTCTAAGCTTTATGCTGGAAGTGAAACTCTCCAGGCTTTATTGACACACAAAGTATATGAAGTACAGTCTACAGTTACAAACTGTGAAAAGAGCTTACATTTGTGCCTGATACAAATAATGCATAAGTTAATATTCCACAATTAAAGCTGAAAGTTTCATATTCATTATATACTTCATTTATCATGTTTAAAATTTGTGCCACTAATACTTACAGGCTTTCCTGTTTGTGCTGTTATTCATGCATTACTGCCCCTGGAAGGTCAAAACGGAGCAAATTTTTCTAGTCAGGCTCCACCCAAGCTAAACTGCTTTCTGTTCTTCAGCCACTGTGAGAGGGGTAATAATCAAGGTTTCTCTTGAAAGGTGACACTCAGGAGATTGCTCTCCAATTGTAGAAATTACCGGTATTACCCGAATTGAGTAACAACACTGGAAATGTTTTTGTCTGGAGGAAAAAGATTTTGTTTTCCTCTGGGCCTGTGGCACCTTGACCGAGCCTCATCAGCCTAGAAAAATAATGAAGCCACAGCCAGATGCCGAACCAACTGCAGGATCAAATATAATGATACTGCTGCCAAAATTGATTGTTTTACGGATGTTTCCTAGCTCTGTGCAAACTTTCTAGCCTTCCTCATCACAGTTACATTTGGTTTTAACACAGTTTTACAACTTCCTTTTTCCTGCTCTTCCCCCCCCATCTGCAGCTGAATTTTCACCACAACGTACTCTTCAGATTCTCAGCACTAGTGTTTGATTGTAAATGCACAGTAAAGTAGCTTCCAAAACGTCTTTGCTTTGCTGAGAAAACCTCTTTTGTCAGAAACCATTCAATCTATTCATTCTTGTAAAATGTAATCGCTTGGCCACAATACACATCTGTTCTTTGGAGGTTCAAGACCATTGGCAGTCTGTGTACACAAAAAAGTTGACTTGTCCAATATCCAAAGCTGTGAGAAAGTATTTGCCCCATTGCCAATTTCTTCAATTTTTGTATACTTTTTTGCAAGTTTCATGTCATCAAATTAATTTTAATATTAGACAAAGATAGTTGGAGTAAACACAAAATGTCTTTAAATGATGATTTCATTTATTTATAGAAAAAGCTATCCAACCCTACCTGGCCCGATGTAGAAAAATAATTGTCCCCTTAGTTACTAAATCAACAAATTAAACAAAGTTAATTGATAATTGGGTTCAATTTCACCTCCCACCCCGGGCATGATCATTGCCGACCCAATTGAGTCTAAACATCATTTAACCCATTAAGACCTGATGCGACGTCTGCGTCGCACTCGCTTTAAAAACGGAAGGGACATGAATATCATATATATATATATATATATATATATATATATATATATATATATATATATATATATTTTTATGAAATGTGAATGAAGTGCATCATGAGGTGCCCTAGGTCTTATTGGGTTAAATAGAGCATGTCTGGCAATGTGAAGTGAGCAAAAAGCAACCCTTGAAATGAAAAAATCTAAAAAAAAAAATTCAAGAACACTTGATAAAGTTTTTGACATCTATCAGTCCAGAAAGGGTTAACAAAACAATTTTTAAGGCTCTGGACCTCCAGTGAATCACAGCGAGAGCCATTATCTACAAATGGAGAAAACTTGGAACAGTGGTGAACCTTCCCAGGAGAGGACAGCCTTTCAAAAACTCCTCCAAGTGCACCTCAAAGACTCATCCAGGACAAAAAAGCCTAGGTTAACATCTAAAGAACTTCAGTCCTCACTTGCCTCAGTAAAGGTGAGTGTTAATGCTCCCACACTGAAAAAGAGCCTGGGCAAGAATGGCATCCATGGGAGACCAGCAAGGCAAAAACCACTGATGATCAAGAAGAACACAAAGATTCATCTCACAGTTGCCAAAAAACATCTTGATGACCCCCGTGACTTTTGGGATAATATTCTGAGGACTAGTTCATCAAAAATTGAACTTTTTGAAAGACATGGGCCCCTTACTTCTGACCTAAAGTTAACACAGAATTACACAATGAGAACATCACACCAAAAATCAAAATGGTGGTGGTTGTGTGCTGGACTGGGACTGTTTAGCTGCTGTAGGACCTAGGCCACTCACCATAATTGATGGAACCATGAATGCTGCTCTCTACCAGAAAATCTCAAAGGAGAATATCCAACCATCAGTTAGAGATCTAAAGCTCAAGCACAGTTGGCTTGCCTTGTATTAAAATTAGTTGGATGTTCGGCAACATGTGAATACGACAAATAAGCAAAAATAGAAGAAATCGAGAGGGGGCAGATTCTTTTTCACAGCACTGTATTTGGTGAGGGCTGATTGGCTAAAACACTCAATATTCAGTGAGATCATACAATTGCCAGTGGGAGGGCTTATGTGGCCCTGTACAATCTGTGGCCCTACATTCATTTGTAAAAAAATGTTTATCATGGTGAAATTCACCAACATACACATCTACCGTCTCTGTGTCAAAGCAGTGTTGGTGATTTTTGCCCAAGCTTACTTACTTTGCAGATTAAAAACTGCTGGACCTCTACTGATGTAAGATCAACAATACTATCAATATCAACATATTTTGACTGATCTGTACAATGCTGTATACTTAAACCTGTGGGACTGCACAGCTAGGCTAAAGGTTGTCATGAAACAATTGAAAATTCTATTTTTCCTGTAGTATTTGCATCAAAAAATGGCCAGTGTTAGAATGTTGAGCCTTCACACTTTTGAATGAAGTTTAACTCCAACGCAGCACATGTTATAAAGATACAGTTATTTCTAGCGACTTGCCCTTGGGCAGGACCGCAATAAAAAGCTAAAAAGAAAAAAAGGTTACCATCAGAAATTTATCTTCAAGAAATTCACCGTACTTAGTTTGAATTTATTTTATTTGCGCCTCTTAACTCCTGAACCTAATAAATGGGTCTTGTGAAATTTGGCTGGCAGAAAGCCATGAGGCTAGCGATCATGTTCACATAATCTCAGCAGGCGAAACTTTCAGAAGAGGACCAGTCTGCTGCCGTCCATCTGTTCCATGTACTGTTTATTTTATTCTGTCATCGCCCCAGTTTGTGAGGGCGACTGCAGAGCAAAGATGAGAGGAGAGGAAAGGGGGACAACGGGTTTTCCTACTTTGTGTCCAGGCAACCGTCGCGTTCCCCCAGGTGACCCAACGACGAAGTGAACGTCTGCCATCAGCTCATTGTTAAACATAACGGCATTCCTGCAACAGCAGAAACATTCAACACTTCAGCACCACACACAGAGGTCAGAGGTCATGCACAGACTCGGTCGATATTAGTGTTCAGATGATGACATCACACATCATTACTACCTGATTCAAAAAAGAAATGTTATCTCAAACAGCAAAAATATGATACTTCTAATAAATAAATACCTTCATAATACTGTTTGGTTAAAGCATTTCTTCTTATGGGAGGCATGGGGCGGTTTGGGTCTTTATCCATCAACTGACAGCAGTGACAGTATAGCAAGAGCTTCCGGAAAACTCCCTCATCTTATCCCTTCAACTCAATACAGCTCTGATGCTCGCACTGACACTGCCTTTTTGGCTACAAAGACCATTCACTCTTTCACAAGCCGTCTTTTTAATCAGTCGCTTTACTTCGGCATGTAATCCGATAAAATAACAAACAAGGGGGCAGCGAGACGAACAAGCTATTCACTCACGGGTCAGCTTCCTCATCCATAACATCCACCATCGCTGTAAACCGCCTGCAATATCCTGATGTCTGAGAGTCCTATAACAACTTACAAGCTGTTATATTCTCTATTATGGACTCGCAGAGGATTTGCAAGGACAACAAATATACTGACCAGCATTGAAAATGCATCACCCTAATTTCAAGGCCAAAATACATATCATGGATTTTTGGGATGTGTAATTGTTATCAAAGTGTTTTATGCCTCCTGAGAAGATGGCAAAACGCAAACTTAGGTCTTTGGGGATTTTTGGTGCCATTTCAGGCTAAAAAGGCTAAGATCAAGATTTTTGTCACTAGGGCAAAATACAATGATGTCTTTCTGGATCTGTTCACAAAATCTGGTCTTTCAAAAAGTTGGCAAGGCAAAAGCCACCCTAAGTCAGTTGATAAACATCACCATTAGATGGCTAATGAGGCGAGAACTTGATAAAAATGAGTAAAAACACGCCCTTAGAATGCTGCGAGTGCGTACACGCGTCTGTGCTCTTGCTACGCGGCAGCATTGTCTTTATTTAATCACTGGGACAATTGACCCAAAGTTTGGGAGCATCTGTCTAATGCCTGACTGTCCACAGTTTGCCAGTTTCCTGTAAATAAAAGAAACAAGATCATTCAAATTGACTTGAACGGCTCACCAAGGTGATGTCCAAAGGGTCGAGTGTCCGAATTCACAGTCACAAGTTGCCTAACAGCTGCATCAGTGGCGTGTTAAACCCCCACTTGAGCCCATTTTCACCAAAGACACCACTGCAGTACTGTTTAAAGCAAGGGTTACTCCAGACTAGAGGCAGGAAATCTAAACCTAAATCGTTTGGTCTGTGTCCAGCTTGATCATTAGAAACATCAATCTAATTTTGTTTATTGCAACACTTGCATATCATAAAAATATATAATTTGTATCTTGGCCTTGAAATTAAGGTGGAGCATTTTCAGTGCTGATCAGAATATTATTTCTTTTAAAAATGAATACGAACTGTACATGTTGGAACTGAATTCACACACTTTCCCCATGCTGTCATGGGGCTTTTACTGGAAGGAGAGAATATATCTGTGCAGAGCTCTCCCTCTATCCCTCACATAGCCCAGCTGAGTTGACACTGTCAGAGGGTTGATGGATAGCCTCCCAGTTCGGGACAGAGAGGTCAACCAAACTGACTATGGGAAGCCCCTGACACCTCCATCCCAGTGCAGAGCTCTAAACTCTGGATCAGGTGGGACACGCCTCCATAAATCCTCGAGTGCGCTGAGGGCAGCATCCAGAATATGGGAGGAGCAACCTGATTAAAAGGCGGATAAAGAGCAGAACTCTATTACAAGCCCAGTCACGAGCACAACTCGATTACAAGCTCGATAAAGAGCGCGACTTGATTACACGCCTGACAAACGGCATGACATGACTCCATAACAAGTTCAATGAACAGCAGAACTCGATTACAGCCTCGATAGGCACATGACTCATTGACAAACTCAATGAAGATCACAACTGGATTACAAACTTGATAAAGAGCACATGTTGATACGACCTGATAAAGAGCAAGACTCGCTTACACGCTACAATAAGTATCTAACCCACGGTCCACAAGTGGGTTAGATACATCAGTGAACAGTGACCTCGTCAAATAAACTTTTAATGATGAAAACAAGCTCTATGAAGAGCAGGACTTGATCACAAGCCTAATACTGTAAAGCACGACTCCATTACCACACAAGTGGTTCCGGCAAAGAAATGAAAAGTGATTGACGGCATAAATGACTCCCCGCAACAGACAGCTGAATCACTCAAATCGTAAATCACATTCTAATTCGCTCTGTGTATTCGCTCCACCTCCAAACTTAGCCAGCCTAACTTGAAACTGGAGGGAGTCCTGGATTAACTTCAGGACCAGAACAGAATTTTGGACGGAAAACAGCTCCCCCCTCCCGCCTACCTCTCTCGAATGGTTGAGTAACACCCTTGCCAGTTGCTATTCTGGACGGTGTTGTTATTGTTAAGGTTCTGCTGGTACTGCTGGACCGTGGTGGTCGTAGACGGCTTCTTGGAGGGGAAAATCTCTGCGGCCATCTTCTTCTTCTTCTTGGTTTTGAGAGTTATGATCTCGTAGCAGACAGGGGGCAGTTTGGAACTCGTGGGGCTGCCCTTTTTGGCCCCTTTACTTGACCTGCCCTTCACAGACTCCGGAAGCATCAAGAAAAAAGTGAGACATTTCATGTTCCGTCCCTTGGCATCCACCATGAGTGAGTTTACCTGCCGAGCAGTGAAGGAGCCAGCCGAGAACACATTCGCAAAGTGACCAGGAAAAAACGAGGCGTCCCTCTACTGGGAAATCCAGGGCGGGAGGGGGGATGAGAGGAAGGGATGAAGAGTTTAGCACAGCTGCTTAAGTCCCCTTAGAATATCACCTTTCTGTGAGTGAACAAGATTCTGCTTTTTAAAACGACACTTTCTCTCTACCTCCTTCTCCCTGCCGATGTCGTCCGCCCGCTGGAGGAGTCGATGCGCTGGATGTCAGCGAAGGACGATGTTTTGTTCTTTTTTAAGTTTGATCCAGAGCTTGATATTTGATTTGAGTCTCCATCATTGTAGGAGCAGTTACTTGGTTGTTTGTTCCAACGAATGCCTGCTCCGTCTTCTCTCTCTCTCTCTCTCTCTGTCTCTCCCTCTCTCTCTCGTTCTGTCTCTCTCCCTCGCTCTCTCACTCTCGCTGGCTTGACAGACCTAGATTTAGCGCTGCTGCAGTGCCGCTCGCTGCCCGGGTTTAGCTCAAGTGTAGGGTTGCTGAGCACTATGCTGGGCTGTTTTGCTGACTACAGGAGTTGAATGGATGAGCCGACCAACCCCCCCCCTGCAAAGAGAGCCAAGCATCCAGAGGAGCTCAGCCAATAGCGGGAAGCAGGGAGCATGATTGGCTGCGGAAAACCCTCTGTGGCACCTACTAGAATATGCAAATCTTCTCAATTAAAGTGACAGTCACCCCTCCCCCCTACACTGCAATGATAATATATTTACTGGAGATTCATTTTAGCTATGCATTCCTGCTTTCCTGGGAACCTAAGATAAATTTAAACATTTTCTGACATATAATAAAAATGCAAATTCCAGTACATGAATTTTGTTTTATTTATGCACCCGCTTTGTGATCATATGACCATATAAAAATGCAGGAAAGTGTATTCTAAAGTCAAAATTCAAAGCTTGAAAGCATATTATAAATGTTTAATAGTCATATTAAGGGAAATGTGCAAGATTCATAGAGGGGTTTGTTCAATAGTAATGTTGATGCCAATTTTCATCCTTGATGTAAACCTGAAAAGGCTTTCATGTCTCTGTAAGTGCTAAATGCGAGTATTATATGCATAAATATACGGGAAGTTACAGATTTAGCCAATACGCCAATCCTTCAAGATGCAACTTGACAAAAATTCAGTGAATGATGAGATTTTTATAAATGCGGTCGTGTTCCAGTCCTGGACGTTCTATTCCGGCAGTATTACATCCAGGTAGCACCTGAAGACGTAATAAGGTCCCACAGACCCAGTAATCAACATACAAATCCGCATTTTTTAGTGTAATAATCCCGCCCATTTGATAAATTCTCGACATACGTAGTGCCAGTTGTCAACCACAACAAACCTAACATATCCCCAAAAGTGTATTAGCTTGGTTATAGGCTTATGTGCGTGAAAATATTGGGTTTATTGAATTAAAAGTCGCAGGTTTGTATTACGTTTGTCGTTTATTGAGGGTGTAAAAATATATAACTACAGAAACTTTTTTTTTTTCCACCCACAATTGCACGCCAGGAGATTACTCGATCAGGCAGCAACCGATCATGCATCGTTCATCGTTATCAATACGTTGATAAGTGAAAACAAAACCGCTTCACTTGCTAATTAAAATGTATGGTTAAGGGCGCGAACCAACCACATTTCCTTTGCCTTAACGCATTAACTAGATTCTGCTTAAACGGACCTATAATAATAATAATAATAATAATAATAACAACAAAGATTCGCTCGTCATGCGAAATGACAAATTGGCAGAGACGTTACGTAGCGATTATACAACTCGTCCAGCAAACTTTATTTAGTTTTACATGAGACAGGCTCCCTCTGTTGTTCGAAAGAAGGACGAGATGCATGAAGTTTTCCGAGAGGAAAGCTGTCAGAATGCAATAATTGCCCTATAGGAACTATAATTGCCTGAGACGGAGAAATCGGAATCTGGTTGGCTTGGCTCTCTCTCTCTCTCTCTCTCTCTCTCTCTCTCTCTCTCTCTCACCAGTTCCCATCATTCTCGTCATCCTTCAGCACCATGGCTAGCGGCTGCAAGAGAGCGAAAATGTCTGCCTCTGCAGAAGCGAGGCCACCAATTATCCAATAACTGAAAGCGTGGACCGTGGAAATTCCTTACAAGGCCCATCTCACTCACCTCACACTTATCTGGGAAACTGCTCCACATTTTAAACCGGACTTGGTTACGTAGAATAGCATTATGCATAATAAAACACGATAATGAAGTAATCAAGATTTAAATCGGTGTATCTGATTGATTTAGCTTTACAGGAGTCATACTTACACTGAATAGCGTAGGCTACAACATTGCCTCATTCCTGAATTGTGTATTGCATTATTTGTCATGATTTTAAAGATGCAAAGGGCTAACTTATTTGAGTGACAATGCTAAATTATGCAATAGCATCTAATCCAGAGGTGGGCAACGAGGGCCGTGTCTGCTCCTGGTTTTCACACCAACTTCTGGCCTGTAATGAGTTAATTGTCTTAATTAGCCGAACCATTCGTGAAATCTGACATTTCTGCTGCGTTTCTTTAAATAATCATGAATGACCACAAAAGACAGTTCTTGCCTCGCCTGAATGAAACATTTTACTTTGGTCTAATCTCTGCACAAATCTGTGTTTTTTGTACATCCAATTAGCTCAATTAATCTGGTAATTGATAGAAATAAAACCCTGCGTACACACCAGCCCTCCAGGACTGGAATTACCCACCCCTGCTCTAATCAATTCAGGTTTAACTCAGAATAGACTAAACTGACAGCATATAACACTACCTGTTATAAATGATTTCTTTTGACTGCCTGAGAACATGATTTCTTTTCGTCAATCTTATTGCATGACGCATAAAAACACCTAGCTGCTGAAAGTGAACCTGGGCATTATGTAGCCTGTATGTTTAGATTCTGTATATCAATGTCCCAATGTTATTTTGTTTAAATAATGTTCTTGTGTCCATTAGTTATGTTCACCATGAATCCGCATTCTGCTGTCTCCACAGCTGTGGGCTATAACACAAAATAGACTGAGGCTGCAGTTGTGTTTTGTTACTTTGCTGGGGAATGAGTAGTATTCCTTGATTCACTCCCAAATTCACTCCTCTCTGGCCCGTTCAGTATCCTTAACAAGACACTCTGCTCCAATCCATCCTCCACCAAGAAATAAAATCATATTAATGAACAACACGGGAAGCCGTTGCACTTCAGAACATAAAATTGAGGCCTTGGCTATATCCTGCATGGGGAAAAACTCATTATTTGCGGCCAGCTAGCGGAAGTATTCCCTTGGCAACGTAGCTAACACTTAAAAATCTGCGAGACCGTTTGTGGTGGGTAACCGGAACCAGTGGCCCAAACATTTTCCATTGAAACCCACTCTGTTTTGTGTACACCATGAAACATACTTACGGGAGTTATTTTTCTTCATAATTGCTTTAAGCTCAACAAACATTTCCACCCCCTTTTCATCTGTAGTTTGGCTCAAGAATAAATATATAGAAATGCTCTACACTTAATATGGTTTTAAATTCACATCAGGAGTATTAGGCATAATTCTGCGATTAAAACTGGCTTCAAGCTAAAACACCCTTGACAGTGTGAATTATCATGTGTGGGTGGGGCACAGCTAATATTTATTCCATGTGAATTTTTCACTAAGCAGATGGTGCACAATTAGCCTCTGAATCAAAGCAGCATGACCCGGGAACAAAATGGTTGCTCTCATTACACTAACGATGAGGAAGACAAGCCAATCAATCATCTGAAATCACACTGTTTTCTCGTTGACCTCGTCATGTGACCTCCTCTGCGGAACCAGAGCAGCCTCATTTCCTAAACGTTTAACAGTTTTGCCCTGAAGAGTTTCAAAAATGTCGATGGATTCACTCTATAACTAAACATGTAGTAAAACCACACAGTGGTATAGTGGTTAGTGCTGCCGCCTCAAAGCAAGACGGTCATGGGTTCGAATCCGGCCTAGTCCAAAGCCATGCACATCAGGCTAATTGGAGACACTTAAATCGCCCATATGTATGAGAGATTGTGTGAATGGTGTGTGCGCCCTGCGATGGATTGGTGAGCCTCCCAGGGTGCGTCCCTGCCTTTCGCCCATAGTCAGCTGGGATAGGCTCCAGCTCCCCCTGAACCCTAGTGAGGAAAAACAGTATAGATAATGGATGGATGGAATGAACATACCGCATCATTAATGCTCTCTATGCTGTTGGGTGTATAAATATCAAACATATGGGACACAAGAGTTTACCCATGACATTTTAATAAAGACGGAGTGTGGGAGACATGGAAATAAATCACATGTAGACGTCATTTCAGTGAGGCTGAGTCAGCTGTTTTTGAGATGCAGTCGTTCAGAATATAGGCTGCATTTCCACTAATTAAAAATATTCTGGCATGAAAATGTTTAGATGTACTCTCGGTGGCCTCTTAAAAAGCTCACCCTTGAGAGCTGCCGGATAGCTCACTCGGTAAAGCATCGCGTTGCGAAGCACAAGTGACTATCACAGCACGGGTTTGATCCCTGCCTCGTACCAAACGGCAGTGGTCGGCAGCTCTTTTCAGAGTAGCGCACAATTGGCCAATGCGCTACAGGGATGCAAATTGGGAAGGGTCTGCCGAGATAGGATATTGTAAATAAGAAGTTCTCAGGCGCCTCCTGTTGGCCAGACGGGTGCTCGTCAGGAAGATTCTAAGCTTGTTCATGTTCGGGTATCCTCCGCCCTTGTTCTGGGCTTGCGAGGTTTCGACTAATGAGTGTATAAGAAGCGGTGGCGACGGGCGCGTGCTTCGGAGGAGAGCCGCTAGCTGTCTCACTCTCCTGAGTTGCCAATAGGGGGCCGCATATGCAAAAAAGCCTTGTACATAGTTCCCCAATTGGACATTCCAGATTTGGGTGGGATTGGAGCTGCCAAAAAAAAAAAGCTCACCTGTACACCTGCTTGTCAATGAAAATGTCCAATCAGCGAATCATCGTATTGCAACAACTTCTTGAATAAAAGCATGCAAACATAGTCAAGATTTTCAGTTGTTGTTCTGACCAGTTGTTGGGGATAAATGAGGTCTAAGTGACTGACGGCGAAATGATGGTTGGTGCCAGACGAGGTGGTTTGGGTACCTCAGAAACTGCTGATTTCCTGGGATGTTTGCTCATAACATGTTAGCTCATAGAGTTCACAGAGAATGGTGCGGCGGGGGAAAAAAAATCCAGTGAGTAGCAGTTCTGTGGGTGAGTATGACTCTTGTTATTGAGAGAGGCGAATTGTCATACAACTTCAAGCAGACAGGAAGTTGATAGTAACTCAAATAAGAACAGTTTACAACAGTGCTCTGCCGAAGAACATCTCTAAACGGGCTTCAGCAGCAGAAGACCACAGCAGATTTCAGACCAGCCAAGAACAAGAAATCAAGGCTATTTTGGGCAAAAGCTCACCAAAACTGGGCAGCAGAAGACAGTAAAAAATGTCCTGGTCTGACATATCTTGATTTCTGTGGTGACATTTAAATGGTAGGCCTAAGGCCATAATTTGGCAAAGAAAACATGAATCGAAGGACTAAAGTTGCTCTTTTATCAATGGCTCAGCCTAGTGACGTGGGTGTAAAGGTGAGGGCAATATTTTTTGGCACATTCTGTATTAGGTCTCTTAATACCAACTGAGCCTCATTTAAATAACACAGTCTACCTGCGTATTATTGCTAACCATGCATCCCTTTGTGTACACAGTCTAACCATCTTCTAATTGCTACTTCCAGCCACAAAGCGCACATCTTCTCTAGCTGTTGCACAGACATGACAAAAACCTGGCAGTATCACGGGGTGGCGCAGTGGGCAGCAGTGCTTTGAATCCAGCCTGGAGCCTCTCTGTCCACAGTTTGCCTGATCTTCCTGTATTCACATAGGTTTCCAAAGACATGCATACCAGGCTAATTGGAGAGTGTAAATTTCCCATTTTTATAAATGAATGGTATGCGTTTTGATTGCTACATAGCTTAGAAAAGTGTAGCGAGTGACATGAGATAGCTGAAAAATTCCTGAAAGTGTCACTAAGAAACAAAAAAAAAAACCAAAAAACTTTGATACAGCACATTTGGAAATTCAAACTGTTCGACTGAATTAGAAAGGTGTATTTAATAAAGTCATCACTGAGTGTCACTGAATAGTGAGAAAGGGATAAAAATTGTGGCTAAAGCTAAATTTCTATCTGATTTCCAACAACAGTGTTCATCTCCTGTGCACACTCTTTCTTACGAGAACAGTTTACTGACTCTGTATTCATCAAGGCCATATGTATGTAAGGTGCTTATAAAATGTCCTTTCTGAAGCTACAGGTCTATGTAAATATAAAATCAAAAAGAGCTATGACATACATGCTAGAATTTTTCCATTTTCAATGTGCCCTTCCAACTAACTAAGATCAAAAGAAAAAATTAAATAGCAAATTATCAGGCAAAATTGAAATGAAAATATATTTGTAATGATTTCAGTTGAAATAAAATGTATTATTAAGCTACAATACCATGGTTGTATAATTCAGTGCTCTCCCCGAGTAGTACTAAGAGGAGACATCTTTTGTACTGACTATTTTATAAATAAGTATCTATTAATTTTGCATATTAAGACCTTACAGTTTTATCCCTCCCTTCTTGGCATAAAAAGCCCCCTTTAAATTGCTGGTGGATCTTCTGCCTTCAGTCTATCCACAGGGTCCTTCTTGACCTTTGGGTTCCACTCAATTTTAGAAAATAAAGAGGATTTCTGTAAGTTGTAAAAGCTCCATATGACAAACTCCTCCGTTCGTGCTGGATGTCCACTGTCTGAATTAGCAATTTTGATCTTTACGTTTATAATATGGATGGGGAAATTTGAATGCTTATTTACCAAAATTGGTCCTTACAAATGTCACGACTTAATGGATTCCAGGGCTCTTGCGGTTTTAGTGAGAAATGTCAGCCTTCCGTCCCGTCATTCGTGGTGCTATTATTTATTTATTTGTTTACACTTGCCGTTTAAAGTGCGGACCGCAATGCAACAGACTGCCTCTTTGAAAGCGGTTTAAATATTAATTATTGTTTCAGTGGTGTCCTGGTGTGAAGTCAGGGGAGAATTTCGGCATATAAATTAACTACGCTAAAGTGATTCTTGGTTTCTCTTAAGTCTGAAAAAAAGTCATATTTAAGCAAGAGACTTTATTACATTTTTTCATTCATTTTTAAATAAAGCATAATGGCAGTTTGGTGAATAAGGGATGGGCTTGCTGATGTTAAATGTTCCTGAAAAAGCCTGAGGTTTGATGGTGAGCACTTCAAAGAACATGTGTCTGGGACTTATCCATCATTTCACAAACTATATCGACTGTACAGGAGTACAGTATGGCTATTCAGCCTAGAGTGATGGTGAATTGCTTCAATTGATTTTACAGGACTCTATAATGTGCATTAAATTAGTGCAATTTTTCAGACACCATTATGAAGATATACCTGCCTTTCTTTACGTCTGTTTTTACACAGTGAAATTAAATAGCATTTATACGGCTGTATTCAGCTTCAGTATATTCCTGCAGTGCATAGCAGTCAGACCCTATTTTTGGAACCGAACCAGTCTCCGTTTGGCCCAGAATAAGTATACTGTTTCATTTTGGTAAAAATATCGCTCTTGGCCTCTTCTCTCGAATGACATTGACTTGACCAATAACCAAAAAATAAATAAATAAATAAATAAATAAATAAATAAATAAATAGTAGAATTAATTTCTTCTCCTTCCTTCACAATAGCATTGCTCTCTGAAGAAGGGCTGAGGGTAATTTATGTTACAGTCAGTTGTTTGCACATTAAACACATTTACATAAGAGGCCTGACAGCAATTCCAGTCCATTTCATCTTGCTAATCACATCGGAAAAAATGTGCCGCCGCGCTACGCCGTGGCGTCTCACTGAGACCGTTTACGTTGCGCACGGAATGCGTGATGAAGCCTGTTCATCTTCTCCTGTGTGCAGAGCAGCCGTAACATCCCCCGTGTCCCCTGCAGCCGAAGAACACGCTTCTTAAATGTGCCGCAGGTCAGAACTGAGCGGCTCGGAGGTTCCAGAGGTGAAGCTGAAGTCTCAATCACGCCCACTCATCCGAATCGGCGGTCTCGAAATGCCTGAGGGACAAATCCTTCTCAAACCGAATCTCTGCCCATCTGTTTCCTCCCACAAGTCAGTCTTTTCCTGTCCTTTCTCTCTTCCTGTTAGCGGTGAGTAATGAATTAAATGGACATTATTGCTTTCTTATTTTACTCAATTTCCAGTAATTCAGCAAAACATACAGTTAACTGTGTTAGTATTGGGTCGGTGTTCGCTTTGGCTTGTGCTCCTGGGCAATAGATTTAAAATGAAAGGATGTTTATGAGGATGTAGTGCAGACTATCAGGTTTAATTTGAGGATATTTACATCCAAGTTTAGTTCTTGCTAACAAATTCTCTCTCTTTTTTAAATTTTTTACATAAGTGGGAGTAGTTCACAACAGTGCAACCCATGGGATCAGATCTTCCCCGGCGAGGCTGTGCTGCTGCCATTTTCAGTTCTTGTTTATTGGTCTGTTTCTGTTACCCTCTGTCAGAGTCTGAATCCTGTGTTTGTTATTTTCCCTGTATTTTGAATGCATATTCTGTATTTTCATCATTTTTCTGTGACCGTTGTTTATTTATTATTTTCCTTTGGTAATTATATGTATTATACGTCTTTACTTCCTCACTCCCGATCACTGCCATGTGCTTTTGTTTTCTCCCTCACTCACCCGCCCTCCCCATTCTGTTTAGTGATAGGTGCTCTCATGCCACGCCTCCATCGGTCCGCATCTCCGGAATTCTGAGGAACCGGCCTGCTCCCGCAATCCCCTCTAATCATGCTCACCTGTTTATAATTATCCCATTATCCTCTATCACCCTTTATAAGCTCGAGCTTCGCACCATTCCGGTACAAAGTCTCTTAAAATTCCTGCGTAACATAGGCTTTTGCCTCAGCGTTTCACATTTAAACGTATAACTTTATCATAGCAGACTATTCTTAGTCTAGCGCTCTATTTTGTATTGTTTGTGGGAATTGCTCCAGAACATCTCGCTGCATTGGTCCATCATTTCACTGCTTCCCACCTCCGGCATCAGGGAGAGTTATATAACCATTACTATATGAGAACAGTGCATGTTCACAAATTCATACCGTTTGGTCTTAGTGGTCTGTTTCCTGTTCTGTCTCTTGTTTCCAGTTTCCTTGTGTGTTTAGTCTCTGTTTATTTTCAGTCTCACATGTATTTGTTTGCCATTTTTCCTTTATGTATTCTGCCCCATGCTCCTTGTTTCTTGTCATTCTATATATTTGCACTTCCTTGTGTTGTCTTGTTTCTACCCTTTCACTGTGTTTCACGTCTTTCCCCATTTTTTGTGTGTTAATTAATTTTGTTAACCTCTGTGCTGTTGATGTCTGCTGTGTTGCAGTTTTTTTATTTACTCTGTCTGGTCCAGTGGGCTACCGAGTCTGTCCCCGTGCCAGTCTGATACCCAGTCTGTCCCTGTGCCAGTCAGAGACTCAGTCTGTCCCTGTGCCAGTCTGATACCCAGTCTGTCCCTGTGCCAGTCAGATACCCAGTCTGTGCCTGTGCCAGTCTGATACCCAGTCTGTCCCTGTGCCAGTCAGATACCCAGTCTGTCCCTGTGCCAGTCAGATACCCAGTCTGTCCCTGTGCCAGTCAGATACCCAGTCTGTCCCTGTGCCAGTCAGATACCCAGTCTGTCCCTGTGCCAGTCAGATACCCAGTCTGTCCCTGTGCCAGTCAGATACAGTCTGTCCCAGTCTGTCCCCTGTGCCAGTCAAATACCCAGTCTGTCCCTGTGCCAGTCAAATACCCAGTCTGTCCCTGTGCCAGTCAGATACCCAGTCTGTCCCTGTACCAGTCAGATACCCAGTCTGTCCCTGTGCCAGTCAGAGACCCAGTCTGTCCCTGTGCCAGATCCCAGATGTCCCAGTCTGTCCCTGTGCCAGTCAGATACCCAGTCTGTCCCTTGTGCGAGTCAGACACCCAGTCTGTCCCTGTGTCAGAGACCCAGTCTGTCCCGTGCCAGTCAGATAGCCAGTCTGTCCCGTGCCAGTCAGATACCAGTCTGTCCCTGTGCCAGTCAGATACCATCTGTCCCTGTGCCAGTCAGAGACCCAGTCTGTCCCTGTGCCAGTCAGATTCCCAGTCTGTCCCTGTGCCAGTCTGATGCCCAGTCTGTCCCTGTGCCAGTCTGATACCCAGTCTGTCCCTGTGCCAGTCTGACACCCAGTCTGTCCCTGTGCCAGTCTGATACCCAGTCTGTCCCTGTGCCAGTCTGATGCCCAGTCTGTCCCTGTGCCAGTCTGATGCCCAGTCTGTCCCTGTGCCAGTCTGATGCCCAGTCTGTCCCTGTGCCAGTCTGATGCCCAGTCTGTCCCTGTGCCAGTCTGCTACCGTGTGTGTTCCTGCACTACCAGTTTGGCCCTTCAACCTCTGATTACTATTACCCCTTCTGATTCTGTGCTGCAATCCTCCTACCCTATTAACAAACTCTACCCACCTGACTACATCTCTAGCTCCTGATTCGGTACCATAATCGCCCAATTACTGACCTCTGCCCATTTGTCCACGCCTCCTGTTTGTGTTTTTGATCTGCTGCCTGTGACAATAAAACCCGGTTGCGGTTTTATGGTCACAGTTTTGGTCACTCATAGTATATTGCCTGTCCTTTTCTTTTTGGTCTTTGACTGGCCTGTAAACCTATAAAAGTTAATTCAACCAGTTAAATGCTCATTGGATGAGTGCACTGTAATGCATTTAAGGCTAGTTAAACTTTGAAACAAAAATTCAACGACAACTTTAAAATGTCAGTTTACTCAACCTTAAGCGTTGTTTCCGCTCACAATTGGTCACAACAATAGGTAACTCTAAATTTCACTTTAGGAAACTTATTAACTTGTGTTCAATACCTAAAACTTGTCTTGATATGTGGAGTCAAAGAGAAGTAATATGTTCACATATCTTAATTGTGCTATCGTGCTTTACAGTGAAGAGCTTGGAGGCTTGAAATACTCGGAATGTGTAATGTATAAAACCCATCGGTTAGTGGATCCATCTCTCTCCATACACTAAACCTATAATGTCATGGCACTGGGACCATGTACCCAAAAGCATGGAAAGGACCCACTCGCACAGCCTGATACAAAAATAGACAAACATTTAATAAACATACTTTTAAAAATCACAAAACAGGGGAGCAGCAGCACAAAACAACAGGGCTCTAAAAACCAGAATGCAGCTGCAACTGCCAACTGGCAGTGCAGCTCTTAAATATCCTAACTTCACCTCCACTTCAACGAGCAACAGGTGTGGCTCGTTGAAGTGGAGGCAAAGACAGCCGGAGGGGGAGGGGCTGCAAGGCAGAACCCTTACGTATAATGGTCATGGCTTCAAATTAACTCCAGAAAATTCAAGGAAGTAAGGGGAAGTTCATATGCCTCGATTCCTCCATCATCACATCCTTCTCTCTCCTATTTTCCTTGAGCCTCTCAATAGGCAGAGCTTGGAATGAATAAGATGTGAGTTGAAGGAATCAAGGAGGTAAACATAAGCAATTAGAAAGCGCCCACTGAAAGAACCCGGCAGTGACCTTCTCTGGCCGTCCACATTGTGGATAGAGCAGTAGTGCTCTAAAATAACCCCAAACTGACTTGTGGAGTCAGCACCTAACTAAGGAGAGTAACTGAGGGTGACAGGGTAGGTAGGTTATATGAATGCTAATATGCTACCTCACCCTCTGCCATACACACCTGTGACTCGTGTAATAGCAGGACTGAAGCACAGGCTTGATAACCTTTGAGAGGAACTTCCTCTGGGGATGTTCGTCGAGGTGTTTGTGCACCCTTAGGTACCCTTTACCCCTCAACACTCCTAATCCCCCATACACAGTCTCGGCTGCTTCTCCTCGCGGTCGGCGACCCGGGAGGCAGATAGATGAGCACAGTGGGGCAGAAATGACAGGGTTTGTACAGCGACTGGGGACAGGGACATAATGAGAGTTCTTTGTTGGCAGAGGGAGGCAGCGCTTCCTTCCAGTGTAATAAAGCAGCGATGGAAAGCACTTCCAGCATAACGATAATGAGGCGTCTACTGATGTCTGTGACATTATTCATGGCATTTACAGAGTGGGAAGAAAATTATAAATAAGGAAAAGATTGAGGAGAATTGTTTTTAATCTCACTGCCTGCCCATTTTTTGATGCAGACTGCATTTCAAATGGCCTTTAACAAAGACAGCAATCGATTTTGAGCACTTTTCGGCTTTCCATGTTATTATTATTATTATTATTATTATTTAGCTTTAAAAAGAAATTACATGGCAATATCTGGCAGATGTAGGGTTTTGTTTTATGTTCTGGGTTTTCAACGAGCTTGGAGTAATTTGTATTAGTCTGCACACAAAAAAAAAAAAAAAATCATTACAAAGACTTTCTGAGAAGTAGTTATACTACTGTTAATGTAGCTAAAATGGAAGGAGTCTCTGTCCGTAAGGTATGTATGTCTGTCCTTTGATTTTCTCGACAACTGTTCATGTGATCGACTTCACACTCGGTGGGTGTATTGCTGAGGACTGGGGGAAGTGCAGTGTCGAGTGTGAAGTTTTTTGGCGGGGCCGTTCTCGAGAAATCAGCAAGCAGTAGCACCAGAGGCCAAACAACTGGCCTTTTCCATACAGGCACATTTTGAATGGGTGCGGCATTAGTTGACTAAAATGGAGGTTGCTGCTGTCCAGGGTGCTGAACTAGTAATGAAAGAAATGCTTGACTCTCCACATCTTCTGTCAGTCTGAGAATCACAAAGATACCCTGTTACCTCCGCCAAGGAGGTTATGTTTTAGTTGGCGTTTGTTTATTTGTTTGTCTGTTTGTTTGTTGGCAGAATTACTCAAAAGGTAATGAACGGATTTCGCTGAAATTTTCCAGAAGAGTCGGGGATGGTACAAGGAACAATCCGTTAAATATTGGTGGTGATCCGGATTGCAATCCTGATACAAGAATTTTTTTCAAGAATTCTTCATCATTGTGAAATTTTCAGCATTATTGTGCATTATATCATAAAAAAGGGCTATAAAGCATGCACAAAAAGTACAGCATCTCTTCTCCATTAAGTTCTGTCATGTATCAAAGTTTGGCCGGGATCCAATTAGAATTCCAGATCTGATGTTCCAGAATGCTGAAAAATATAAGGTTAATTAAATATACGCTGGTGTGCTGTAAAAAATAAAGCTAGAGACTTGCAACTAGCATCACCTTGTAGCTGAAGCTCTTCTGATTCAGTAAGCTGTCAGCAGCTTTGAGGTATCTATAGGCGTTATAGAGCTGAGCGTGAACTATTCAATGGCGTCAGGGACCCTATGGCTTGGTGGAGGTTTGCGCTCTCCGAGTGGCTCTAGTTTCCAGTGTGCATACATACAGTATATTCATATTTTATCATAATGAAGCATTGTCAATTAATACATGATATGCGTGAATGTGTTCAATTTCTAAAATACACTTTTTAAAGTTTACAGAATAAAATCCTCTTTAGTTTTTTTTAGGATCAACCAATTATTTTGACTAATCAGGAATATATTTTGAGAACTATAACCCACTATATAGCAATAATCCTAATTGTTTGCCAAATATAGCTTCTTTTTTTTTTGCAGAATGAAATGTAGTGTTTCTGTAATATAATGGAGATTCCATTCATCATTGTAAGGTGCAGAGAACTTTCATGGCTAAATAATCTGCCAAATGACCTGGTATTATTTTACACAATTATATCCTTTAAGACTCTGATTGTAATCAGAGTAATATAATGCTCTCAAGTGTAAGTGTTCCACAGCTCTCTGGCCCACATGCACACAAACAAACAAAGGCCACTTGCGGTGTGTGTATGTACTGTATGGGACTGTAGATCATAGTCACTGAAAATGCCAAAAAAAAAAAAAATACAATTGTTAGCTCAAAACTGCATTTAATGTTCGGTGGAGCTAAGAAAGTGATAAAACAACAGTATTGAAATGATAAAATCAATTTGAGGGCATGTTTCACGAGACACATTGAGACTGGGACTCTTCCAATTTCCCCTGTGAGCCCTTGGGCCAAACCTTGAGCCTTTCATTCTGGAAGTGGAAAATGTCAGGAGAAAATTGCACTTGTCCAATCAACAAGATGACCAATACCGGATCCATCTCCACCGGATGGATGCTACCTGTTATTTCCTGGAGCCACAAATAAATGTGCCGAGGGAGTTTGGTGCTTACTGAGTTGTCATATAGACTAAGGCTAGCCAATGAACCAGAGTGGTTCCTCCATCAGAGTCGGTGTGAATAACATCTCAACTCAAACTCGCAGCCTTAAGGTCATCCTGTGTGCAATTATAGACAGCCCGCACCCACAGGAGTTATGGGCCACAGTTGACACTGTCATGGTCATTATCCAGTCGTCCAACAACAGCCAATCACTGAACCAACATGTCAGCTACACATACACAATACAAAATGGCACATACAAAATGGCCGCCCACTGGGCCAGCCAGTGGGATTTCCACTGAGGGGCCTCTCTCAGATTCTGATGTAACTGTCTTCTGTTAACCCTTTGAGCGCTAAATACAAATAGTGTTGCTCAGTGATGTAAGACGTCAAATTCAAAGCTGTTGAAAACCTATCATGTGGCAACTTGTTTCAAAGAGCGCCTGCGGGGGAGCTCTTTTTAACAAGTTGCCACAAAATAGGTTTTCAAGAGCACAAGATAATTTGATTTATCATTTTTTGAAAATTTAATTCAGCGCTCTAAGGGTGAAATAGAAAGAGAGAGAACCAAACAAGTTCAAAAGGAGAAAACTTCATAATATCGAGTTATACCACCCCAGCTTTTAGAAATCAAAAATTGCAACAGCAGGCTTACAGATTAGAATTGGAGGAACAAGCCTCATTACATTTATATAAATCGGAAGTTACTGCGTATGCCAAACTATTCCATTCTTTTGCCACAGTCTGTTGACTGCGTTATCCATTTCAGGATATGGGTCATCCGTAATGTGATTAATTTTAATAAACACTCAAAAGGTCAAAACCAAATGACATTTTATTTTTGACAGCGCACAGCTGTTCTCTCCCCATACCAAACAACAAGGTGACACCGTGTGCACGTTTTCCAGTCTTTTCCCTTTAATGTCTATTGTTTGTTCTCAGCCAATTGACGTCTAGAGACTTTTACGTCAAAGATGACCTTCACTGTTAAATTTCACTTCAAATTTTTGATCAGAGAAAACAACTAAGACCTATGAGTTGGCAACTCCACCCTGCCTGTTTGGTGAAGGTGGGGGGGGTGATTATTATAAGTCATAAGGAGAATATTGGTGGCCTATAACCACAATTTGGGTATTTGGTAAGAAATCCACAAGGTCTGTGGTTCAAGTCCCAGTTTAGCGTTAAGGGTTGTGTGAGATCTGAGCAGCTGTTGGACTGTAAACCCCAGGGGAGTGGGGGGTTGGACCCCTGCAATCAATGAAGACTTCTAGGATAAAAAGCATCAGCTCACACTGGTCATGTGATGTGACTTTTTTCTTATACGTTTGCATTCGATCTACAATTATACAATCCAAGTGTTTCAGAACGACATTTTAAGTTCACTGTTGCAAGTCTACCAGCATAGTAAGCATCAAGCAAACTAAAAAAAATTGTGAATTAATCCAAAATAATGACATTTTTAAAAATCAGTTCATTTGAGAAAAGCCTCAAAAAAAAGGAGTTTGATTTTCCCTTGTGGTCACATTAGTATGTCCTCCAACGAGGTGTGTGCCCAGATCTGCTACAGCCTCGTGCATCTCTTCTGTACTTCAAACAGAATGTGCTCCCAACTGCATAGCCTGCTAAAGATTAGAACATTGTCTCTAAGAGCCCAATTCATACTTACTTAAATTTCATTTTCTTATCGATGGGCCAGGCACATATCTGGGCTTTTATAATCCTTGGTGTAAAATAGTACTGACAGCATATTCAGGAGTTCAAATGAGAACAAAGTAAAAGTAAAATGTTTTCAGACTGAGGAATGTAAGATTTAGGGCAGCCACAGATAAGCAGTAATCACTTTTCCTTTCACTTGTGCAGGTGGTTTACCGGTCGGCCTGATAGACTATACTCTGGCACCTCATTGCACTGGCACTGAAATCACTCTTTTGTTTGATGTCAGGGTCCTCAAAAAGTGAGGACACACAGTAGCTGAGCATTGTCCTGGATGGAAAGATAAAATGTCCCACGGGACTTTGGAGACCATGGGATTATTTCAGTCCTGAGTCAGCACGGTTACAAGCGAGAGTAAACAGCACACAGCTTCCAAAAATCACTTTTGGGTAGTATGGGTTTATCCGTCAAGTCCAAACTCGGACAGAAGTTAAACGGAAGCCCACAAAATTTGAGAGAGAATAATGTTGGACTGCAGTAGTAGACTTCTCACACACTGGGATACTGCAGTCCGGATCCATCCACACTCACAGTGAATTATTGTGAAGTACAATAAAAATTAGAATAAGCACCAATATGTTGCCAATTAATGATTACTTTTAGGTTTTTTCTCCTTTACACCCTCTGCTTTTTCAAACCTGTCACTTGCTAAGAAACCTTAGCTCCAAAAAAGTTGGGGCGGTATGGAAATGCACATAGACAAAGAAAACACTCATTTCTAAATGTATATTGATTTGCAAATTAGATATGTGAAGACAAGAAATTGAATGCTTTGTCTGGTCAACTTTGTTTTATTTGTAAATAGACGTCCATTCCTGCCATTCAATCCTGCAATGCAATAAAAAAATGGGACTGGGGAAATTTAGGCATAGTAATGGGGTAAAAAATTTGAATGCTGATGTAATTTGAAACAATGATGTCAGCAGGTGATTGTAGTCATGAGTTGGAACAAAAGCAGCATTCAGGATGGGCGTAGTGCTTCAGGAGCAAAGGCGAACCAAAAATTGCCAATTTGCCCACAAATACGTGAGAAAATTAGAGGGCACTCGCTATATTGCATACCTCCGCCATGCCGTATATCTGTTCTTTTGGTTACAAAATATGTTCCAGATCACTTCCAAAATTAAATCAACTCTTTCTTGGACTACTACCTATCATCCTACCAAATTTAGTGCCAATTCGTTCATAACCTTCTGAGTTATCCTGTTAACAGACAAACAAACAAATAAAATGAAAGGTCATTCTTAGAATGACGATTTGCCAAAATCTAAATTTAAAAAGGTGAAAAGATATGTCATATTGTCTAAAGAACAGAATAAAAAAATTTATTTTGACAAAAACTGAAAAAAATTCTGTCATGTTGTGACGACATTTTCATATACTTGCTTCAGAGTGACATCACTGTGACCCCTAACCTCTTGAACTGCAGTGCGTTGACAAAAAGAATGCCATTAGTTTCAAGTCTCTAGCTTCATTAGACACAAAGCTTTGGATCAAAATTGTTTTCGACCTTTTGTGTGACCATAACCTCGACCTTTGACATAGAAAATTAAAGAAGTATAGGTCTGTGGCGAGTAACCTATGCAAACATGTCTCCAAGTTTTGTTGAGATTGGTGGAGAATAAATGGCAAAAGCTTGCATAACTAACAAACTGACAGACAAACGGACGCCTTACGCAACTGACTGATATAGTTGCCGATTTCCTTGTTCCATACTTTGCACCCCTTGTATCGTATATACCTCCTCCTTTGAGCTTGAAAGTTGCTGGAGTGTAATTTGCTGTTGTGTGCTCAGAACCTGTCAGTATTTACAAACACAACCCTTCTTCTTTTGAAAAGAAAATGTAACCTTAAATGATAGTAATTTACTGAAACTTCCTTCCCTCTTCAGTCAATAACAACGAGCTTCAAAGCCTCTCTCGAGGTCCAGGATTGGGACTGCATTCTTGTTAATCCTGTCCCAGTCTGCCTCCTCTGTCCAGTTTATGAGGAACAAGCTTCCAATCCTTCTACAGTCATCAGGTTCCTCCCAAGCTGCACCTCCCTGCCTGCAGATAGTTCAGCTCTGGAGAAGTGCGCCCTCCACCTGGCAGTCAGCCTGGAAAGCCACTGGAGATGCCTATACGGCTTCGCCCACAACATCTGAACTGAACTGTGCTATCCTCTTCTGAGCTCCATACCACTGTTACTGTATTACTATCAATAACCTAACTATTGGATTGTACTCCACCTCTGCACATGGCTCCTACTGTGAATCACAGCATATACAAGATGTTGACTGAGACATACAATCAAAATTAATCACACCAGCAAAGTACATAGTTCCTTGCAACAGCAGTATAAGGGTAAGTGAAAAACAAGTATAAAACCAATAGTTCAGTAAAACGTAAATCATAAGGACTAAGAGTGTAAATGTGTCATTGACATCTGGGCTCAGGGCATCTGCAATAGACCATTGCACAGTGGAAATATGTATTATGGTCAGTCGAATGAATATTTTAATAAGTCAAAGGTCTTTTTGGAAGAAATGGTGTGATCCGGACCAAAGACAAACAGGACCATCCTGACTGTTATCAGGAGCAAGTCCAAAAACCATGTTCTATCATGGTGGGGGGTCGTGTACGTACCCTTCGCATTAATGAAAGCATCATTAATGCTGAAAAGTACGGTGTGATTTAAGAGCAACATAAGCTGCCTTCAAGATGACATCTTCACCCTGCATATTTCAACAAGACAACGCAAAACTGAATTCTGCATGCATTAAAAAGGCATTGCTGTGTAAAAAGAGGGTGTGGGTGCTGGACTGGCCTACCTGCAGTCCCAACTTGTCCCCAATAGAGAACATGAGGTGCAATTTGGAACGCAAAATGTGACAACAGAGACCACGTAATGCTGCACACCTTAACACTAGTTTGTGGGAGAAATGAGACAAAATCACACCCGAGACACAATCATTTGGCGTCTTCAGTCCATGAATATTTATTCAGTGCTGTGAAAAGGGATGGCAACATTATGAAGTCGTAAATACTTTAATGTCCCAAAATCTTTTGAAATATGTTACAAGAATCAAAATGGAATATTATTATTCTGAAACATAAGATAAATTCACATGATGAAACATCAAATAATGTGTTGTTGCACTATTTTCAAAGTGAGGCAGGTCAAAGATAATTTGACAATCACTACTTTCAGTTTTAATTGTAATTTAACATCCCATCCCAACAATCTCATTTTGGGCTTGTACTTTACATAGGATTATGCTAACAGTATGTAAATGTTCGTTCAAATAAAAGATTGCATAATGGCATCCTGAATATCCAGGCTGTTTTCCAAAGATACCCCTTAAGATGACATTTCAATTTCTGTAACTTTAAATTGAGAATGATACAAAAAGCCCAAAGATTTATCTGTTCCATGGTTTTGCTATGTTGTAATAATTAATATAAATAAGAGTTTATAGAAGTTGAACAATATTTGTAATTCAGTTCAAAGAATCTGAAATATTCATTCCTTTGTACCACAGCAAGTAATGGCATGCTAAAGTAGTTACCGATTGGAAGGATTCATGAATTTAGGCCGAAGAATTTTGCTAGCAGCGACCATCAAAGCTCTGTCTCGTAGCATATCTATATTTTGTCTTGAAAAGAGATCAAAGTAGAAAAAACCATTAGCATTGAACAGGGAGGAGAAAAACGGCATAGTCTCTGAAAATGTATTTACCTGAGGGTGGTACAGTATTTTTGAGAAACATTAAACAGAGAGCAGAAAGCTCTGCAGGCACATGAATTTCCTGATGTTGCAATGTGATAATCCACTTTCTTTGTACCAAATGGCTCTTTACTTTCCTCAAATGTATTTTCCAATCACTTTGGATCTGTGTTGCTTTTTGACACGAAGTTAAAGTTAGTACAGATCACGTACAGATGACACTTAGATGTTAACATCCTTTTAATGCAGTATAAAAAAATGCCCGAAATGTACATTTATCTATTTATATCCATGCCAATGATATCACCACTGTACAAATTTTACAGATAGAAATAATTTTATTTTGTGTCAGTATCCATTACAGAATGAGACAATGACAAAGACAGTAAGTTTGAGGTTTGTGTCTCTCTACCAGCTGCAGTTTACAGAAATCAGTAAAACAATAGTGAAAGTAGTGAGCCACTGTGAGAAATTAATTTTTAAACGTATATGACTGTGGGTATGAGTTCAGATGTGTGATCATTTGTGTGTATACATATGAGTGTGCTTTTACCCTGCTAGGTGGAATGGATGGTCTATTTTATGAGCTCCCACAAAGAAATAATAGAATAAAATCTCCAAGCTAACTGAAGGAGACTGTGATTACATTTAGAAATTATGGAAAATATGAAAGTCTGATATATTTCTCTCTCTCTCTCTCTCTCTCTCTCTCTCTCTCTCTCTCTCTCTCAATACAGTCCCCTTCTATTCCAACTGATATGTTTCATGCCTTACAGAATGTTATTTACAAACTCCTGTTTGGGGCAGAATTTAATTTTCACAGTGTGAAGATGGCCAGATTAAGTCCCGTATAGTGCTGCTGAGGCCTCAGGGGTGACTCTAGGAGCAGTAGTTTGAAAAACCCGAGCAGATAAAATGATAGAAATGCAAAGCCCCAAGAGCACCTGCCATACATCCCGGCATGCAGAAAGGATATATTACTTCTTTAATATCTCAAGCTTTAATTTCCATCTCACGGCCTGCTGATGGCCACATCTGATAAGCACTGAAAGAAGAATTTCAGACGGCTCGGTAAATCGTTTCAGTGTTTGCCCAGCTTTTATTGCTCTCTTTCAATCACTCTTATTTACTTGAGGCTCTTTCCCTCCATAACCATTTCATTTTACATCCCACAAAAGACAGAAATCCAGAAAATATCCCCTAATTTAAATAATTTAATGTGCCTCTTTGAAAAGGGCTACTTTGCTGAGTTTTCTGGGATGGTGATTTTTTTTTTTTTTACATTTCTATCAGCTTTATTTTTCTTTTTTATATTTATTTATGTGTCCATTCACTACACATCGGTTATGGCTGAACTGTTTGAATTACAACCCCAGAAAGTAAAGATGGCAAGGAAAATGCCAGTATAAATAGAAAGCAGCGATTTGTACGTCATCTTTGACCTGTATTAAATTGAATACAGCAGGCCTCCAAACAGCATATTTCATGTTTTATCTGAACAACTTCATTGTCTTTTTTTTTTTTTTTTTTGGAAGTACACACTCATTCAAAATTTTATGCCAGCAGCATCTATCAAAAAGTTGGGAGAAGGGCATTATAAGGGCATTGAGGTGTTTGAATGCAGAAAGAATGGGTTTGCAGGTGTTGAAAAGGTGATGTCATCATGCTTAAATCTAAAGGGACCACTCACAAAAGTCCCAGCTGTTTACACACAACGAGTGGTCAAGGCTCAACACACTGAGAAAAACTGTACGATCGAATTATCCAAAAATTTAAGAACAACATAAAAACAGTCAATCAATACCATCTAGAGTGCACAATACTAAAAATATTTAGGGAATCTGGAGATATCTCAGCATATAGGATAAGGTTGATAATCTATTCAGATGATGCCTGATTTTCAATGCTTCAGATGGTGCACATTCAAAAACCAATGTGCTTTTGTGCAGGATGTACAGTAAGCACAAGGGCTGGGACAACCTTGAAGAATCTTTGCTAAAAACACGCTAAGCTTAAGCTCTCCTGAAATGGACTGATTCGCAGTTAAATGTCTCCAGTCTCTTTCAAATAGTATATAGGTAACATTTCACAATAAGAGTACATTAATTAATGCAGTAATAAGCATGAACTACCAATTAATTAACAGTTAACTGATGCATCAGAGAGCTAAATAAGCATTAGGTAACCTGAACTTACCATTTATGAATGCTCTTACACATCCTTATTATGAAGTCAAAAACATTCCTTAAGTATCCCTTAAGTAATACTTCAAACTATCAAACTATTCAATAATGTATAAATTAATTCCTTAGTTAACATGAACACCATTAGTAAATGATTAGTAGACCCATTAGTTTTCTGTAAAGTTACTGATAGTTAATGCTTCTTACTGCTTTAGCTAATGTTAATTAATGTACCCTTATTGTAAAGTATTACCAGTTTATGGTAATAGTGGACATTGTGCTCTCCAGGAAAAAGAAAAAAAGGGCCAGTTTATGGGTCGCGGAACGTGTGTATTTGCATCTTTGCATTGACTTTGAATGTAATCTGTCGTGCGAAAAATTTGTTTCGCGTCCAGTGTGAAAGCGGCTTAAAATTTCAGGTTTGGATGCGAGGTGATGCGATGATCACGATTGACAATTAATCGTGTTGATCGTAGGAAATTTTTTAACCGTCCAAAATTTTTCTATGATCAACACGATTGCCACGACTGACCTCAAGATCTGATAAGATCTGATAGGATCACCACGATTACTCCACGATTATGACCATGATTTCAATCGTGCCACGAATCGTGGTCGTGGGAACCTAGCATCAGTGGCCATCAAACTACATTTTTGGGGACCACTGTGTTTGCTGGTGTGTCTTTCAAATGATATTGCAATCCCAGAATTTTAACAAGCTGTTCATCATGATACTCGAGAGCAAAGGATCTGTGTGTATGTGTGTGTGTCCTTCACATTTCCACAGTTGCTCAAACAATCAGCTTCAAAGTAGGTGGGAGTATTGCTGAGGACCCCAGTGTTGAGTTTGAAGTTCTTAGACTGGGAGATGCTTGAGAAATCTGCAAGCACCAATAACGCTCAAGCAGCGATTGAATGGGCACTGCTCTGCTCCGCAAAACGAGCAATTGAACGGGCCCTGCAATAGCTTCTCTTAATTGGGTGCCTTTCATGTTTAGAAGGATTATTAACCCTCTTAGACCACGTGATGTCAAGAATGGCTGCGCACTGCATGAACAATGACATTTTCCTAATAACAAGAACAGAAATGGCAATGTAAAATTTGTGACTGCGTTCAATCAATGAGCTGCTAAATAGCAAAATTCAATGTTTATAAACAATGACGTCATAGTTGTGCATGTGCAGTTTGGCGGTTGGCAGACAGCGTGATCATAACACAAAGAAATATGGCAAATAGCCACTTTGGTTCTTCGCTTAGAATCCTGAAAAACGTGATTCCTGAACCCTTAGCGAACCTGTTGGTGCAGCTTATAACACAACAGCTGACTGGCTTCGCTATTTTAGATCTTTTATTAAGTACATATAAAGACAGAGATCTACTAGTAAACTTAATGTAAGATGAGCCTTTTTTGCCAACCATGTGACAACTTGTGATGTCATCGTAAATGGATGCGTTTCCCAAAATCACAGATTCTAACTTACATAGTTGGGCCCATTGACGGTGAATGGACGAACTACATAAATTGCTAACTTAGTTAGCAACTGCGCTTTTGGGAAACGCGCCCAATATCGCTATATCTGAACACAGGTGTTTAACTCTGTAATGCCATTTGTATTACATTTGATACACGACTTTCTGTGACCGGTATGTTATCCTCTTGATCAAAACCTGCTGTATTCAATCTGATACGTCATCTGTTCCTTAGTGGACTACCCATGCACTGCAGATGGTAGAGGTTTGTGAAATACAAAATCCAAGATGGCTAGCCAAGAACTATCTTCAAATAAATATAAAGTTTAAATGATTTGAAAATCACTGCATTCTGTTTTTATTTATATTTTACCCAGCGTGCCAACCTTTTTGGAAATGAGGTTGTAGAACAGGAACACACCAGACAAACTAACAGTGAAAGACAGACTAGCAAGAACTTAAAAGCGCCTTGGAAAACGAGGAGACAAATGGACTCAAGTGGAGGGAGTGAAACAATGGCAACAGGGAACAGGTGAGAACACTCATGAGACAACAGGCCTAAATGCTTCCGGAACGTGACAATAAAAGTCTAGTGTTTGGCCCTGTCTACATGTATATGTGTATTTTTAATAGTGATGTTTTTCATCCATTTTCCAAAAAAAATCTCCATCCATACAAAGTTGCAATTACGCAATTTAAGTGCTATCAAGAGTATACCAAACCAACAGGCGGCGATGATACACTTTCATGAAAGACCCTATAGGCCAATCACAAGCCTTAAAAACTCGCTATAAGGTGCACACACTCTGTCACAAGCCACAAAATCTGTTTTCTCTGTCCTTATGCAGTCTATGGTCCACATGTAAACAGGGAAAACAGTTTCTGGAAATCTTCACCCTGGAAGGAATTTTCCAAGAGCTGTTTCCAATGACCAAAAACATAGTTTGTATGTGAACAAATGGCAGAAAAAATCGTAGAAAATTCTGCATTTTCAAAAATACCCATGAACACGTGGACATGGCTTAAGTGACTATGGCTGGATTTACACTGACGGTTAAATGTGAACGAATGTGACACGAATCAGATTTTTTGCTCAAATGCGGCCAATATCCGATCTGTCACATGGCTGTGTAAACATGAAAAAAAAACATTGATTCCGCCCTCGATCGGATCCGTCAGATCGGATCCAGGCCTCATTCAAATGTGGTTTTTGTTCGGATATGTATCTGATGTGTGTCGGATATGTGCCAATGTGCCCGTCGTGTAAATGCATGTCAACATGCAGATCGGATATTTCGTAAAAAAAATATTGTGTTCTTGGTGCGTCAGAAATGGAGACAGTTTCTGACATAACGTGGAATGTTTGTTTACTTAAAATTTTGCACCCGCTGTTCGTCATCAAACTTTTGTACAACCTGCTCCCACCAGTCCCTTGATCTCTCTCGCATCCACACACTCCTCTGAACAGTGGAGGAAGCGATGTCATTCACGCTGGGCCTCAAAATCCGATCCATATCCAATCTGGGCAACAAGACCTGCAGTGTAAATCCAGCCTATGTGTCTACAATTTAACCAGTTAGAAGCCAATTTATATTTTCAGTTTTAGATGAGGAAGTTCTGGAGAGTTTTCCTCAGGGAGTGAGCAAATGAGTGAAGGCGAAGCGTATGCACGCTATCGTGAACTTTTTAAAAAACAATGCTGCAGTAAAAATTTACACCAAATAATGGTGTAATACAGGTCTTTTCCAGTCACAGTGTGATCATTTGGCTTCAGGAGTCTTGGATTATGCTGCACAAACTTTATGGTGTAATTTCATGGTCATTTCTGGCTGTTTTTTGGAAGCTAAAGACCAGTAATGACTGAGTCCCCATTGACTTCAGTTTTTCTGAACAAGGCTGCAACAGAGTTCTGCCAGTATACTCCAAATTCGCTGAATGGACTAACAAACTTTACCCATGTTTCAACCGCATGGATGAGCAGATAATGCCAGAATTTTCATTTTTGGATGAATTTTTCCTTTAAAGCTGATCAATCAGTGAATTATTTTATTTATATAGCACTTTTCATCCAAATATAATGGCGCACAAAGTGCTTTACACAATAAAAACAATACTCCACCAACCCCCCGCACCTCCACACACAAAGCAATGAACAACTGAAATTAATAAACAAATGCATTACATGATTTTGGGCTAGTTCAGATAAACACTTGCCATGTTCCACTCCTGTCAGCTAAGAATGGGAAGGTGAGTGCACCAAATGAGATTACTGATGAAGAAAAAATCTCTCCTACTCTGCATAAATCCATACATGGGTAACGTTAGAATATGAGATAAGGAAATTGAAATAGCAGCCACATCAGCCACTAATGGCAGATAAAAACAACAACAAAGAGTTAAAAAATAAAGATAAAAAAAGCCTGAGGAACTTTTGACCTTTCTAACTCAAGCTAACTCATGACTTCACCTAATGCTTACAGGGCTGCCATGCCATAAACAAAACAATACATTCTTTCCAGAACATTATTTCTCTGCTATGCTTTTTGAAAAAATGTTCTAAAAAATTTTCTTCTGACTGAGGACCCATGGGGTCTTGAGAGCTAGACAGACAGATAAAGCTAATATGGCTTCATCAGCACTCATTCAATCAATCGCAGCTACCCACCAGGACATACCAGGGAGGCAGCTTCACAAAATACAGCCTTTCGGAAATCAATGGCAACACTTTTAATCAAAGAAACTCAAATGGAAAAAGGAGAAAGAACTGCAAATTACTTACAGGAGCCAATACACCATTTAATAGGGTTACCACTGTGAGAACTGCATGAGGGGAAAAAGTAAAATTAGATTAAAATGACGCCCGGTGACTCCAGGCCTTCATTAGAGACTGATTCTGTCCGCGGCGATGAATCAAAGGGATATCTGATTGCCCTCGCTCACGCAAAGTTTACTTCTCCTCCCACAGGAAATGATGCTCCCACCATTTTTGCCTGGGAAATTGAAGCTATAAACCCAGTCAATCATGGTGCAAAGGTAACCAGTGGCTTGGAAGAGGTAAGGGGAGATGTTATGGAACATGTAAATGAGAATATTTCAGTCGGTTGTTCTCGCTCAATAACCCGCATTCCCTTGACGGTACAGTGGAAGCATGTCCACAGCCCTTCTGGTGCATTTTTATGTGCGATTATCTTTTGAAAAGAGGCAGACTGCGTGTAATTTCGCTCCTGCCCACTTTACACGCAGTCGAGCTTTGGGAAACCGGTGTGGATTGAATAAATTCCCTCATCGTGGGTCTGAAGATCGCTTGATCGGAGTTTTATCAGCCCTCATGAGCGTTACAGTGTATGTTAGGTCCCTGCGATGAGCTTTTGTTCAGTACCACTTTATGTATTATTTACAAGTTTAGCTGTAAGGATTTTATGTCCTTTTGATGAAGAGTCTATTATATTAATGTAGGTGCTGCAGCGGATGTATAAATTACTGCCTTCCTGTTTATTAACATACAGCGTGAATAGAATGTCTGCCGCAGCTTGGCTTAGCCTGATTATGCCCTTTCCTGTCAAAACCTCCCAGAGGCCTTTCAGAAGCACACTCAGCAAATGGAAAGTCCTCTCGTGTGCACTGCACCTCCCCACACACACTAGCACTCAAATCCAATCGCGCAGTGTTTTCAGATATGACTAATAGCACCGTTATAGGCACTGAATGCTCTTGGCTGTTATTCAGCGGTAAGCATGAATAGGTTCCATAATCACACTGTTCTGATTGAGTCCGTGGTGTTACTGGGGTGGGTGCGGCGTTTACTGCGGTAAATGGAAAACAGGTACCGTGTTAGCGGCTGTCGTTGCACTGACACGGTCCCGGCAGAAACGTGAACCAGCGCGAGGCAATTAGGGACAGATTTACAGCTCCTGTAAAAACGGCGATGCCGTCAAGATGTGTACGGTCGAGGTGAACGCCTGCTCTGGTTCGCTTTCAGAACTTGGTTCTCAGAGCACTTTCAGCACTGGTTTTAATACTGCAAGGACGGCAGAACGGAGCATGTGCAAGGCTGTAAAATGAGTAGACCCTGGGGCCAATGAATTAATGCTTGACGCTCTATTCTGAGAGCAGCGCTATATAAATACCCCCCTAAACATTACACCAAGCCGAGCTGGTTCAGCTCTCTAACATTAAAATAAACCTCTCCTTAGCTGAGACGCAGGAAAAAACATCGGAGACTGGAGGCCAGTTCATTACTGTGGGTCATGGATATTACACTGTTTACTGTACTGGCCCTTTGGAAGAGCTCTAATGAAATCTTGTCTGCGGTATTATGAATAGATACATTTTACCGTTATACAGTAGTGCAATCATGGGGCATTACCACCGGGGCTCAGCAGATTAAACTGTGCATATGCATAATAGCATTTCATGGTCTCCGTTAAAAAAAAAGCGAAAGGGTATAATTAATATATCAAAGGATAAAAGCCGTATTATTATTTCTCCAATCAAAGTTAATACAGTATATTGTGCAAAATGGCTGCTCTGGTATCTCTTTTGATGAAATTTTATTCATTCTCAATGGTTAATTTCTTGAAACAAATCAGATGAAATATGCCAGATATGTTTAAAGGGAAGAGCTTTTTCATATCCAGAAAACAGAGTACGATTTAATAACTTGTATTTGTTCAGGTGTAACTTCCCCTTCAATATGACGTCGGTAGAGTCTGGAAAATCTCTCCACTGTCAATCCCTCATTTAATTTCCTCACTATTAAAATACTGACTTGGGGATTGAAATTTGTTTGAAAAAATAAAAAATCTAAACTGCAGCAAATTAATGCAGATTATGACTTTATTGTTGTAAATGGTTGAATGAGCGTATTCTGCATATTCAAGTGTCTGTCAGGCTTAGGCCAATACATTCAGAATTATTCAGTCATAAGGATCATATCTGCAGCCATGAGACGTTTTGCTGTCTCTTTGACACAAACTTTTTCAGTCTCACAGGACAGTCCGTGATCTTTGTAACACACAAGACAAAAAGCAAGGCCTAATTCCGCATATTCTTGCACGGTCAGTGAACATTAATAATGAATACGGTCTTTTTCCAACAAGACATCGACTGAGAGGCTGGGTTTCTTTTGATCAAGTAATAAGGTAATTAGTCACAAATGATAATTGACCCAGCCTATTGACCCATCACCTCACATTCGATCATCCATGCCAGAACGTGTATCACTAAATCCCATAGCTTGCTTCGCTATCACTGAAATTCAAACAAAATGAACAAATAAGCACATACAGTAAGAGACCATAGAAACCAAAGAATCATAAATAAGATATTAAGGGTTTGATTCCAAAATGCAATAAGTGCCAAAATTACAAAAATTGAGATAATACCATAGAGCGATAGCCCTGTGCTTCTTGCACATGGTGCAAAAATTCGTTTTTAGAAATTCATACTATATGCTATATTTTCTCATGGTCAAAGCTTGTGTTTTTCTATAAAATGCAATAGGCACCAACAAAGAAAAAGCTGATGTACACAAAATGAGTAAAATGGATATATTGCGTTTTGGAAACAAACTCTTCATACGTTTCTCCCTTGGGGAAAAAGTCCAATTGTTGATTTAATCCCTTTAAATGCGAGGTCGGAGATGTCTTTCCACAGAGCAGTGTGCATCACTGTTCCTCTCTGTTGGTTTTCATTTCGCAGAGAATCTCTGTCTGAGGCAGTGGCTGCCCCCACCGTAAAAAGGTTTCGGTTGGTTTGAAGAAAAGCCCCGACCCATTAAAAATTCATAGAAAGTATCTGAAACATGTGACCTATATTCATGGCACAAATAAATGAATAAATTATTTTACGCCTGTAATATGAGCATGTTTGCATGTGTGTGCATGTGTGTGAGAGAGAGAGAGAGAGAGAGAGAGAGAGGAGAGGATAGCGAGAGAGGGGGGATAGAGAGAGAGAGTAACAGAGGGATAGAGAGAGAGGAATGGAGAGAGAGAGAAGGGGGGCATTTATCTGTAGAAAAGGGGTTGGGGAGTATAGGAAGTTCTTTTGAATAAAGCACATAAATTAGTTGATTCAGTACCAAAGGGGGAAAATACTTTTTCACATGGAGCGAGGTAGGGTTCAATAACTTTTTTCCTTTTGCATTTTGTGTTTACTTGGGTTATGTTTGTCCAACATTACAATTAGTTGGACGATCTTAAACATTTATGTACAAAAGTATGACAAATAAGCAAATATAGAACAAATCAGGAAGGGGGCAAATGATTTTTTCACAGCACTTAAAATGAGTTTAACACAATATCAAAAAATGAACACATTATTCTTCCATGTTTTTCTCCACCTGTGTCCTGTAAATAAAAACTGATTTTGGCAGCACTGACTCATTATCTTCGATGATGTACTCTGCAATGTGTGTGTTCAGGTTTCACGAGGACCCAATCTCTGGTGGTCAGGTCTAATCACAGCTGTCATTCCGATGTCCCCAGCCCTCCCTTTTGTACATTTTTTGCACCAGTGTTCTCCAAACCACTCTTGCCTGTCATTGATGACATCAAGAACAACTTCTGCATTCAAGCAGAAGCAACATATCAATGTCAATCATATTCTTCGCTTTATATCTTTCACAAATTTAGCCTTTTGCTAATCAGTGCTTATATTTTAATTGACTGACATTTTGAACTGGTATTTTTTAATTAGTGTTCTGACATTTTCTTTTTATCCAGTACGCAATACCAAGCACAATTTTATTCTTTATTTTTACACTGCCTCCTCTCTGTTCATTGTCACGGTTGCAAACTTAATTAGCCGGACAAGCTGCTGTTCCCACACCCTTTGCCTCCTGAATGACTCCATCCAATGGCCATTTTTATCGCTTAATGTGGGGAAGCTTGTGTCCTATTCTCACCCCAGGGGTGGAGGTTCCCCACTAACCGTTCTGGAGAACCAATGCTCTCCGCCAAAACACTGCCGCCAACTTCTTTCCAAATCGCAGATCACAACTGAGCTTGTCTGGAATGAATTAGGAGAATGGCCAACAATACACTGGCACCTGGTAAGCCTGTTCAGGTCACAAAATGGATAAGAACATGGATCACAAACTGAGTTAGCCCTCCTTAATATAATCTGCAATTACATAGCGCCCTACGGCAGACAGCGCTAGCCATAGTTAGCATCGGCATGGTTTGTATTTGACATGAGACTGCAGTACCAATCCCAGTACCACAGCATGCCTTACCAAACCAATCACTAGGCAGCCATTATTCATATTAATTGAGAGCAATAAAAAGAAGAGCTGTCGGGCTGCCAGATAGCTCACTCGGTAAAGCATCGCATTGCGAAGCAGAAGTGACTATCACGGTGCAGGTTCGATTCCTGCCTCGTACCAGGCGGCAGTGGTCAGCAGCTCTTTTCAGAGTAGCGCGCAATTGGCCGATGCGCTACAGGGATGCAAATTGGGAAGGGTCTGCCGGGATAGGGTATTGTAAATAACAAGTTCTCAGGCGCCTCCTGTTGGCCAGACAGGTGCTCGTTAGGAAGATTCTAAGCTCGTTCATGTTCGAGTATCCTCCGCCCTCGTTCTGAGCTTGCGAGGTTTCAACCAATGAGTGTATAAGAAGCGGTGGTGACGGCCGCGTGCTTCGGAGGAGAGCCGCGAGCTGTCTCACTCTCCAGAGTTGCCAACAGGGGGCCGCATATGCGAAAAGCCTTGTTCATAGTTCCCCAATTGGACATTCCAGATTTGGGTGGGATTGGAGATGCCAAATTAAAAAATAAATAAATAAATAAAAATAAAAGAAGAGCTTAACACAAGCAAATTAGTTATTGCTGATTGTTGGATGCACTGCGCTTTTTAATTTAACCCTTAGAACGCTAAATGCAGCTATTGTCGCTCAATGATGTAAGACAACAAAACCAAAGTTGTAGAAAACCTATCATGTGACACCTTGATAGGTTTTCAACAGGACAAGATCATTTATTTATATTTTTTTGAGAATTTATTTCAGCGCTCAAAGGCTTAACCCTTTCATGCATGGGGGTCACTACAGTGAACAGCTGTTTAAAAGTGTTTTTTCTCTATATATGCCTGCAATTTTGGGCACTGCTGCATATAGTCCACTCTAGTGGATGCTATTGCATCATCCCATACAAAAAATCCCATTGGCAGGTCATTGCAATGGGAAAAAGTAGTCATTTATAGAATAAAGATACAATTTTTTTTTCAAACCTAGTTTTACATCCCGAAGGATGCATAAAAACACTTAGTAAAAAAATCCTGACTGAGTTTATCATAATTCATGCATGAGAGGGTTAATGTTGGTTCTTACATCAGATTCATGAAATTATGGTTGTTCAAAATAAAACACTTTTGTTCCTAAATCGTTTTTCTCCTAATCAGGTGTTGCTTGAGCAGTGTGTGCTATTGTTTGATTTCATATGATACAGAAAAATCTAAATTTTGTGCTGGTCTTGTTCGAGAGGATCCTTGTCCTCCTCATAATATTGGTGCAGTTGGAAATCTCTCTTCATACCTTGCCTGGGTGATGTGGCACTGGCAACCAAACAGTGTCTTCCACAGGGAAGAGAACACTTGTACCTTTAGAAACAAGATGAAATACAGCGTGTACCCTTGGTTTTCAAACAGACAAAGGCTGGTGATACAATGGCAGCTATACATCCTTTGAAAATCCAATAAGAAAATCAGGGTAAGGGTAGGCTAAAGAAATGGCACAACTTTGTATGCGCAAACACTGCAACAACAAAAGACAAGAACAAAAGGCTACAAAACAGATATCGGATGCTACTGCTCTCTGCGCATCATGTAATGGAAATTCTGTTTGGCTTAAAGAGAAAGTTTTAATGTCTGCCCCCAGAGTTATAATTTATGTATTTATTTCACAGGTTTTTATGTAAGCAATTTGTTATTTATATGACTATAGCAAGGGCACGCACATTCTCGCACACACACACACACACACACACATGCTGACACACACACAGACAGACACACAGGTGCACGCTCACACGCACACCCACAGATGTACAAGGGCACATGCACCGACACTAACACACACTCAAATTTAAGCAATGGGTTTTGCATGACCACTTTTAATAAACCAGTTTACGTGGAGAACAGTAAAATACTGTGATGTTAATGGCACGGTAGGCACAGGATAGACTTCATCAGAGGTCACTAACCTTTTTCGCAGAACAGACTGGTTTTAGTGCCTTTGTGGGATAGGTGTGGGAGGTGACGAATATGGATTATGAAAAAATATATGCATTATGTAAAATTATTACAAAACACATGAAAAATATTTATTTTGTATAGAAATATCAATTATTAATGCCAACTCCCTAATACTGAATCTCTGGCTGACGACTTTATACACTGCCTGGACAAAGAAAAAGTCACCGTTTACATTAAGTAAGCAAATACTTAAGAGCCTATGTTTGAATCATTGCTGTAGTGATGAATATAGTGATCAGCCATAACATTATGACCACTGACAGGTGAAGTGAATAATGTTGATTATCTCGTTACAATGGCACCTGTGTTTAAATTAGACAGCAAGTGAATATTTTGTCCTCGAGGTGGATGTGTTGAAAGTAGGGAAAATGGACAAGTGTAAGGATGTGAGCGACTTTGACAAGGGTCAAATTGTGATGGCTGGACGACTGGGTCAGAGCATCTCCAAAACTGCAGCTCTTGTGGGGTGTGCCCGGCGTACAGTGGTCAGTACC